>CM046427.1:7469727-7882227 GCA_025506505.1 Flaveria sonorensis | reverse complement strand
ATGCTCATGGGCCCTATTTGGGCGCATGGCCTGAACTTAGGCAGTTTCATGCTATGATCCTAGGCTCATGGGCCCTGTTTGGGCGCATGACTACCAGATATGCATTTCTACATTTCAAAATCAACCCAGACCTGTTCCATCACCTGTTCTAAGCTTAAACATACATTTCTAAGCATTAGTAACACCTAACCAACCAAAGAACACAAGTATAAACATACACAACATACGGGTATACATAAACCAGTTGTATAACATTTTAATCATGCATTTTCAGCCCCAAAACAATTTAAAACACATAGAAACCGGGGTCTAGAACTCACCTATAGCAGCAAACAAGTAACACTCCTCCAAACTTGCCTGCACTAGAGTTCAAACACCTAAAACAAGCACAAACAAGCACCAAAACACCAAAAACACTTAATAATCGATTTCTGAGGATGAAACCACAAAGAAACCGAACCAATTAACATGTAAACACACCAACCTTCGAAGAATGCAGCCTTTCTTCTTCACAACCCAGAGAAACAAGGGTTTTCAGCTCTTTCTTCTTTTCTTTTCTTTGGTAGCAACAGCAGCAGGAAAGAGCATGGGCGACCATGCCTCTTATACATATATTTTTGACTTTTTGGTGTACTTTTACACTTTACACCGCTCATCTTTGCCCCTTCTTTTATTTCTTCTAGATACTTTTCTTTTCTATTTATTTGACCAAGTTTTCGGGTGTTACATCCAAGTACTTGAAATGTATACCTGTGAGTGACCTCCCTCTGTCTAAATCCTTAGCATAGTCAGCATCTACATACCTAGTAATCATAGCATCAGATCCACCGGTGAGATTACTAAACACCAACCCAACCTTTCTAGTTCCACTCAGGTATCTAAAGATCCACTTCACTGCTTCCCAGTGAGCCTTACCACGGTTAGCAATATATCTACTAACTACACTCACAGCATATGCAAGATCAGGCCGAGCACACACCATCAAATACATAAGACTGCCCACCACATTAGCATAAAGGGCTTTATCCATATAAGACTGCTCTTCAGCTGTCATAGGAGAATCCAATCCAGACAACTTAAAATGTGAAGCAATAGGATTCTTGACAGACTTACACTTCCCCATTGAACAATTTGTCTAGATTTTCTCAATATAAGCACCCTGAGCCAAAAATAACTTCCTTACCCCTGTCCCTTTTGATCTCCATTCCCAAGATCTTTTTAGCCTCACCTAGATCTTTCATATCAAATTCCCTCATCAGCAACCTTTTTGGTATTCTTAATTTGCTCCTTATCCTTACATGACACTAACATGTCATCAACATACAATAGTAGGTAAACATAGTTGTTATCTCTATACCGTTTGTAATAGACACAACAATCATAAGAACTCCTCAGGAATCCACTCCTCGATATATAATCATCAACCATTTATTCCACTCCCTAGGGGATTGTTTCAATCCATAAACAGATCTTTTTAACAAACATACCTTCTCTTCTTGACCTTTGACTACAAATCCCATAGGTTGACTCATATAAATTGTTTCCTCCAAATTACCATGCAGAAATGCTATTTTGACATCTAACTGCTCCAATTCTAAATCCAAACTAGTAGTTAATGACAACATAACTCTGATTGAAGAATGCTTAACCACAGGTGAGAAGATCTCATTGTAATCAACCCCTGTTTGTTGAGTGAATCCCTTTGCAACCAACCTTGCCTTGTATCTAGGAGCATCTGTCACAAACATACCTTCTTTTAGCTTGTACAACCACTTACAAGCAACCACCTTTTGATCTGCAGGCTTATCTACCAGTTCCCAGGTATCATTCTTATATAAAGATTCCATTTCTTCTTCCATAGCTTGTAACCATTTATCATGATCAACTGACTTAATAGCTTCCTCAAAGTTCAATGGTTCATAGCTACTTTCTAACTCAGCTGCAAGAAATTCAATAGAGGAGATGTCATCACTTCCTCTATACCTTAGTGGAGGAACAATCTGTCTCCTAGGACTATCTCTTGCTAGATTATAATCTTTCATTCCACCACTTGAGCTACTAGATGACTGTCTTGAGTCTATATCCACTCCTTCTGACTCCACCTCAATAAGACCATCCATTTTCTTCAGACCAACTCCGCTACTTGAGCCCTCATTACTAGCTATGACATCTTTATACATCACATCTTCCTTGAAGATAACATTCCTGTTTATAAAAACCTTTGGCCTTTCACTACAAAATCTCCACAGCTTATATCCTTTTACACCCTCAGGATAACCCAAAAATATGCATTTTTGGGCTCTAGGATCCAACTTACCCTGATCAATATGAGCATAAGCTAATGATCCAAACACCCTCAACCTGCTGTAATTTGGTTTAACCCCTGTAGGAACCTCTGAAGTTAAGAGACTGATGCAACCAAAGGATACCAAAACAACCAAGTCTTTCAACATGCACTTTGGAACAAAGAAGAACCAGCTTCGGAAGTTTTACACACTCAAGAGAAATGCTAAGTGCAAAATCTTCCGAAGCCAAAGTTCAGAAGAAACTGTTGCGGAAGCTTTACACTTAACTTAGAAAATACTCTAAGTGTAAAGTCTTCCGAAGCCAAAGACTCAACTCTTCCGAAGGTAAAAGATGAAGTCTTCCAAAGATCTCAAGGCAAAGTCTTCCGAATCTGTTTAAAGACAAGACTGATTTTCTTCTGTAGAGAGAGAAAAGATACATTTTTCATCAACTTTATCATAAAACAACTTACTGTCCGCTGCATGCTCTGGTGGTTCACCAACTATCATCATTTGGTGAAACTTCCATGCTTTATGATAAAGTAGATAAGATCTTTGTCTGCAAGTTTTTGTTTTTTGTTCCTTTTTGGCTTTTTGTAATAGGAAAGTCAGTGAGCTATGACATGTCATAGTGGCTGATCTTGTTGTCTAGATTAGTCACTTCCAACTGTCTTTTTGCATATTGACGGTTGTAGGATGTAGTATAAGTAGTCTCCGGTTCTTGTATTCAAAAACATACTAGTACAACACTTGTGATAGAACTAGAGAAGCAATATACTACTTCTTTGAAAATTTATCTTGTGTTCTTGTTCTTGTTTTTACTTGTGTTTGTCTTGTATCTTCAGTAAAAGTTCACAGTTCCCTATTTGAATTGTTAAGTGATCTTAAGATCCTCCTAAGTGTGTTAACTAAGTGCAAGCATAAGTACCCTTTAACGGTCCTGCATTTGGTATAAGAGGATTCCAGGCTCTTGATTGTAAGATCTCACCATCTTCAAATCCTCTTAGTTACACACATCACTTAACTCTTCAAATGGCAGCTATTTCCAAAGCTGATATGGAAACTAGAACTATGACAAAGTCCCCACTGATCACTCCTGAGGATTTTGACACTTGGTGTCAAAGAATGGAAGGCTTTATCAAGTCTCAAGATTCCAGGATGTGGGAGTATGTTGTCAATGGACCTCATGTACCATGCACCTCTTCAGCTGCTGCTGGTGGTGGCATGATACCAAAGGAGAGGGCTGACTTTTCTGATGAAGACTGGAAAAGAATTAACATTGATCAGAAAGCCATGGCAGCCCTCCAAACTGCTCTTCCAAACTCCATCTACAGAGGTTTCAAGAAGTGCAAGACCGCTAAACAACTATGGGATGCACTGAAACTAATGTATGAGGGTTCAAATGAAGCCAAGGAGAACAAGAAGGATCTCCTGAAGCAGCAGTTTGAAAACTTCACCTTCAAGACAGGTGAGACCATGACTCAACAATACTTCAGGTATATTGAGATTGTGGATACTCTGGCTGATGTTGGGGTAACCATTGAGAACAAGGATATTGTTAGGAAGTTCATGTCCTCTCTTCCAAGACAATGGACATACTACTGTGTGGTCATTAAGAGGACTGAAAACCTCAAGACCCTTACTCTCACTGAGTTGTATGGGATACTCAGTGGATACACTGAGTTGTATGGGATACTCAGTGGATCCCAGATGGAGATGAATATGCAAAATTCATCTGGTAACTCTAACACTCACCAGAGTTCAGCCCTTCATGTGGTTGAAAGGGATAGCAGAGAACCACAACATCATCTCATCTGCCACCCTGAAAACTCATAAAAGGGTCATTTCATCACCTTCCTAGAGACACCCAGAGAGAGCTACATCCAAGGAAGTCACTTCCAAGAGACAAGTTCTTCTCAAGCTTTTGTCTCCACTGATGAAAGTTCAGGCAACTTTCTTTTCACTTTTGAAGACCTGGACTGTATCCATCCAGATGATCTGGAGTACATGGAGATAGTCCAGCGAATACTCTTCTTACTCACAGAGCCCAGAAGTTCTACAAGAGGACTGGGAGAAGGTTTCCTAGCAATGCTGCCAGTGACAAGTTTGGGCTGGACAAGAGCAAAGTTAAGTGTTACAACTATAACCAGATGGGACACTTTGCTAGAGAATGCAACGCACCTAAGTCAAATGGTGGCCAAGCCTCATCCAGGCCAAACTACACTGAAGGAGGGCACCAGAATAAGAAGCCAAGACAGCAAGCTACAGTTGCTGTTGAAGAAGGAGGCTTTGACTGGAGCTTTCAAGCTAAAGATGCATCTTCAAACCAAGAACTCATGGCTGATCATGATGAAGCCAAGGTACTTGAACATCTTTGCTCTCCTAAATGTATTGCTAAAGTGAATAGATATAGGTCCTACAACTTGGAAATGAGATCTGATATCGAGTCTTTAATTATTTTAAAAGCTAATTTTAAAAGAGCTGAAAATGACTATAAACTTAAGATAGAAGATCTAGAGAAAACAGTTTCAACTCTTAAACATGAGCAGACAAACTACAGGACTCAAATTGAGGATCTCATTACCAAGTTGACTGAATGCCAGGCTGAGCTGGTGATCAGCAAAGCCAGGGCAGAAAAATGTGTTCTTGAAGAAGAGACCTTCAAGAACATGATATCCTCATCTCTGCATTCAAAAGTGTGTTATCAGAATAAGTAGGGACTGGGATCTAGTGAGATAGCTCCTCCACACACTCTACTATCAGTCAGATCTCCTAGGTGTGGAACTGGTCAAGATGAGCTGCCATCCATAGACCCTAGTGATGAAGATGATAAAGAGGAGAAGGTGATGGATGACTCTGAGGTGAGTGAAGAGAGTCAATCCAAAAAGGGTCACCATGCTCCTAAGGAGGAAAAAGAAGCTGGTTTGAGCAAAACCAAGAGAAAGAACTTGATCAGAAGAGCAAAGAGAAGATCCAGAAAAGCTCAAGAGATCAAGACCACCTTTGATCCCAAACAGAAACAAGTATTTATCTCTGCAGGGTTCAAGGTGATGAAAGCTGAAGATTCTGTCAAGAATTCTAGTACCAAGAGTTCTACTTTAGCTTCAACTCACTCCAGCAACAACAAGAAGACTGATCAGCTGTGTGTCACTACTGCACAGCCTGAACCATCAATTTCAAAGAGCAAGCTTCACCCTAAGAAGCCTGCTGCATCATCTGAAAAGGTGGAGAAAGAAAAGGAAAGTGTTCAAGCTAAGTCTTCTTTGGGAAAGAAGACTCTCAGAAGGAAAGATTTGAATTGTGTTATGTGTGGTAGTACTTCACATCTGGCTAAGGATTGTCAATACAATCCCAAGAGTACTATCCACATGATCAAGAAGAAAACTTCTGAGAAGAAGAAGAAACAAACAGCTTCAGAAGGAAAATCTGTTTCCCTCGAAAGCTCCAAAATGAAGAAGAAGGCAAATGAAAAGTTGCCTTTGGAAGGAAAGTGGGTCTCGGAAGAAAGGAATGCTTCCGAAGCACTGAAGCTTACTGCAGTGAAGGCAAGATCTTTCAAAGGTCCAGTCACCAAATCTTCCGAAGTTACCAAAACTTCCGAAGCTTTGAAGGTCAGGCCCAATCTTCCAAAGGTGGTGTGGAAGATGAAGGAAGACCATGTGGCTGAAAGCTCATCATCAGAAACAGCAAATGATCCTCAAAGCCTGAGCATAGGATCCATTACTGTGTCATTGCCCTCAACTCATTTTAACAAGCCCAAGACCAATGAGGCTTGGGTTTCTAAATGTAACTAAATCATCTTTTTTTGTGCTGGGATAGCTAAAGACCAACAGAAATATCTGGATCATTGATAGTGGCTGCTCCAGGCACATGACTGGCAATGAGTCCTTACTTAAAAACTTTGAAAGAATTGATGGAGGACCAGTTACTTTTGGAGGAGATGCAGGAGGTTACATCACTGGGAGGGGCATGGTCTCAAATGGTAAGTTCAGCATTGAGAAGGTAAACTCTGTCAAGGAGCCTGGATACAATCTTTTGAGTGTGTCCTAATTTTGTGACAAAAACATCACATGCTCTTTACTGAGCATGAGAGCATTGTTCTCAAGCCCAGGGTTGACATTCCTCAAGAGCATATTTTGCTCAGAGTCCCCAGGAAAGGGAACATGTATAAGATGGACTTGCAGGAAACATCTCCCTTTGGAGAGATTTCTTGCTTTCTATCTAAAGCAAATAGTGATGAGTCTTTCCTTTGGCATAAAGAATATGCCATGTAAACTTTAAGTACATGAATAAACTGATTAAGAATGATTTGGTAACTGGAATGGCAAAGAAAGAGTTTACAAGTGATGACCACTGTGTTACATGCCTGAAAGGGAAGCAACACAAAGTGTCTCACAAGCCAAAGGAAATGAACTCTATCACTACACCCCTACACTTGTTACATATGGATATGTTTGGCCCCACCAGTGTAATGAGTTTAGGAAGGACCTCATATTGTTTGGTGTTCACAGATGATTTCACAAGATTCATTTGGGTATTTTTCCTTAGAACTAAGGATGAAACTCCTGAAATCTTAAAGAATTTCATTCTGAAAATTGAGAATCAATCTGATCACAAGGTCAAAATCATAAGATGTGATCAAGGAACCGAATTCAAAAACCAAATCCTTGATACATTTTGTGATGAAAAGTGTATTTCAAGACAATACAGTGCTCCGAGGACTCCTCAGCAAAATGGTGTTGCTGAGAGGAGAAACAGGACACTTATTGAAGCTGCAAGAACCATGTTGTCTGACTCTAAACTGCCCATCACCTTCTATGTGCAGAACAGAGTTTTGGTAGTTAAGACACATGGTAAGACTCCTTATGAACTATGGCATAAAAGGAGACCATTCATTGGTTTTCTCAGAACATTTGGATGATCTTGCACCATCTTGAATACCAAAGATCAAATAGCCAAGTTTGTTGAGAAATCAGATGATGGACACTTTGTTGGGTACTCTTCTCAAGCTAAGGCTTATAGATTATACAATCTCAAAACTAGAATCATTGAGGAGTCAGCCAATGTGACTTTCGATGAACACACACCCTGTGTAAAAGGTTTTGGTCCGGATTGGCTGTTTGATCTTGACTTAGTTACCAGCTGTTTTAACAAATCTTGTGAGAATGTTTCAGGATCTATAGATAACAGGTCAACAGAAGATCCTGATCCAAGATTTGAGCTGAGAAGACCAAACAAGAAGACTACTTCAGCTCCAGTGGTGACTAACCCTGCAATTGAAGCTCCCATCAGCACTAGCATGACAAATACTGCTGATTTAAATGAATTTCCTTCAAATTCCAGCTCAGAGGCTCAGAATTCAGGAGAAGAAACTTAAAATGCAGGAGGAGGAATTGGAGGTGGTGACAGTGATCAAGAATTTCTTGATGCTGATAACCACTCCATCAACATGAATGATGTAACACATTCATTGGATCAAGTTTCTCTTGATAAGTGTGCTGATGTGGTTGGGGACTTTTCTTTACCAGATCAAAATTTCTTTAATTTAGATCTATCCAACCAACTTGCTGTGATTCCTCAACTTAGGATCCACAAGTCTCATCCCACTACCAACATCATTGGAAATGTTGTCTTAGGGGTGAGAACAAGAGGACAAACTCATGACAGCCATGTTTGTCTACATTCTTGTTTCTTATCCTAATTTGAGCCTAAGAAAGTTGATGAGGCTTTGAAGGATGGAAGCTGGATTGAAGCAATGCAAGAAGAGTTGCTTCAAATCAAAAGACAGAAGGTTTGGAACTTATGCCCTCTTCCTCAAGGGAAGTCTGTCATAGGTACCAAATGTGTATTCAGGAACAAGAAAGATGATAGAGGGATCATCATCAAGAACAAGGCTAGACTGGTTGTCCAAGGATACACTCAAAAAGAAGGGATTGATTACACTGATGTCTTTGCTCTAGTTGCAAGACTTGAAGCTGTAAGAATATTTCTGGCTTATGCTGCATCCAAGGATTTCAAGGTCTACCAGCTTGATGTGAAGTGTGCCTTTCTTTATGGGGTGATTGATGAAGAACTTTATATTAAACAACCGCTTGGCTTTACAGACCCAGATCATCCTGATTATGTCTGCAAGCTTGATAAAGCCTTTATGGACTGCATCAAGCTCCAAGAAAGTGGTATGAGACACTATCAACATACCTCTGTCAACATGGATACAAAAGAGATACTATTGATGGGACTCTCTTCATCAAAGAAACAGGAAATAACACATTGCTAGTTCAGATATATGTAGATGACATCATCTTTGGTTCAACTAATCCAAAGCTCTACAAAGACTTTGAGATGCTGATGAAGAATAGATTTGAAATGAGTGTCATGGGGGAACTCAATATCTTTCTAGGAATTCAAGTGAAGCAGGTTGAAGATGGCATCTTCATCAGCCAGTCAAAGTATGTACATGACATACTTACAAGATTCAAGATGACTGACTGTAAGGTTGCAAAGACACCCATAGCCAGAAACCACTCCCTTGGTCCTGATCTTGAGGGGAGTGTGTTGATGAACATCTCTACAGGGCTATAATTGGGTCACTTATGTATCTTACTGCTAGCAGGACTGATATCATGTTTGCCACATGCATATGTGCAAGATATCAAGCTAACCCCAAGATGTCACACCTAATCACTGTCAAAAGGATTCTTAGATATCTTAAAGGTGCTCCAAATCTAGGCCTTTGGTATCCAAAGAATTTAGACTTTAATCTGTATGCTTATACAGATAGTGATTATGGTGGCTGCAACATGACTGCAAAGTCCACATCTAGGGGGTGTCAGTTCCTGGGTGGAAGGATAGTCTCTTGGCAATGCAAGAAGCAATCCTATGTGTCTGCATCAACTGCTGAAGCTGAATACATTGCTGCTGCCAGCTGCTGTGCTCAAGTGCTTTGGATTCAGAATCAGATGCTAGACTATGGGTTAAATTTCAAGGAGACTCCCATCCACATAGACAACAATAGTGCCATCTCAATTACAGAGAATCCTATGCAGCACTCAAGGACCAAACATATCAACATCAGGTATCATCTGATTAGGGATAATTTTGAAAAGGGGTTGATAAAACTAATCAAAGTTAACACAAATGAACAATATGCTGATTTGTTCACAACAGCTTTTGAAGAACAAAGATTTAATTATCTTGTATCAGCTATTGGGATGATTAACTTTAAATAGATTCTTCTTAATAACTTAATCAATTTTATTTCCTAAAACTGTGTGTCCTAGGTTGTCTATTAGATCACTTCATAAGCCCAGTTCTCTTTGGAAGAAAAACAATCTTATAAAATGATATCTCTTAGAATGATGAAAATTTACCTTCGGAAGAAGCAAAAGTTGCCTTCGGAAGAAAATCTATGTCTTTAAATCATTTGAACAGCTTATTTGAGATTTATCTTCGGAAGAAATTCTTGAAGTATCTTCCGAAGCTTAAATTTTGGTATAAGTACTTAAATGCATTTTAGAAACAAATTTCTTCCGAAAGCAATTTAGTCTCGAAAGACTCATTTATTTCTTCCGAAGCCAAAATTTTCAAAACTCTTTGAAATATCTTCCGAAGCGAAATTGCCTTCGGAAGCTTTGATTGCAAAATTGCAAAGCTTCCGAAACCAAAATTGCCTTCGGAAGCTTTTACTATTTCCAAGAAAACTAACTTTTTGGGCGCCTTTTCCAGAAGTAGGACCCACTTGCGGATTTCAAAGTTTATCTTTTTGTAATAACTTTGTCTCAAATCCAGAGTATATCTTTCCAAACGGTTCTATTTCATCTCTCTACTCTTATTGTTCCTTACCCTAAAATTACCCCTAAATTTCATCTTCTTCTTCCTTCCTTCACTACAAAGCTTCTTCAAATGGCCAATCTTGATCGTCGTAACGACCCGGATTTCACCATGCACCTACATCGGCAACATAATCAAGTTGCACTGTTAAACTCTGAGAAGGATCCAAGCTTCTCAGACGTTTGTAGGTATCTTTCTTTCTCTCACTACTTCACCTCCCTTACAATCGATCCTCCTCTCTATGAGGATCAGTTACTTGAGTTCTGGCGGACCTGTCAAGAGGTCACCATGGACGGGGAGAAGGCACTGTCTGCCACAGTGCAGGGGAGGACGGTTTTCATCACTCCAGCTATTATAAACACCCACTTGCAGCTGGATGATGAAGCAGGTGAGCTGTCCTTTCCAAAAGCCGCTGTCAACCAATCCTTTGAGCAGATGGGATATGAAGGTGACTTTTCAGTCAAGACCTTCAGAAAGGGGCAGGTCACATTCCAATGGAAATACCTCCTCCATGTCGTCATCCACAGCTTATCCAACAAACATGGAGGATGGGACCAGATTCTAGAAGACCTCTCCTTCATTGTCCATAGGATGGTTCAAGGGGTCAAATTCAGGTACTCTCAGTTTGTATTTACAAATTTACTAGCTAATTTTGATTCCTTAGAATATTACATGTTCCCCTGGTATGTTCAACATATTCTCAACTGTGAATTGGGACCACAGTTGAGGGGAACAGGTAATGTTCTTAAACTTGCACACATGAGGCCTGATATTTTTAAGATATTGAAAAAGCCAACTGTTGGGTTCTCAGGGGTAGAAACAACCCTTGTCCCGAAAATGTTTGAGCTCATTGCTCAGGGTGACATCCTAGCAGCCCCATCTAATGATGAACCAACACCCTCCACCTCTCAATCACCATCAGGGCCAACAATTACCATTACCTACACTAGAAAATCCAAACGAACCCCTGCACTTGCTATTGAGCATGTGCAGGCCCCATATCACAACCCATATAGGAGGAAGTGGAATCTCGAGCTCCCACTTCCCCTGAGGAGCAAACCACTTCCATTCTTCAAAAGATCACTGCTGAGGTTCCTCACGCTCAGCCTGATGACTCACAACTCCACAAACAGCCTTAAGCCATCACTCTAAGTCTCAACACTCTAGTGATCAACCTTCAGGGGAAAGCTACCATCCCCAGCCTCTTGATCTTAACCAACCCATTCCCAACTTTGACTTCTACTTTGATAATGATTTGGGATTCAGTGAGTACCATGAATCTCTCCTCTCTACCCACACTCAAGGGGAGATGAGTACTCCTGCTTCACCCATGTCTAGCCCACATCAGACACCCCAAACTGAGGTGGATCTTCCTGTGATTGTCCAGGAGACCCATGTGGAAGAGGCTCTCACTGTTGCCAGTGATTACATCTTTAAGACCTTAACCATGGTAACCCAGCCTCTTGACATTGTCATGGGGCAGGGGAAATCCAACAGCCAAGAACCCCATGCTGGTGGTGCGGGAGCGGACCTCGGGTCACTTCCTTCATCCCCCAATGATTCTTCAACTGAAGATGAGGGGAGTCTGAAACTCAGGGTGCACCAACTCGAAGACATCTGCACCCAACTGGTTTCAAAGATAGCTCACCTTGAATCACAGGTGACTATCTTGCAAAGGAGGGTCCATGACCAGCAACTTGAGATCACCGATCTCAAGGGCCAGTTAGCTGAGAGACCCATAGGACAAACTCATCCAGGTCCACAAGAACCTGTGGATGTTATGGATCACTTCCCTAGCTCACCTATGCATGAGGGTGATGCTACCAAAAAGGGTGAGGAAGTTTTAAAAGCCACAGAACCTGGGAGTTCTTCCTCAAGTATGGACATACAAGACTCACCATCCTATCTTGTAGTTGTCCATGCTCAGCAACCTCCTCAAGACAGAGATCTCGACTTGCAAATTCAACATCTGTTTGAGGAAGGGATACCAAGAGCAATGTATGCCCCTTCTGAGAACCCAATCATGGGTTGGGGGTACGACAGTGATAGGAAAGCTCTTGTACTCTCTAGAGCTTAGGGTCAACTAGAAATCTTAAACATTTCAAACCTGAGTTTCTATGAGGGTATAAATCTGGTAGATCTGGCACTTGTCAACCCAAGCAATAACAGACAAGCTGTCAGATTAGCCAATCAAATTCAACACTGGGTACTGGCAGAATTCAAAAGGAGAACAACATCATATAGACAGAGGCTAGCAGTTGAAGCCATTGGTCAACTGGATGTTAAGGTAGACCCCAAGATTAGCTTCGAAGGGAAAGCCTTGACTGAAGGCCCAGAGGCTGAGACTATGAACCTTGAGACAAGATCTCCTCCAGCACCCCATACCCTCAATGAGGCACCAGCTGGTGATGGTGCTTCACAACCTCTCTCTGGCCAGAGCTTGACTGCTGAATCAAGCATTAAAGGCCAAAGCTCTTCTCAGACTGAGTCATCAAGATCTGTAATTGACAAAGGCAAAAAGAAGATGACTCCTGAAGAGATTGAAGAAGAAAAGAGAGAGAGGAAGAGGAAGTTATGGGGAGAGAGTTCAACTGGTTCCCCAAGATTCATGCAAGCTGCAATTCTGGCTGCCCTTATACCAAACACTCAAGAAGATGAATTAAGGGCAGCCAGACTCAATTATCTGGGGACCAGGAACTTCAACATAGATGAACTCATCTCTCTCCCCTTAGAGGAGTTAAATGAATTGGCTGACATTGAATTGTCAAAGGAGAGGAAGGAAGCAAAGGATGCAACCTTGACCCTTAAACACAAGGAAGAAATGAGGAGAAAAAGGCTTTACAAGAACATTCCTGTCCTCTCCCCAGTTCAAGAAAGTCCTGAGTCAGAGACTGTGGCTGCTGAACAACCTCAGGTAGTTGATGAAGAAGAAAGATTAAAAATGATCAAGTACCTAAGTGCCACAGGTCTCTATCAGGCACATGCACTCCTTCCCTTGCCCACAGCTGGAAGAGCAAGCCAAAAAAGAAAGGCAAGCTACTAGGAAGAGGCAAAGGGAAGAAGCTACAAAATCAAGAGCCATCATTTAGAAAAGTCAGAAAAAGTCTGCAGATAGGCAGAGGATGATGAGCTTCTTGAAGCTGTATGGGTTCTCCAGAAGGAGGCTTGTTCCCATGTCTCTATCCACAGTGGATGAGCACATAAGGGTGATCAAGCAGAAGATAAAAAGGGGAGAGCTTGTGGACATTCATTCATCATCAAGTCAAGCTCAACCTGAAGCTGAGGTAAAGGTTGAACCTATAGAGACAACACCACCTGCACCTGAAGCTGCACAATAGCCAACTTCATCCTCTAACCCACAGCAGGGTTCTCCTCCCTCTCCTTCTGAAACTGGGAGAGAGAAGATCCCTACTGAGAGGGAATCCACTGAAGAACTTGGTACTGAAGACCAACCCTCTCAGTTAAAATCATCAGGGAGGAGAAAAAGGATGGCCAGAAGAAGATCATCAACTAAGAAGAAAAGAAGAAAGGCATCCACCTCCCAACCTCAGGATAAGTCAGAATATCCTGAGGAAGTGCATGAAGAGGACTATCAACCAACTCCTATCATAGTAGAGCCTCTTTCTATTGGAAGACAAATTCTGTCCTGGACATTTGCTGAAGATCCAGACAGATGGTATGTCTTTAGAGATCAGGGATAACAACATGTCTACTTCACAAGTGACATGCTTGAACTCCCTCTGCATGATCTCTATGACATGAGAAGGTACTTCATGAGTTTGAAGAATCTTGATCTGCTGATAAAGAAAGGAGTTTTGAAGATCCTCATGTGGACTATCCCAGTCTGAAGAACCTCTTTGTTTTGGTAGCATCAACCTAGGTGGAGTTTGTAGGAATCTCTGAAGTTAAGAGGCTGATACAACCAAAGGATACCAAAACAATCAAGTCTTCCAACATGCACTTTGGAACAAAGAAGAACCAGCTTCGGAAGTTTTACACACTCAAGAGAAATGCTAAGTGTAAAATCTTCCGAAGCCAAAGTTCAGAAGAAACTGTTGTGGAAGCTTTACACTTAACTTAGAAAATACTCTAAGTGTAAAGTCTTCCGAAGCCAAAGACTCAACTCTTCTGAAGGTAAAAGATGAAGTCTTCCAAAGCTCTCAAGGCAAAGTCTTCCGAATCTGTTTAAAGACAAGACTGATTTTCTTTTGTAGAGAGGGAAAAGATACATTTTCCATCAACTTTATCATAAAGAAACTTACTGTCCGCTGCATGCTCTGGTGGTTCACCAACTATCATCATTTGGTGAAACTTCCATTCTTTATGATAAAGTAGATAAGGTCTTTGTCTGCAAGTTTTTGTTTTTTGTTCCTTTTTGGCTTTTTGTAATAGGAAAGTCAGTGAGCTATGACATGTCATAGTCACTAGTCAAAAGGCAATCTGCCTTTTGACTTTAGGCTGATCTTGTTGTCTAGATTAGTCACTTCCAACTGTCTTTTTGCATATTAACGGTTGTAGGATGTAGTATAAGTAGTCTTCGGTTTTTGTATTCAAAAACATACTAGTACAACACATGTAATAGAAATAGAGAAGCAACATACTACTTCCTTGAAAATTTATCTTGTGTTCTTGTTCTTGTTTTTACTTGTGTTTGTCTTGTATCTTTAGTAAAAGTTCACAGTTCCCTATTTGAATTGTTAAGTGATCTTAAGATCCTCCTAAGTGTGTTAACTAAGTGCAAGCTTAAGTACCCTTTAACGGTCCTGCAACCCCAGACCAGACCTCTATGGGTACTTTCATATCTAATGCTGAAGAAGGGGACAAATTAATCAAGTAGGCTGTTGTGGTAACTGATTCAGCCCAGAAATTCTTTGACACACCAGAACTAGAGAGCATACACCTCACCTTTTCAAGTAAAGTTCTATTCATTCTCTCAGCCAACCCATTATGCTGAGGCATGCCTGGCACAGTCAAATGCCTGACTATGCCAAATCTTTTACAAAACTGATTGAATTCTATGTTGCAGAACTCCAACCCATTGTCTATCCTTAACCTCTTTACCTTCTTCTCAGTCTGAGTCTCCACTTACACTTTCCACTCTTGAAATTTCCCAAAAGCTTCATTCTTGTGCTTTAACACATAGACTAACATCCTCCTAGAAAAGTCATCTATTAAGAATAGAAAATACCTGGCACCACCCAAAGACCCAGTCCTGGCAGGACCCTAGAGATCTGAGTGTACATACTCCAATATTCCTTTGGTAGGGTTCTTGCCACTACTAAACTTTACTCACTTATGCTTCCCTATCACACAGTTTTCACAAAAGTTGATATCACATCCATTAAGTTTACAAAGAACCTGTTGTTTCTCGAACTCAATCAACCCCTGGCCACTTATGTGCGCCAGCCTGTGATGCCACAACTGGACCATGTGATTAGCCTTGTCTGTTACTAGAGTCACAAGTTTAGATTTCACTTCCCCCTCTAACATGTAGATATTATTATCCTTTCTGGTACCACACAAAACTACCAGGGATCCCTTTATTACTTTAGCCTTTCCATCCTTCAAGCTTACATGATAACCTTGTTTCTCAAATAAGCCTAATGACAACAAACTCCTTTTAAGACTTGGGATGTACCTCACATTGTGGATGTCCACCACAGAACCATTGTACATCATAAAAGTGATTATGCCACTACCAAGCACCTTGCAAGGTCTATCATTCCCAAGCTTAACAGTACTAAGGTCAGCTTCTTTAAAATCTTTAAAATAATCTCTAACCAGAGTCATGTGATAGGAACATCCTAAGTCCATTATCCAATCTCCTATATGACTTGAGTTAGTCATACAAAGGACATCAGCACTATCATACCCTTCAGAGGAATCATCCTGAATAGCATGACTAGATTGATTCTTGGACCCAGAATACTCAGCCTTCTTTCTCTTCCACTTCAGACAATCTTTCTTTAGATGCTTCTTAAAGTTGCACACAAATCACCTTCTCTTGTACTTAGACTTAGACCTTGATGACCCTTTTGGTTTGTTGCTTCTATGTTTAGGCCTTCCTCTAACGAACAGCCCCTTACCCCTTACATCCTTAGGGTCATTCCTCTTCTTGAGTTCTTTAGAATTAAGGGCAACCAGAACATCTTCCATTGTCAATGTTTCTCTCCCATACATGAGAGTATCAACAAAATGCTCATATGACTCAGGCAAAAAAGCCAAGAATATGATGGCTTGATCCTCTTTATCAAGTTCAATCTCAATTATTCACAAGAGATTTGGTCATGTAAAACGTCTCTAATTTAGACCAAATTCTGGCAGTTGTCATTTCCTTGGTTACCTCCTGAAGAACTCGATCCCCAAGACTCAAGACGATCTCACTGTGAGCCTTCTCCATGATTTCTTTCTTCTTTTCCGCAGACAAATGCGCAGGAAGATGATCTTCCCCCCTTAGTGCATCTACTACTCCATTATGCACTAATAACGCTCGCATCTTCACCCTCCACAGACCGAAATCATTCTTTCCATCGAATTTCTCTAGTTCGAACTTTGTTGACACCATTCTCTTCGTCAATTGAATTGCCCTTCGAACTATGAATCTTGAACTAATCAGACGACCAATACTACACTTCGATGAGATCACCTTCTTCTCTGAATTGAGCCTTCTTCCACCTTGGCTCTAATACCACTTGTTAGAATTTGAACTCAGAGAAGAATGATTACATAATGAAAGTATTATTTCTGATCCTCTTCTTGAAAAGGAAATGCACCACTATTTAACCTTTCACAACTAACTAACCCCTTATAACTAACTAACACATGCAACTTTAGTAAACATAAAATTCCAGCCCCTGAACTTATGCTAACTATCAATTAGCAAACACAACACTAAAACTTCCGAAGGAAAACATAAGCTTTGGAAGATTTCTACCATAAGCTTCGGAAGATTTATACTCCGGAAGAAAGTTATGCTTCGGAAGAAAAAACTTGATTTGACTTTTGTATCTCATAGTAAGTCTCCATTATCGTCCATGTTTAGTTTTAAGTTTCATCTCTTACAAGAAGCTAAAGTCCGAAGTTGAACTTATAATATTAGCGGTTAAGTACTCCTTTCTAGAGAACATTCAAGAATTTTGCGTATTAACATATATATTCAAACTAAATAATCAACTTGCAACCTTATTCAAGATGTAGATTTCTCAAAGAAAAAATTGCTTAAGCTAAAGATCAAAATAAAAAGAATAATATTATGTGATATGAGACGCAACTTTAAACCCAATGAACAAGATATGTTTTATAAATATCAAAGATCATTATGTGATCTCAAGAAATTTGACTTTGGTACACTTAGCTCGATACACACACACACACACACACACACACACACACACACACACACACACACACACACACACACACACACACACACACACACACACATATATATATATATATATATATATATATATATATTAGAAAAGATGTACAAGTTTGATAAAAATTAGCCTATACGTTTTTATAATTTCACTTTTAAAGTTCATTAAAATGTTGTTTTATGTCAATGTTCTAAATATTATTGGATCTCTTAAAGAGGAAGAAAGAATATGTTGAACTATTCTAGAGGGAATTTTGAAATGATAGACGTCGAATCGATATGATTAACTTATTTCTTGACATATAGATCAAGTATATGTGTAATTGTCAATTATTTATTAATCAAAATAAGAATCCTTACCGCCCTGTGAAGACAGTTGAGAACTTGGTCCAGATAAAACATGATCCTAGTCAGGTTACGTATTAACATACGACTACACTATGATTTCTTATAGGTTGACAAAACAAACCATGACATCAACACTATCAATTCATGACAGAACTTAAAACAATATATGGCACTAATCGAGAATGCATGTGGCTAGGTTCAATGATCCAACATACAAGAAACCCTTCGTTTAGAACAAATCAAGGTGTGCCGATGATTATCTATAAAGAAAATAAAACTTACATTGCTTGAATCAGAGAAGGCTCAATCAAATATCAAGTTAAACATTAATTATTACATATCATACTCCAAACATTATACACAACGCATTGTCTTTCTCCTGACCAAGTTTTGTCTCCATATATTTCCTTAGTAAGACTTTTTAATTGGATAACATAACTGACGTAACAGCGTTAGCTTATTTTTTAGGTTATTTAGTATCAATTTAACATCATTTTAAAGCACGTTGTTCATTACAGGGGTCTTTATAAACTGTCTAAACCAACCTAACGAAAGCCTGGTTGGCTGTTTGAAATATGTAGTTAAGATCGTATAACCAAACCCTTCAAACCCTAGGCAATTTCCCAGTTTGCGATTTGGAACGTAAAACCTACCGTGTAAAACGGACCGGCCATATACAAGTTTAAATATGTGTGTATGGATATTTGCATATAGAAAAATATAGCCTAGGAGAAAGAAATGGCGATAAATTTATATCACATTGTATTAATAGAATTAAGTTCTAGTACTAGATGTTATATATTACATCAAAAAGGATTATTAATATCTTGAATTGATGATGGTGAATATTTTTATTTACATACCATAAATCATTCAGAATCTTTTATATGTTTTTTGTAACTCGGATGCATACAAGAAATTATATGTATATTTTTTTCCATTAGTTTAAAAAATAGATGCTAAAAAAAGCTAACAAGGCTAAACCAATGGATAAACCGTTAAATCATCTGCCAGTTTGGTTTACATTTACACAAATCGTCAAACAGTCGGTTTGCACAGAGTTCCCAAACAAACTGGCTAAATTGAGCCTATGAACACCCCGTATTTCATAGTATATAATGAGCGATAATATATTTTTGAGAAGAGTTATAAAACCCATTAGTTATTACTTTATTCACTCTTATTTTGTGTTGTAATATAATTAAATAAATAATTAACCCATACTTAATATAGGTGATTGAATAACAAATGTCACTTCTTCGTTTGTCCTGTCTTCTATGACATTTTTATTTGTTGTTTGGTCTCGAGTTGTTACAATGACGCTATTGAGTATCGTGAATCCAAGGATTGTTCAGGAATTATCAGGTTTGATTTGAACAAGTATTGATCGCGAAATTATCAACACTTGCTGTTTAAGAGATTACCAAACTAGAAATCAATCAAACAATAGAATAAACAGAATATAAGAATAATCAAACCACGAGTGTTAACGAATGATGACCGTAATGCTTTCTTGTTGCTATTGATGTTTTGATGTTGCTTATGTTATTTGATCGTATGTTGATCATATATTGATCGTATATCTACATCTGATATTGATCTCATGTTATATAGAGATCTTACTCTATTCTGTTTCTAATCCATTGCTAATCTTTCGCTAACTTGTTGCTATAATTCAGCTAACTATAGTTATCTGAATCTCCGCCATATTTATCGGCATAGGAGTTCGAGATTTACAATGAAATAAATACATATAATGTTTTTGATGTGACGTGGAATATTCGCTTGAAATATATGTCTTCCATCGCCATTAATGTTGTTGTTCTGCCATGTTGACTTGTTGACTTTCTGTTAGTTGACTACTTGATGATGTGAAATCATACGAGTGTTAAACAGTCTTCCGTAGGAATTTCTTCTTCCGCAGGAACTTAGTCTTCCGCAGCAACACTTGATCTTCATTGCTTGTTCTTCTGTGATTGTGCTTCCGTAGAAGTTCTTGAACTTGTTCTTTCATGACAATTTCTCCTTCAGTAGCTTCACTTTGTTCATTTGACTTGTTCAGCTGGAATTGTTCTTTCGTAGGAGATCTACGGTTGTATTCCTGAGAACATCTACGGAAGAACACTTTATTCATCCGCAGTTGTTCTAACACTTGGTCAATTTTCCAAATTGACAAAGTTTGATGTTCACTGCACACATTTACAGATACATTATGAAATACATTATATCATATATTTATAACATATATAATGAGATGTAACATTATATTGTTCAAATCATAAACACAAATGTAATCAAAATCATTCATATCATATCATTCAAATAATAATTACAAAGTGTGATTACAAGAGTTGATTGATCATCTAAACCTATACATGAGTTCTAGATCTAACAATACTCCTCCTTAGGTTTAGACTCTAGTAATCATTGGTTTAGGTCTTCTAGTTCTTGAACTCCTGACAAAATCTTCATTTTAAAGTATTCTAAGGCAGTCTTTTGATCTTTATTTTGAAACTAATCTGCCTTCTACCCATTCTTTTCAGTGTTTTATATTTCAGCCCCAGGATGTCCTCTTCAGTGTTCAGTGTTGCAACAATACTGTTATTGGATACCACTTCCAATTCGTCCTGGTCAGAAATTCTTAATTAATTATGGGTTTTCTCTCTGACCCAATCAACTGCCCAGCTTCATACTGAGGTGGATCTCACAGACCTCTTCCGCAATTCTTATTCGATATGACTTCTGTGGATCTCACAGACCTCTTTCGCAGATGATCTGCTGAAGTCACGGACTTTTCTTCTGAGGCTCTATTTGCTGGCTTTTCCTTGTTAAGTTTATTGAATGCTTGTATGCCTTCATTTAGTTGCTTAATCCTTGTGTGGATTGTCTTCAGCAGGTTTCTTTGTTTTGGTGGATAGGGTAGTTTAAGTTCATTCAGTACCTTTCAGACTGAGTATTTAGTTAAAACAGTTTTACCCTTATACAAACCAGCATTATCAGACTTATCATCATCATGCAAGTCATCACAGTTATCATAATCAAATTCTGATTTACTTTGATTTGAGTGTTCTGATTCTGATGAATCAGATTCATATAATTCAGTGTCATTAGTATCATTACTATTATTTTTATCTGTTGACTCACACATGTTACTAGACACAAAGTGATTAGATAAACTGTTGGTCATGGACTCGGGCAAAGAAGTATAGTTATCATTCACGGGTGGTGGAATTGCAGGAAATCCCAATCCTGACTTGTTCTTTGACTCAATATAAGAGGTTAATAGTTTCTCATACTGTTGTGATGACAATTGGAATTTCTGCAATTTCACCTCAGTAGATGCATGATCTGACATAGACTTGGTTAAAGATGTAGTCAGATGCTCAACTTGTGCTTTTAGGTTGTAATTTTCAGATATAATTTTATCTAAATCATTTTGTAAAGAATTAATTTTGACTTGATAAAGTTTGTGTTCTCTAACATGAGATTCATTTATAAGCAGTGTTTCTTTTACTTTATCAGCCAATTATTGAGCATGTGTTCTATATCTTTCTACTTCATCTATGCAAGTGGGAGAACACAACCTTTCTCTTACCTCAGCAGCCATTGCAGGAACTTTGTTTTCTATGTTGGCCATTAAAGCTTGATTTTTTGCAAGTACTTCCTTTTCATACATGCTCCGGTCATAAGTACCATCTTGCAAAATAATTAGACCAGTTTCTTTAGCATTAGTGATACCTGTTTTATTTTTTGTTGTTGGTGGGGATGCATTGGTTAATTGAGGTTGTGTAAAGTTCTTTTGACTAGGTTGTCTTGAGTCAGTTGACTGTTGTTGATTGTTGTTGCACTCCCTCAAAAAGTGTTCATATAAGTTGCATTTAAAGCATCTTACTTTGGTCTTGTCCACAACGATTTTTGTTGATCTTCCTCCCACGGACAGTCCTTTGTTTCTTTTCATGTACATCTTTGCTCTATAGGCAATCATTGCCATTTGCCATTGCAGATCCATCTCTTCTACCTCATCAGGATGAAGTTCTTTTAGATCTTGTTGACAAAAGTGAGCAGGAGTCAAAGTACTTCCTAGATAAGCCTGAAAGCTTGAACTGAAGGCTGCAAAGGTAGCTTTCTATTCTTCAGACTCCAGAACTATAGTAATTGGTTCTGTTTGATTGTTATTCTTTTTGGTTTTGGACTCATCAGCTTTTCCTTTAGTCTTTTTGGCTGTGTTTGCTTGACTTTGAAGACTTTACAGCATAGAAACTTGTCTCTTCTTCATGTTCACGAGTTGTCTTCATCTTCATTGGATATGAATGCACTTCCAGTACTTTTCAATTCTTTGAATTGATAAGGAGCTACAGGTGCTTTCACACTTTTGTTTCTTGTCTTTTCATCCAGCTCCAATGCTTCTACCTTTGCCATTAGAGTGTCTAGTCCTATTGCTTTTAAGTCAATAGTGTTCTTAAACATAGACACAGTTTGTGTCCAGTTCTCAGGCAATAAATGAAACATCTTTTTGTTCAGCTCTTCATTGCTGTACTCAAGCTCAAGTATGTTCATCTCTGTAACAAGTTGCATGAATCTATGCAATTGTTGAGGAACTGACTCACCTGGAATATGATGGAATGTTTCATATTATGCACGGAGAGTATCCTTTTTAATGCTTCTAATCTCGTCACTTCCTTCAGACAAAGTGTATAAGATTTTCCATAACGAGTTAGCTGTTTTATATGATTCACACCTGATCAAGAGTTCTTCAGGCAAAGCCATAGTAAGCATACTATAGGCTTTGATGTTAATCTTGACTTTCTTAGCATCATCAGGTGATAAATTCTTTAGACTTATGAGTTGATTTTTATCCTTATAGTCCGCACCTAAAGCAGGTGGAATATAAGGTCCTTCGGTAATTGAAGCCCATAGGTCTGAATCTGTATAATTGACATGATTCCTGAACCTAATTTTCCATGTTTAAAAATCAGATTTGTTTTCCAGTTTAGGAGGTTGATAAGCACCAACAACTGAATTATTCATGATAATTAATTTTTGTTTAGAAAGCAACAATTTTGTTTTAGCAGTAATCGATTAAACAAATCAAAGCTGATAGATCAATTGATCTGAATCAATGAGCACCAAGCTCTGATACCACCAGTGAATCCAAGGATCATTCAGAAATTATCAGGTTTGATTTGAACAAGTATTGATCGCGGAATTATCAACACTTGCTGTTTAAGAGATTATCAAACTAGAAATCAATCAAACAATAGAATAAACAGAATATAAGAATAATCAAACCACGAGTGTTAACGAATGATGATCATAATGCTTTCTTGTTGCTATTGATGTTTTGATGTTGCTTATGTTGCTTGATCGTATGTTGATCGTATATTGATCGTATATCTACATCTGAGCTTGATCTCATGGTATATAGAGATCTTACTCTACTTTGTTTCTAATCCATTGCTAATCTTTCGCTAACTTGTTGCTATAATTCAGCTAACTATAGTTATCTGAATCTCCGCCATATTTATCGGCATAGGAGTTCGAGATTTACAATGAAATAAATACATATAATGTTGTTGATGTGACGTGGAATATTCGCTTGAAATATATGTCTTCCATCGCCATTAATGTTGTTGTTCTGCCACGTTGACTTGTTGACTTTCTGTTAGTTGACTACTTGATGATGTGAAATCATACGAGTGTTAAACAGTCTTCCGTAGGAATTTCTTCTTCCGCAGGAACTTAGTCTTCCGCAGCAACACTTGATCTTCATTGCTTGTTCTTCTGTGATTGTGCTTCCGGAGGTGTTCTTGAACTTGTTCTTTCATGACAATTTCTCCTTCAGTAGCTTCACTTTGTTCTTTTGACTTGTTCAGCTGGAATTGTTCTTCCGCAGGAGATCTACGGTTGTATTCCTGAGAACATCTACGGAAGAACACTTTATTCATCCGCAGTTGTTCTAACACTTGGTCAATTTTCCAAATTGACACAGTTTGATGTTCACTGCACGCATTCACACATACATTATGAAATACATTATATCATATATTTATAACATATATAATGAGATGTAACATTATATTGTTCAAATCATAAACACATATGTAATCAAAATCATTCATATCATATCATTCAAATAATAATTACAAAGTGTGATTACAAGAGTTGATTGATCATCTAAACCTATACACGAGTTCTAGACCTAACAAGTTTGTCTATTAAAATAAAGTCAAACTAAATTTACGTTTTATCTCCTTACCAACAATGTTTTCAGAACCGGATCGTACATTAAACCGAATGTATTACTGGTCCGCTAGTCGGACTGGATATGAAAACCAGATAAAACTATAATTATTTTAATGGAACATATGTAAAAAATACTGAAAATTTAGAAAATATATATTCAACCGGTCGGACCGGTCAAACCACCAGTTCAACGCCAAATCACTTTTAAGCACCGAACGGGTTGTGGACCGATTCCCAGTCCGACCCGCCTTTCTAGGTTGGTTTTCAAAACAGTGCTTACCAGTTCACTGTGGCCTTCGGTCGAACGGATTCCCAATTTGAATGGGAATTTATCAAAAGATATATCCTCAGTTAGGGTAGACTTGGGCATAAAAACCGGGTTCGGACCCGACCCGGTGGACCCGACCCGGAACCGGGTACGGGTACGACCCGGTATATGCATACCCGGGTTGGACCCGAAAAAAACCCGTAGGGTTGGAACCGGGTATGATTTTCTAGAATTTCTTAGAACCCGACCCAAACCCGACCCGACCCGACCCGGAACCGGTTGAACCCGGGTTGGACCCGGTTTCGACCTTTTTTTTTTTTTTTTTAAAAGTGGCCGTCTTTTAACGGCTATATAGCCGTTACCTTCGATTTGTGACCGTTTTTTTGGTCACTTTTGCCCTATAAGTTAGTATAAATAGGTGTGGGTTGATATGGTTTAGTACCCAAGTCTCAAACGCAAAACATACGCAAAAAACACAAAAAATACTCTCGTTTACTCTCGTTTTACACGTTCACTCTCTCGTTTTACACTTCCACTCTCTTCAATCTTGATATGGCTCACTCACAATCTTCCGTTGGTCAAGGTTCGTCCAACGCTCCAACCGTCGTTCGTGTTCTTGCACACAATCGTAACATGGATGTTTGGTGCAATTGGGATATGGTTGAGTTGAGTGACGGGTCTGTAAAGGCTCGTTGCAAGTTTTGTGGAGCTTTGCTTGCTAAAGATTCTAACACGACTTTAAACAAACACATTAGCAAGAAGTTTTGTAAGTCGTTGAAAAGTAATCCGGATTCGCAACAAACACAATTGGGTGGAGACGGTGGAATCTTTAATTACGATGTTAATACGGTTCGAGATCGAATGGCGAAGTTCGTGATTCAAGAAGCTTTGCCTTTTAGTCACTTCGACAATCCTCGGTTGACCAACTTAATTCGAGAGACGCTTCAACCTCGTTACACTCACGTAAGTCGTACTACACTTAGACTTTATTGTTTAAAATTATGGAAACAAGCAAAAAATGATTTAATTGTATTATTTGAAAATTTAAATACCGGTGTAAACTTAACTAGTGACGTTTGGTCGGCTTCACACGGTTTACCCGAATCGTACCTTTGCGTCACCGCTCATTGGGTGGATCCCAATTCATGGCAATTGATGAAACGTACGATTGCATTTGATCTTTTTTCACATCCACACACCGGAGAATTTTTGTTTTACTTTTTAGATAATGTAATAAGTACTTTTAAATTACAAAATAAACTTTTTTCAATTGCATTTGATAACGCCTCTAACAACACAACCGCAGTTGAAAAATTAAAATTAAAATATCTTCCGATTGCAAACGGTGATTTTTTCCATACTCGTTGTGTTGCACGTATTATTAATTTAGTAGTGCAAGACGGACTATCCGGGCAATATGTTAATAACTTTATTACATCTTTTCGATTTATGTTACATGACGTTTTTAAAAAAAGTAGAAGAAGATATCAAGATTATAAACAACTTTGTAAGGATACGCACTCTAGATTTTTAAGTCCTAATTGGGATGTACCTACTCGGTGGAATTCGACTTGTCACGTGTTTGACTGTGCTTTAAAACAAAAGGGCACTTTGAAAGCTTTTCATAATAGTCTTTCGGATAATGGTGAAGCCGACCCATTTCCGGATGCGGGTTGGGAGAATCTTCAACGTCTATCCTAGTTTCTTGAGGTTTTTAAAAACTCAACAACAAAATTATCGGGAGTTTATTATTCCACTAGTTATTCGGTGCTTCAAGAACTATATTTTATGTCTTTGAATTTTAAAAATTTTCAAAATAAAAATAATATGTTTAATCAAATGATAGAACCAATGAAAGAAAAGTTTAAAAAATATTTTAAGGACTTACCACCCGTTTTTACGTGTGCCGCCGCTTTAAATCCGTTTCTAAATGTTGCGGGGGTTGAATGTTTGATAGATGAGATAAATGACAATTTGGATATGCATGACGAAAACCCTGATTTTTCAAACGAGGCAAAAGAAAATTTTAATCATAGTTTGAAAATAATTTATAATTTTTATTTAAATAGATATGGGCCTAACATAAACATAAACATAACCATGCCAAGCGGATCAACCTCAAGTGCTAGTACATCGCTTAAAGACCATGTTTTGACTATGTTGAATGTTGTTCGGGATGTGACGGCTAAACGTCAAAGGGGTAACACCCCAACAAGTGAGCTCGGTAGATATAGTGGAACGGATTTTATTTCCACTATGACTACCGAAGATTATCGTGCATTCGATATTTTGGCTTGGTGGAAAGAAAAAGAATCTCAATTTCCGATTCTTTCTGCTATGGCCCGTGATTTACTAAGCGTCCAAGCTTCTACGGTAGCTTCGGAATCTGCTTTTTCTCTTAGTGGCAGGGTAATATCATTACGAAGAACAAGACTAACTCCGGAAACAGTGGAGATGTGCATTTGTTTAAAGGATCACTTAGACGCAACGGATCGTATACAAGACCAAACAAGCCTCGAAGACGAGATTACACTCGAAGCTAAAGTACATGATGAAGAGGTAGAAGACGGAGTATCTTCTGGCATATCCGATGAAGAATTAGCATTTGATCAAGCATCTCGTAGTAGATAAAATTAGACGATATTGTTATTTTTAAGTTGTTTTAATATTATATGTCTTTCATGTTCTTTTTAAATTTCTTTGTCATTCAAATGTTTTATATAAAAAGTATTTAATATTTGTATATTATAAGTGTAACATTTTCTGCTCAAGATTTGTATATATTTATATATTAAGTTGTTTAAATTTTTGTCATTTAAGTGAACCCGGTTAGGAAAAGAAAAATAAAAAGAAAAAAAAGGAAAGAAAATATAAGAAAAAAAAACATACGACCCGGTGTTCGACACACACACAAGAAAAGAAAAAAAGAAAAAAAAAAGGCAAAAACCCGGTTGAACCCGGGTTTCATACCCGAACCGAACCCGACCCGACCCTACCCGGGTATACCGGGTAGGGTTTGTATCTCGCTGAACCCGACCCGGGTTCGTACCCGGGTTCACCAATACCCGGGTACAAAAAACCCGGTTGGGCCCAAACCCGGTTTGTACCCGGGCCCGGGTCCGGCCCAAACCCGTTTTGTGCAACTCTAAGTTGTGGATCTAGATACAAGGTAACACTGCTCTATGGGCTTTGTTGGATCAATAGTACGTGTCCAAAGTCGCAGGCCTCAGAAGATAGCCCATTTCACCTTTAAATTAAAATGAACGTTGGTAGGTTGGTTAGTTATCATATATTGAAAAATGAAAGTATTAAATAATGTGGGTACGAATCGCCCACTCCCAATCTAGTATACAAGTACATATCACATTCTGGTTATATATTGTTTTTATTACATTTTTATAAAACGGTAATTCAAAAGAAATTAAACAATAATACTATATATAGCTAGGTTTAAAGTCTAATTTACTAAAAAGATGTGGCAAAACTAAAAAGGAGAAACATAACTGCAGTAAGGTGGTTGCATTTCAATATATATATATATATATATATATATATATATATATATATATATATATATATATATATATATATATATATATATATATATATATATATATATATATATATTTATATATATATAATCGTACTATGGAATAGAACTCAAATCAATATAAATTTGATTTTTTTACCTGATGTAAAATATATAGATTTTTATAAAATATAATGATAGCCCATTGCCCCATTAGCCCCCTCTCGAACCAATGGATCCTAGCCGTTAATGACCACGCTTGGGTAGTACATTTAGGAGTAGTTTTCTTTGTGTTAAGAACTTGAGTTAGAATAATTATCGTTTTATTTTTTATAAATGTAATTGTCAATGTTTGTCAATGGGGTAGCGAGTTTATATAGAAAAATATGAGTTTTTATTGGTTTATCTCTAGAGTACGAGAGTTAAATTAATTTGATTTTACTAGTTCAAACTTGACAAACTGAGAGTTGATCTTAGACACGATTCCTTAGCCGGAATGATATAACTGTATCTCCCGTTAACATCACAGGCCAGTCATTTGTTTTGGTGGTGAACTTGTATTTGAAACGAGTTGTACATCTATTCGTACCTTTGACCACCGTTTCCTTTGAAATTGATAAAATATAATGTTTATTGATCTCCATTAAAGTTTCAATAAGAAATGAACAAATTCGTTTGTATATATAACTTGCGCATGTGTACTAATTTATAAGTTACCTACATAAAACATGCATATGTATAGATAAATGGATAAAGTATTAAAATATATAAGAAAATTAGTTTGAGTGTTTTTTTTTAAATGTAAATAAATGTACACGTAAGAAATACAATCTCGTAATAAATACAATAAATAAACCATTATTATCTGTAAATAAAAACAAATTAAATAAAAAAAATATAAAAGAGATAATCGTAACACAACCGGTATTTTTGTTTGATAGGCAACAACGATGAGCTCGGTACCGTACCTGTACCGAACCGGTATCGTTACCGAAAGTACCCGGTCTCGAATCTTATAAAAAACGAGTACCGGTACCGGTACCGAATTTGATATATGGGTACAGGTACCGGTACCGATATTTCGGTACCCGGTATCTCTTTGGTACCCGTTACCTTCACAACATTATTTTTTAGGCTTGCTACATGGTGCATGTTTGGTTACGTTACCCAGTACCTGTTTTTTTACCCGTTACCCAGTACATTTTTGGTACCCGATACCTTTAAAAGTTTATAATAACTAAACAAAAACAAAATATAAAAAAACATCCATATAAAATGATAGTTTCTTTACTTTTTTCATTTTCTGCTAACTCAGTCCACACACTAGTCCGCCATTCATTTCTATTAAAATCATAAATAGTATATCTCTTGACATTATAGTGAAGTAAGAAGAATGATATTAAAAAAATAATAATAAGTACCCTCAAAAGTCAAAACAGATTAGTAGTTGATGGGGTGAAAAGTATTATAAAACAAAATACAAATTCCAAAATAATCTATTCGTGTTCGGATACTAGCAGGACTATACGAGACTTTTGGGTAAAGTACCGGTACCGGTCAGTACGGATCCCGAAATATAAAAAAATCAAATACCGGTACCAGTACCTTATATATTTTTGGTACTAGTTGGTTACCGGTACCGGTACGGTATGAGTACCGGTACGGGTACTGGGTACCAAATGCTCATCCCTACATGTTAACACCTTAACCTACGACTTCGTTAACTGTTTACTTCAATCAAATCCGTTTCTTTGCTACTTTTGTTCTTGTGGTGTACGTATATATCACTACAAAATTTTCGACCATTAGCGGCGACACGTGTCGCCGCTGTTACTTGGGAAAATCGCTGCTAATACCTTTTGCGGCGACATGTCGCCGCTAATAATTTGTTGCTAATGACTAATAATTCGCCGCTAATATAGTCACCGCTAATAACCTTGCTATTGCCGCTAATAATTCGCCGCTATTTGTTTACGTTTAAAAATTTCTGGTTGACTATTAGCGGCGACATGTCGCCGCTAATGATCTCTGTTTTTTTTTAATATATTTTTTATTTTTTTTAATTTCCAGTTTTACTCCCTAAAATTTCTAGATTTCCCAATAACATAAAAATTCCATACGCTATTCAAACGGGTTCATTTAACTACTTCAAAACAAACTTAACCCAGTGATACAATACGCTATTCATCCCCGACGCCCGAATCATCTTCTTCGGCTTGATTTGGAGACTTTTGCAAAGCAATTAACCTTGTAATTTGTGACATAAAATCCACATTTTAAAACAAACTTAAAATTTGATCCTGTAAAACAAAATATACATTTTGTATTTTGGCAAAATATATATTATAATATAATACATTCAACTTTCAGTATATGAAGTGTCAATTAATCATGTTGAACCAAACACACTTAATATATTTAGAAACATCCTAAAATTATATCATTTAGACCCATTTTAACCCATTTAATCTAAAATATAGATAATTTAAGTCTATTTTAACGATAAAGAGTCATAATAATCTAAACCCACTATAACACATTCAACTTCAAGTCATTTTGACCCGTTTAAACTCAAATCATGTTGTTTTCACCCATTTTGACCCGTTTAATCTAAAATATAAATAATTTAAGTTTATTTTAACGATAAAGAGTCATAATAACCTAAACCCACTATGATGCACTTAACACATCCAACTTTAAGTCATTTTGACCCGTTTAAACTCGAATCATGTCGTTTTCACCCATGTTGATCTGTTTAATCTAAAATATAGATAAATTAAGTCTATTTTAGCGATAAAGAGTCATGATAACCTAAACCCACTATGATACACTTAACAATCCAACTTTAAGTCATTTTGACCCGTTCAGACTCAAATCATGTCGTTTTCACCCATTTTGACCCGCTTAATCTAAAAGATAGATAATGTAAGTCTATTTTAACGATAAAGAGTTGTAACATTGTAAAAATCAAATAAAATGTGACATTTTTTGAACAAATTGAAATATTATTATAATTGGTTTAAATAATGTCACATTTTGTTTAATTTTGTAACTAATTTCTTATTGTTGATCATTATGGCCAAACAATAAAAGAATTTTTAGTTTATGATAATTTTATTCTATCAAATATATTATCATATTTTTAATGATTAATATAACAAACACATAATGATACAATTAATTTAAAAGATGTAAACAAATAACCTAATACTAATAAAATAGTCACACAATTAACTAGCATATTACTACAAAACCAAACTAACATCCAATAATACAACTAGTTCAAAAAATTCACACAATTAACATGATAATTCATACAACTAGTTCAAATAATTTACTAGCATAAACTCTAAATAGTCTATCACAATACATAATAAAACTAAAAGAAAAAATTAAAAAAATACCTCAACAGCAGTAGCGGCGACTCTCAGATGACGAGTCAAGCTAGTGAAAATATCATACACATAGATAGGGAAGAATCGTCAACAAACCATAAATAATTATAGCTAATAATATATAATGATGGTTATTCGAATCTTACAAGTGAGATATGAAGAAGAAAGTCTTCCAACGGAGGCGAAGTTCCGGCTGTAGGGTGGCTAGTGCGCCGCTGTGGAGGTGATGTGCCGGTGTGGAGGAGGTGCGGTGGGGAGGTACGGTGGCGGTAGGGATGGTGCGAAGGTGGGGAGGGTGGCGGTGGGGAGGTGCGGTGGCGGTGGCGATGGGGAGGCCCGGTTGTGGTCGCAATGGTGTTGCAGAGGTGGGGTCGCGGTGGTGTAGGTGGATTAGGGCCGAATGTTTGGTGAAGACGCATAAGGCCCGGGTAAATGTCTCAACCAATAGCGGCGACATGTCGCCGCTAATAGTGTCGCCACTATTGGTGTTTGTACGACCTAACCTCCGCCGTTAGATCAGGAGGCTGATCAACGGTCAGAACTAACTCGAAAGGCGTGGAACGGATCACTGATCAATAGTGGCGACCTGTCGCCGCTAAAAGTGTCGCCGCTATTGAGAACAATTCTTGTAGCGTGTATATTGTTGCAAAGCAACAGTTAACATGATTGATTTGTTTTAGATAATGCATCACATCTAATAATGCTATATTAGTAACTGATTAAAGTTGCTTAAACATGTTTCAACATTTTTTTTCCACTCTTGTCCAGTGACGTCTTTTGACACTATGTAGCATATTGAAATAAAGTTCTATTGAAAAGCTAGTTTACAAATTCGTATATTAATCAATTGTATAAGTTTTGATTTGTTTGCGTGGGCCCATGGATGAAAACTTTATAACAGGCCATATACTTGAAGAAAAAACCAAACTGTTTGTCGTACTCTCGAAATATAATTATTTCATTTCAAGCACCAAGCTTGATTTCGAAGATTTTTCTTCAAATTTTCAGCTTTGTTGATTACTTTTTCAATCATAAGACATGTGAACAATTTATTTTATCAACTCACGTGTTTATTTTAATGTTAAATTTCACTTTTTTATGTAATTTTTATTTTAAGATTAATAAATATACTATATCACTCATTTAGTACAGTCGAAGATAGATAGAGTACTTCTATTCATTTTTTCTAGTTATTTAATAAATATAGATAGAGTACTTCTATTCATTTTTTCTAGTTATTTAATAAATATTATTAAAACAAAGCATATTCACAAATGTTTCTTAGCCTAGCTGGTTAGTGTGTGGCTGTTAAAAAACTCATACCTCGTGACTCGTTTGAAAATAGCTCGAAAATGACTCCGCTCGGTTTGTAAAAGTTCTTACTAATACTGCTTCTAATGAAGCAATCATTTTATTTAATGAGAGGCAGGTAATATTTTCTTTCATCTCACTCTCTTCAACTAATAATGCAGTAAAATTTTAGTAAGTATATTTACTTTTTAAAGTTCATACTAATCCACCAAAACTGTCAAAACAGCCATTCGAGTTATGAGTTCTTTATCATGATTAAAAACAAAACTTAATTTATGATTAAAGTTAAGCACCATGGAAACAAGCAGCTTTACATACCGAAGAAAAAGAGGAACAAAAAGAAAAACCACATACCTAGGAAACACAACCATTAAAAAAAATAAAATAAAACATTACAAATACCCACGAATCTAGGAAGCACCAAAGACAACACAAAAACAAAAACAAGAACAAGATCCATGATTGCACACAAAATTTGAATATTATAGGGGATAACAGAAAGAACCTCTGCAACCTTCTACTAAAGTGAACCTTTATGTAATTTACATCCTATTTTCAGTAAATGTTTATGCTTTAAATTGTCAATAAAGTGCTTCCAAAAGAATAAAATGTCAATAAAGAGATGGTAAAAAGACTAAAAAGCCCTTACCAAAAGTCGGTATCTTTCCTTTTTCTTTCACAGATTTCAAAAATTGTGTGTGATATGCATTGCAACACTAAAAGCACTTCTAATCTAAAAAAGCATCTTTTGCCCTTGGTGATCCGTGTATATGTATATATAGAGAGAATACACAACTTGTGTATACTTTTGTTATCCATAAAGTGTTTACCAGTGATCCCACCAAAAACCCCCATCTTTGTTTGAATAACTAAACCATCCTTTAACTAAAGTCGTAGTCGAAACGCAACAGCTATGACATTGAGACCTTCCATCGATTACGATTAGAATGGGTCATGTGGTGTTGTATGAAGACAATTGATTTGTGAAGCCAAACACTTTGGATTATATGTTTGATGTTAACATTACACGTAAACGGATAATTTTATATTTGACGTTAACATTACACTACACGTAAACTGATAGTTTAGAGTTAGATGCTTATAAAATAAAGTATTTAAAAAAAAAACTAAACTTGTGAGAGAACATAAAAAGTCAAAGTAACACCAACTAATGGATTATTGAATTGCTGATATACGTTCCATCTTATAACTTCTGTGATTATATGATAAGATCCAGACGAAAAAGCTAACATGGATGGAGAAATGACATGAAGATGCCACATCCTCTGTCTTGATCCCAAAATGTCACTATTGTCAAAATAAGACAATAAATATTATGTTACTTTTAAAATAACATATATTTTTGATAATTTTCTCATTTTTGAGCGGATCTCTACGGTGACTTATTTATTTATTTTTTAAATAACACATGACGAATCATTCCCTAAACATTAACGCTTTTGGTATCAATATGTTAATCTTCATGACAAGAATAGTATAATCAACACTAATGCATTTGGTATTAATATGTTAATTTTCATGACAAGAATAGTATAATCAACGCCTTCATTTTGTTTGGGCGGTCACACTCAAGTAATTGAGAATCTTCTACAAACCGTAAAGGAAAGAACTAAATTCCTAGGTTTGTAGTAAAAACGAGCCAAAAAAAAAGAATAATGATCAAAATACAATTCATATAAAACGTGCGAGATCGGCTTCTTTAAATATGATAGACCAATGTCTCTCAAGATCTAACACACAATGTGGAGTTTAGACAAAAAAAATGTAACATAACTCTTAAATCATCTAAAAAAATATACACAAACTTATACATATATAGTGGATCAATCTTTGTTTCACATTTAAAAATGTATGGTTCCACTTGGAATATATCAAAAAGTTGGATGAAATATGTTATGTGATGAAAAGGTGAGGGGTGAATATGTTAGAATAAGAAATGTAATGGTATCTAGTGTAATATACTACTTCTGCTCCCAATCTCACCAGTTTGGAAGAGACGTAACCTTCTAGTCACATGCAATATCCACGTGGCGCGTCGAAACAAGAAAAGATATATAAATAGAAGAAGGTATAGCTTACCAAGTAGGTATGCCAAACTAGGGTTAGGGTTTTCTTATTCGGATAGGAATCATTACACTTGACGACCAAGATTTCCTTTTCTCTCTCCACGTATACATACATGCATAAGATATATATATATATACAAACATACACATGTACACACCACATATATATTTTTTATCATAAAAAAACTAATGATCATCAAACCTAAACGCTAAAAGATTATAATATCGGTGATGTTTTGTATTTTGTGCTTCTACCGGTACATTAGTTTAACAAAATTTCGTCATTCAAAAAAAAAAAAAAAAAAATTAGAATCATAAACGTTAAGAGATTAGAATCACTTGGTTGAAAAAGGCTACTGAGAACCATTTTGTTTTTCTAGTGTAAAATATTAGTGTTACATTATTATTATTTTTTTTCATTTCCCCTATATTTTTTTAGTATTTCTTTTTTTATATGGTGTTGTCCTAGTTTTTTCATGTGTTCTCTTTTACCATTAAAGAAAAACTTCCAAAAGTTGACGTGTGGACCGGTAATTAAAGTCCGGTGAATATTAACGGGGTCGGTGAGTAAAAGAGACAGGGTTACGGTATTCCTAGCTGGCCTCGATTTTTCTCGCTATCTCCACTACTTCAATGTCCCATTTTGTGTGCTCTTGACCACTAAACTAGTTACAAAGACATATAAGTATTTGTATAACAAACCATATTAGTCAAAATATTGGTTTTAACTTTAAAGCGCTTTATTTGATGGAGGCTAATATTATTTAATAATAAAAATGTGTTTTTACTTGGAAAACAAAATGGCTTTTGCTTTGTAAACTAAAATATTACTTAATTTTAAACATTTAAAGATAAGAATGACATAAAGTAATTTTTATTATTCCTCACTCTAATTTCAGCAAAAATATGAATAGTTTAGTTTGATATATTATTTATGCATATAACGTGCATGTATGTGTAGGTTATTAAGAAACACTTCAACAAATTAGTTACATGGTTTTTTATATACATAACATGTGTATGTGTTTGTAAATAAAAAATACGAGCAACTGATAAAGAAAATTAAACAATTTAGATTTGTTTTATTCTCCTCTCCAGCCTAATAATTTATTGTTATGTTCATTTCATCTCTATGTGTGCATATATATATATATATATATATATATATATATATATATATATATATATATATATATATATAATATAATATAATATATAGCATATATATTTTTGTTTTTAGTTATTATTTTGTAGTTCGAACTCTCGAAACACACTCTACAGAACTCTCAAATGTGTCTTGTTTTTCTTTTCCTTTTTAACGTTTGGTGGTCATCAGAAGAAGAAGCAAGCAAGTGAAGTGTTTTGGATTGATTGGAACGTTTCAAAGCATCATTTTTAGACTATTTTTTCACCCATACTTCACTTTCATCGAATAACTCAAACTTCCCTTCTCTTTTACACATTTCTAAAATCATTTTTGTTTTCACCTATTTGTCTTCTTTATACTCTCACATGACAAAAAATATTAATACTTTTTTCAATTAGTTAATCATTATTAGTACTACAAATTACTTAGTTTATCAAAGATTAATTAACGTTAATCACAAAGATATGATGATGATGATAATCCCTTTTTTTTTTCTTCTTTTCCTGGATCATGCTCCCGTGCTACTTCTCTAGGTCAAATGATTTTAATCTTGAAAATAGATTCGATCATCATTTCAAAGTTTTAAAGCTTTCAACTTTTTATGCATAACAATGTAACAAATTATCTTAACTATGATTCAGTTATCAAAGTTTAATTAAACTCTTAACTTTAAATATCTGTTGCTTAGAAAACTCACGGGATCATACTATTGATGATATCAAGAAATGCAACTATAGATAATATAACTGATTTAGCTAGATTCGAACTTGAAACTTGATATAGACTCAAGTACGCGAGCTTTAGAGGGTTTAGGTGTAATTAGACTTGATAAATACATAGGTTGAACCGTACGTGAAATAACCATAAATGCACTGAACACAAGCATTTGTTTTATGAGAAGTCTTATATGCACAGAAGACATCACTGATCAAAGGCATCTTTGATCTCATCTTTACGCCATTAATGAGGCTCAACTGAAATTTACAATATCAAAACAAAAATCCCAGAAAGAAATGCTAAAGAAGAGCAAGAAATTGGTACTCGATCCCAAATAATTTTTACCCTTAGAACGTAGTTATAATGATTTTAACAGTAAACTAAGTGTAGCATATATATGATAATTTTAACAAAGTGTAGATCCCTTGTGATCAGACTAAATCATGTTGTTGGAGATTCAAAACTTTATATTTACACCTGGTTAATCAATTCATCATCAACATCAAACACACACACTCAAACAGATCTCACAAAACTAAACAATAATAACAGTAAATGACTAACTGATAATCTTCAGTAAGAAAGATATAAAAGATGTAACTTTAACTCAACAAGATTTCTTGATCAATGAATCGTTTCACAACACACAAACAGTTAATTAACATGGAGAAGGGGGCATAAGATTCAACCCTAAATCATCATTCTCAAGAACCAACCTTTGTTTATGAGTCTCCACCATCGTATTATTATGCCCATACTCCGGATGCAGCCTCTTCTTCGACAACAACGGCACACCAAACAGCTTCGTCGATCTATTAACATTAACATTGTTCTCATCAACAACGTTGTTGTTCATGCGAATATGTTGTGATTTATTACCACCAACGTTCGCAAACGACGACTGTTGTTCAAGCTGTTGTTTGTGCATCATGTTTGAAGATAGAAGAAGCGATGAAGGATATGAATTACTGGGTGTCACAGGCTTCACATGATTCTGCACGAAGTAGATAATATCATTGTAAAGCTTCCTCATGTGTGCAAGCTCCGACATTAACATATTATTGCTCCGCCGTAGGCGCTCGTTGTCCTCCGACAACGCCGTGACGGAGTTGCCACGGCCGCCGGTGGAGTGAAAGATTCCGATCATACCTCCGGCGGCGGTGGTGGTGGTGGTGGGTGAAGATAGTGGTGGTGAGTTGTCTGAGTATAAGTGATCATCGGAATCTGGTGGAGATATGCTTCGTGTGGATGGGTATGTAAAGAAACCATTGCAGCCACCACCATCGCCACCGCCACCGCCACCGCCGATGGCGGTGAAGTGGTTGTGGTGGTGGTGGTTTAGTGGCACTTGTGGTTGTGATGTTTTCCGACGGTGGATCTCGCATAGTAAATGCTTTTCTCCTTTCTTGAAGAACTCATTTGCGAACTCCCATCTATCAGGTACTATTTTCCTGAAACCCTAATCAAACAAAGCACAAAACAACACCACTATCACCATCATCACACTTATTAGACATTTAACATTACATAAACTGAAGTTTACAATCAATAAACTGCAGTTTACAAATACAGTTTACGGTAACAATACTGTAAACTGTAAACTGCAGTTTTCGGTCGCTAAACTGCAGCTTAATTAAAAGTTGCAGTTTACTGTCGCTAAACTGCAACTTACAAGTGCATTTTATAGTTCAAGTGGTGTATGTAATCTAAAACTTATTTTTTACACATCAAGAAACATAAAATAGTAGAATTAATGAGGGGATGTTTGGCTTACATATGTGTTAAGCTGGCGAACAAAGGATGAGAAGTTATTGTGTTTGAAGTAATTCGGAAGCAGATCACGGGCGAACTCGGGGGGTCGCCAGACAACGAAGGTGGTGTCGTCTTCGCCCCACGAGACGATGTGATCGGTGGTGGGATCATCAACCAACTGATAAGTTTTTGTTAGGAAGGGTGCAGGGACTGCTTTGTGGGAGTCTAATGACAACAATATCCCACCATCACAATTAGCATTATCCAACATCATTGCCATTAAAAAGATCACTAAGTTTCTTTCACTTTCACTCGATCTATATATCAGATAGATTGTTTGAATGTTGTTGTTGATGTTAAAGATTGTATAGAGAGAGAGAAAGAGGGTTGGTGAAGAAGGGTGTGAGCCTCGATTATGTAGAGAAGAAGGAGAGAATATGTGTCTGGTCTAGGACTGTGAAATAAGAGCCTTTCAAGATAAACCCGTGACACACACAGTATCTCTATACCTCTCTCACACACTTAATTACACACACTAGCTAGCTTCTGAATGTATTTAATAATAATAGTAATGTGATGGGAGTATGAATCTTGGAGTAGTTTATGATGAACGCTCCCGCACGCACAATAGAAGGTGTGAGAAAATGTGGTGTCATTAAGTTACAAGTATTTGATTCTCTACAACCAATATCACATATGTAAGGGAAATCCTTAATACCATTGGCTAATTAAGCCATTTTAGGTTCGTAAACAAGCTCGACTCAGTTCAAGATCTAGATATCTTTATATAATTTTAAGAGAGCTCAAGTTTGAGCGTGATTCAATTATAACTCTATTTCTAAATCAAGTGCAATAATTTTCCAAGTTTTATTATTAACAAATATTAACATCTACATAAGTCAATATTTTAAAAATTCTAGAATAATAATCATTATTATTTTATATTTTTTTAAGTTCAAAATGAGGTTTAGCATCTTGAATTTGGTTAAGTAACACATTTATTTTTAGGATGGTAAATGAGGTACACAAAAATTGACAGTGTCAACCCTATTTATTATGCTGATAGAGTACCACAATTACTTGTTGTTGTCTTTTTGGGCAATTTCTTTCTTTTCTATTTTTGCATACATACATTTATGACTCGTTTGTTTTTATATACATATTAGTCCTGTTGACTAGTCAATCCCCTGATTATACCTTCTATTGTTATGCATGGGGTCCTCTTATTTTGCACCAAATGGAAGGTTATGCACAGTAATTGTACCAAATATAAAAAGGGACAACAGAACATTTAGTTTTCATGTGGTAAATAATAAAAAGAAAAATAGATGCTAGAAAATTGAATATGAATGCATTTTAGGTAGATAAAAACATCATAAACTGTAAAATTATGTCGCTATTAAACAAGCAAGTCGAGATAGCATAAATTTAAGATCAAGACGCTACGAATACAAAACCCAACCAGCTCACAATTTTTATTTTCTGGCTAAGCTTAACGAGCTTATGGCCCAATGATGTAATACTTGATTTATTTTATGAATAAATACTAGGTTGCTTTTATTTGATGAGATAAATAGTGTTGTATATATTTTAAGTTTAATTAAGGAATGATGAGACTCTAAAGTTTGAAAGTGACATTAATTTATATCACCATCATCCTAACGAACTTAGCAAATCCATCTAATCTCCTCCTATATGTCCGATCGACTAGCCCCATGTCCCCCTCATTTATTCGGCAGTTGTATTGGAGAGAGGGGGAGAGGAGAGAACCATCACGAGAGAAAGAGAGAGTGAGAGAGAGAATCAAGATACGATTGACAATGATTAAAAATGGGCGACAATAGCAAGGACATTAGATGAGCTAGTCGATTATGAGATGTGATTGTATGAAAAGCATGTTTCGATGGTTACTATCAATGTGAGGCAACACGTTATGGCCCTAAGATTTAGGTTATTATGTGGCAATAATCATATCAATAAAATAATCGATTAGGAGAGTTTTATTTAATATTGAATATAAACTGATTGTGAGACGTCGGATTATAGGATGCAAAAGAAGTGAGAAGTCTTAGTAGGAATTAAGTCAGGTTGATGGTTTACAACAAGAGAAAATGTTAATGTGAGTTTCTAAGTTATGCTGTCTTTTTAATTGTTTTGGGCTAAGATGTATGCTTTTCTTGCAAGAATCGCCTGTTATAGAATCCGCTGCTATATATTGAAATAAATGAAGCAGAGATAAATAGCATATTAAAAGCGCAAGCAAGACGTCACAAATAAGAGAAGACAAGAAATATCAAAAGCGAAAAATTAAAAGTTTTAAATGATATCATTGCAATTTATATATTTTATAGCTACACACATATAGATAATTTGTTCATTATAATTTGTATGTTTTTATGATAGATGAGTGTTTAGTAATTTAGATATTATAGATGACATTTGGGCAGCCTAATAAATATTCAGTTTAGACATACCGTAGGGAATTTGGAGAAAACCCGACCTGCACGTGACGGTTTGGGCTAACCGTGACCGATTATAGCATAACACCGCAACAAGGTTGTTGGTTTGTATAGGCTTATTGTGGCACGTGTGACATCGTCAATCTTTTTAGTTTGAGCTGTTGATCCAGACGTTAGATTCCCACTGTGTATCAGAAAACAAGAAGCAATGGGTTTGTGTCGACAATCTTTTTTAATTTTAATCTAACTTTTTAGTTTATAATTTTCTTAATCAAATTCCGAATTTGTAAAAATCGGTTGTTATTATTAATGTGACGGTTTTTGTGTTTAATTTATTTTTAGCAAATTACGAGTTTGTAAAAATCGGTTGTTATTATTAATGTGACGCTTGTGTTTTTTTTATGACGTTACGACTTTGTAAAAATCGATTGTTATAGAAATTATCATAAATATTAGATACAATTACATAACAAGTTGGTTCATACATATACAATTAACATTATCAAAATTACAAACATTGTATATAATTACCATTACAAACAAACAAACAAACACAACCAAACAAACACAACCAAATATAGAAGCCATCATAAATACAACAAAAGCATTATAACTAAAACTACATATATAAATACAACGAGTTTGTACATACAAAAAGAGACAAAATACAAACAAAATATCTATCTAACCCGCCATGTCAGCATCTCTGACCTGACCCGACCCGCACCGTCATGGCCTAACCGTATCCAGGAGTCGGTGGCCTGGCCCGCCAGGTGAGGTGCACAGGAGTCGCAGGCAGTGGAAGATGGGACATGGCATGCTCGTATCCCAGGCCCCGAGCGATCTTCACCATGATGCTGCCGCCTACCAACACCCCTCGCGCCTGCTTGTGATAATAGCTGGAAAATAAGTAAATAAGTTAAACAAATGAATGAAAACTCTTTACTTTGTCGGTTTTATAAGAAAACGTAGCCTTTCTTATCCGATCCTCATCCCCATTGTGCTCCGCGGTGTCCCCATGTTTTTCTTTGAGGTGAACCGAACCGTGACTCTCATCTGTATCATTCCCATTAAAAGTATCCGACACATGTGTAACTTCTGGTTCTGACTGGTACGGGGGATGTCCCTAATGTCCGTGATCTGACACTGTTTGTGAGTGGTACGGGGCATGTCCGTAATCCGGCTCTATTTGTGAGTAGTACGGGTTCGTGGCATGTCCGTAATCCAACTCTGTTTGTGAGTGGTACGAGTTTGGGGCATGTCCATAAGAATGGTAAGGGGAATGTCTGTACTCTTCACCGTAACCCGTCTATCCAAATAATGAGTTGTACGCCTCTTCAACAAATGCGTTCGACGGGTTGGTTTTCTCCACCCCCTACGAAGGGTGACTCCCGTATACGTAATATTCCTAAAAAAGGTAATGGTTAGATATTTTAAATAAATATTTATAATAAAATAAACACTACTTCATCCTGGTTCGAATCTTTGATAGGTGGCTCCTCATTCAAATCTGGAAGCTTCAGCTTTTGATAATGATCTCAAGAACCGGACATTGTTTTCGAATTATGTGTTTTGGAATGATGAAGTTTTTTTCGTGATGGTTCGTGATGTTTCGTGATGGTTGGTTGCATGAAACCATGAAGGGCATGTATATAGAAATCGGGACGAGAAACCGTCACGGTTTGGCCTAACCGTGACGGTTCGAAGTGGTAGTTTCCTGGGTTTGATGGAACTTTCTGTCAACATCAAGTCTACCTCGTACTCTAACCGTGACGGTTAGGGCAAACCGTCACGTTTTGTTTCAGACCCATGCCTCTTTATCAGTGTACTTTTGTCGGGAGTACTTTTGTTTCAGAACCGTGCCTCTTTATACACGACGTTTAGGTCAAGCCGTCACGTTTAGGTTTCAAACCCTCACGTTTAGGCCTAACCGTGATGGTTAGGTCTGGTGTCTTTCCAAAAACACCTACGGTGTCCCCATTATAACCCTAAATATTAAAGGACTTTCATGGTAGCCTTAATTGTAGTAAAGTACCTAAGACCAGCCTCATATGTGAATAAGACCTTCGGCTAATCTTATGAGTATGGGAGTACCTTCGAGCAACATTACGAGCATTAGAGGATCTTTAAGTATCACGAGTATAAGAGAACATTTGGGTATAGCCCTGTAGGACCTTCATATAGCCTTGAGCTTGTATATAAATCTTTTAGTTGATACTTTAAAAATATTTTTTTGTGTTAACATGATTTTTGTAATGATTATACTGAATCGAGAACGTTAGAACTAACCAACGTAATTTGGTCTATTTAGATTGTACTTTAGAATGTATTTCATGAGTGTTTGACCCTTCTAGTAGTAATGATAAGGGAAAGGCGAGCAAGAGTGCATCTGATGGCTATTAGAGGAAAAGATTTTGCATTTGACTTTAAGTTCTTTTAATTATTCATTGAGGATTATTGGATAAATGATATATTTCATTTGTAAGACATTGCAAATACTTCTGTTGTATTAAGTATTATTTTTTAAGAGTGAGAGTTAAGTCCAACTATACTCATGAAATCGGGTTATGATAAGTTCGTATCAAAGACATAGTATAAAAGAATTTAGGTACTAATCCTCAGTTCTTAGACTTAAATTAGAATCAAGAGTGCTAGTGGGAATAAAAAATATAAGATAAATAATGGGATACTGGCGAGCTAAGAGTATATACGCATAATATGACATATCATAAGAATTGCATATGCCATTATGTCTTGAACCATTTCTTGTTGTGGGAGTTTTGACGTCTATCACCTAAATGTGTATGTGCTTACGTGATAGGGTATAGAAGAAATGACAGGAAGAGGTAGAGGAAGAAGTGGAGTTTTAGCAAGCAATCTTTGATCCCTAGCTATGTACCACAAGAAGAGGCTTATTGCATGTAAACCTCTAGTATTCTATGAAGAGAAGAACACAATAGCTATTCGAAGTGGCTTAAAAAGATGAGAGTAGTGATCAAGATTGTAAACAATGAGACAATGATGAAGTCCGTTATTCAACACACTTGTTCAAGTTAGAGGCTTATTACTATAAAAGTCATAATGTAAAATCAACAATAGCAATAACAATAATAGAAGTAACACATCTTCTATTTAACTAATTTACTCGTTATAATTACTAGAAAAGTAGTAAAGTACAATTATCAGTGAGAAGAAAAGTAAAGGAACTTTATTAAATTAATAATAGTAATTAAAACAAATGTTTTACTATTTAATGAAATTTACCCTATAACTTTATTATTTCTTCTTGGCAGATATGCATAGGATGTCTAAAAAATAGTATAGGTATTAAATATCTGCTTTTGCTGCAGTGTAAATTTGCAATTTATATGTTATATATATTCTGTTATATAATTGGATTTACATCAATAAAATTTGATACACAAAATTAATTAAGAATGTGAAAAAAGCCAAGTGAGAATAGGTTGCACGTTGAAGTGTTCTCTTCCTTTCCATTTTGTAGGTTTCCCTCTTTGTTGTTTTGTGGAGCTCAGCATCTGATTAAAATGGAATCGTTTTTACCGTATGTGCTTTTTTATATAATATATTTAAAATTTAAAATAATGGATTATAGGTTACGGATACACCGATGTTTACTCACTTCTTCTTTGTTCATTATTTCTTTAACTTCAACAACATATATTGAACGTCATATAGGGGACCTTCATGAAAACTGTAACTAGTGATTTTAATCGTTAATCATTTCATTTTAAATATAATGTTATATTAACCATACTCTTGATTTTGTTTTGATTGAAGAAAATATACACATAGTAAGTTGCTCCAATTTACTATTTTATTTATTAACATGTTTTTGCATGTCACTTCTAAGTTCTACCTACATGTTTGATGAACCCAATCTACCAAATATTATGGGTAATGATTAAATAAGGATAGTTCATAGAAATGCATGGTCTTGGATGTTGATGTGTTGTGTTGCCCACTTTGGATTTGGTGATAAAAGTTTGAAGACATCGATTCATTTTTGTATAAGTGGACTCGTGTAGGGACATTATATTTGCATAAAGCCTAAAAGTGAAACGATATGAAAATGATGAGCAATAATTTCAGTCATTATACTTTGATAATGGTTATAACATGATCCAATCTCATTATTGGGCAAAACATGTTTCTTACTATTTCAAGTTGCCAACAACTATGGCAGTTTTTGTACAATAAGTAGGTAAAATCTTACACCGTGATCGAAGGTAATTTTCATTTTAGTTGATACATGTTACTTTTTCTTGACGCCTTAATAAACTTTATGATAAAATCTTTTATATTACAAAAATATGACGTAAGAAAATTGTCAACTCTAACATAAGGGGGACTTATATATACACAAAAACACACAAATTTTAGTAAATTCGTTTATTAGATCTAAACATATGTTAAATTATAATATGTTTAATATGTTAAACTTTAATATATTTTAGTAAAAAGGTATTGAATTATAGTATCTATTAGATATACTTGCAATAACTTTTTTTGTTCCTAAACATAAATATTATATAATGCTACATTTGTAATAATTAAAACTCAAAATTGTATGTAGTAATCACCAATGTCACTAGATCATTAATCCATAAGCTATAATAAAAGTAATTAAAAATAAAATTTTGCTTATATTTAACCTGTTTTTATATTTAAGATTAGGCATTTTTAAATTTGTATGTATATTATGTATATTTGTGTGCTTTGAATGTATATATGTATGAAAGCCTTTTATATAAATATTAACGTAAGCTTATAGTAAAAAAGTATTTAATCTAAAATACTTAAGAAGGATTATGGGCTTGACACGTGTCATTCTATTATTTTAAAAAGAATGACATTTGGTCATTGTGTCTTATACGTCGGCTCATTGTGTCTTATACGTTCATTGTGTTAAATAACAATTCATTGTGTCATATGTTTTGCATCAATTGTTATAGGAATTTGTAAGGTTATATTAGAAGGCTGATACAACCAAAGAAGCCAAAACAACCAAGGAGCTTCCTGTATGCATGCACTGATGTACAAGGTAGAAGTTACTTCGGAAGTTTTACACTCACCACAGAAATTATTCTAAGTGTAAAATCTTCCGAAGCCAAAGTCCAAATCTTCCGAAGCCAAAGTCCAAATCTTCCGAAGCCAAAGATGAAGTCTTCCGAAGCTTCAAAGACAAAGTCTTTCGAAGCCAATGAAGTGAAGACTGATTTCTTCCGACGACAGAGAGGACATGCTTTCTCTGATCTACTTTTACATAAAGCTGACTTATTTTCCGCTGCAACTCTGCAGATTCACCAACTTATACAAGTTGGTAAAAAGGTTCATGCTTTAGTAAACTGTAGATTATAGTCTTGGGTCTGTAACTTACTACTTTGTACCTTTTATCCTTTTTATAATATTTTAAGATGTGAGCTATGACATATCATAGTCACTGGTCAAAAGACAATCTGTCTTTTGACTTTACATTAATCTTATTGTCTAGATTAATGTTTCCAGCTGGCCTTCAAAGTATAGCCGGCTGTAGGATGTAGTATAAAGTATCTCAGGTCCTTGTATTTCTTTTTATGCTTTGTAACACTTGTAAAAGAACTTGAGAGCAATATACAACATTCTTGAAAACCATGATAGTTTGTTCTTGTTCTTAGTTCTGTCTTATTTACTTGTGTTTTTAGTATCATTTACATAAGCCCGGTTCCCCATTTGATCTGTTAAGTGTTCTAACACTCTCTTCATTGTGAGACTGATTGTATTGACCATCCTTTAACCGGTCCTGCAATTGGTATCAGAGCTTTTCCAGGCTCTTGATTGTAAGATCTCACCATCTTAAATCCCTTCAGTTTCACAAAACACTTAACAACTCAAATGGCAGCTATCACAAAGGCTGATATGGAAACCAGTACTATGACAAAGTCTCCACTGGTTACTCCTGATGACTTTGATACTTGGTGCCAAAGAATGGATGGCTTCATCAACTCTCAAGACTTCAGGATGTGGGGATCTATTGTCTATGGACCTTATGTACCATCCACCTCTTCAGCTGCTGCTGGTGGTGGTATGATACCAAAGGAAGTTGCTGATTATTCTTAAGAAGGCTGGAAGATGATAGACATAGATCAGAAGGCCATGACCGCTCTCCAAATTGCTCTTCCAAACTCTATCTACAGAGGCTTCAAGAAGTGTAAGACTGTTAAGCAACTATGGGATGCACTGAAGCTGATGTATGAGGGGTCAAATGAAGCAAAAGAGAACAAGAAAGACCTTTTGAAGCAGTAGTTTGAGAACTTCACCTTTAAGGCAGGTGAAACCATGACTCAATAATACTTCAGGTATGTTGAGATTATGGATACTCTAATGGATGTTGGAGTAGCTCTTGAGAACAGGGACATTGTGAGGAAGTTCATGTCCTCTCTTCCCAGACAATGGACACACTATTGTGTGGTCTTTAAGAGGACTGAGAACCTCAAGACCCTTACTCTCACTGAGTTGTATGGTATCCTCAGTGGCTACCAGATGGAGATGAACATGCAAAATCCATCTGGTAACTCCAACAATTAGTAGAGTTCAACCCTTTATATGGTTGAAAGGAATTGTAGAGAACCATAACATCATCTCATCTGCTACCCTGACAACTCACAAAAGGGTCCTTTCATCACCTTTCCGGAGACACCAAGAGAGAGCCACATCCAAGGAAGCCCATTCCAAGAGACAAGCTCTTCATAAGCCTTTGTGTCTACTGATGAAAGCATAAGAAACTTTCTCTTTACCCTTGAAGACCTGGATCGTATCCATCCAGATGATCTGGAGTACATGGAAATAGTCCAGCAGATGGCTCTTCTCACTCACAAAGCCAAGAAGTTTTACAAGTGGAAAGGGAGGAAGTTTCCTAGCAATGCAACCATTAGAAGTTTAGGCTGGACAAAAGCAAAGTGAAGTGTTACAACTGTAACCAAATAGGACACTTTGCTAGAGAGTGCAAGGTACCAAGAACAAGTGGTGGCCAAGCACAAATCAGACCAAACTACACTGACGGAGCTCTCCAGAATGAGAAGCCCAAGCAGAAAGCTACAGTTACTGTTAAAGAAGGAGGCTTTGACTGGAGCTTTCAGGTTGAGGATACATCTCTAAACCAAGCACTGATGACAGATCATGAAGAAGCCAAGGTATTGGAACATCTTTATACACCTGAATGTGTTACTAAAGTTAATTGATATAGGTCCTATAACTTAGAGATGGGAACTGTTCTTGAGTCCTTAAATATTTTAAAAGCTGATTTCAAAAGAGTTGAAAATAATTACAAACTTAAAATAAAAGACTTCAAGTTGTCTTCGGATGAAAGTTATGTCTTCAAGTCAAATAACTACTTATAAAAAATTTACCTTCGGAAGAAATTCTTAGATATCTTCTGAAGCTTAAGTATGCTTCTAAGTACTTACATGTATTTGAAGCACAATTTTCTTCCGAAAGCAGATTTCAAGTTATTTTTGGAAGAACATTATGTCTTCAAGACAAATAACTACTTATAAGAAATTTACATTCGAAAGAAATTCTGAAATATATTCCAAAGCTTATGTATGCTTCTAAGTACTTACATGTATTTGAAGGACAATTTTCTTCCAAAAGCAATTAAGTCTCGGAAGATTTAAAGAAAACCATTTCAACTCTTAAGCATGAACATACCAACTACAGGACTCATATAAAAGATCTCATTACTAAGTTAACTGAATGCTAGGCTGAGCTTGTGATCAGCAAAGCCAGGGCAGAAAAATGTGTTCTTAAAGAAGAGACCTTCAAGAACATAATATCCTCATCCTTGCATGCAAAAGTTTATTATCAGAATAAGCAGGTACTGGGATCTACTGAGATAGCTCCTTCATACATTCTACTGTCTGTAAGACCTCCAAGGTGTGGAACTTGTGAAGATAAGCTTCCCCTTATAGACCCCATAGATGAAGAGGATGAAAAGGAGATAGTAAAGGATGAGAAAAGTTAAGAAGATCATCCTAAGAAGGGTCATTATTCTCCTGAGGAGAGAAAAGAATCTGGGATGACTAAGTCTAAGAGGAAGAACTTGATCAGGAAAGCAAAGAAAAAATCAAAGAAGGCTCAAGAGATCAAGGCCACTTTCAACTCTAAGTAGAAACAAGTGTTCATCTCTGTAGGATTTGAAGTGGTGAAGGCTGAAGACTCAACTATGAACTCTAGTACCAGGAGTTCGAGTTCATGTCCAACTTATTCCAGCAAAGAGAAGAAGGCTGATCAGCTGTGTATCACTGCTACACAGTCTGAACCATCCAGTTCCAAAAGCAAGCCTCACCCTAAGAATCTTGCTGCATCATCTGTGAAGATGAAGATAGAGGTGGAAAGTGATCAAGTTTAGTATTTCTCTTAAAAGAACTCTCAGAAGGAAGCAAATGGATTGCATCATATGTTATAGTACTTCTCATCTTGCTAAGGATTACATCTACAATCCTAAAAGTACTATTCACATAATCAAAGAGAAAACTTTTGAGAAGTAGAAAGAAAAACTAGCTTCGGAAGGAAAATCTTTTACCTTTAGAAGCTCCAAGGTGAAAAAGAAGACAAGTGAAAACTTTCCTTCGGAAGAAAATTTGGTCTCGGAAGAAATGAATGCTTCTGAAGTACTGAAGCTTACTGCAGTGAAAGCAAGATCTTTCGAAGGTCTAGTCTCCAAAATTTCAAAGTTGTCAAAACTTCTGAAGTGTTAAAGGTCAAGTCTAATCTTCCAAAGATGGTGTGGAAGATGAAGGAAGACCAAGTGACTGAAAGTTCTTCATCAACAGCAGCTAATGATCCTCAAAGCTTGAACATAGGATCACTTACTGTTACATTATCTTCAAATCACTTTGATAAGCCCAAGACCAAGCCTTGGGTTTTCCAAATAGGACAGATGAAGCAGCCCATCTTCAAGACTATAAGAAAGCTAACTGTTGGCTTCTAAGAGGTAGAAATAGCCCTTGTCCCAAAAATGTTAGAGCTCATTGCTCAAGGTGACAACCTAGCGGCACCAGCTAGTGTTGAACCCACACCTTCTACTTCTCAACCACCAATACAGCCAAAAATAACCATCACCTACCAAAGAAAATCCAAACGACCCTTGCACATGTTACTCAGTTTATGCAGGCCCCTATATAGCCCCTATATCATCACCTATACAGGAGGAAGTAGACACTGGAGCTCCCACTTCTCTTGAGGAGCAAACCACTCTTATCTCACCAATAATCAATGCTGAGGTTCCTCATGCTCAGCCTGATGAGCTCACAACCCCCATAACCTTAAGCCTCCACTCAGAGTCTAAAAACTCTAGTGAACAACCTTTAAGGGATAATTACCATCCCCAGCCTCTTGATCTAAACCAACCAATCCCAAACCATAAATTCTATGATGATAAAGACATGGGCTTCAGTGAGAATCATGAGTCTCTCTTCTCCACCCTACTTAAGGATAGATGAGTACTCCTTTTAACACTTGACTTGAAGTTGTCATGATGCAGGGGAAATCCAGCAGCCAAGAACAAAGTGCTGGTGATGAGAAAAAAGGCCTTGGTCCTATTCTTTCATCCCCCCATGATTCATTTGATAAAGATGAGGGAAGTCTGAAACTAAAGGTGCAAAAACTAATAAAAACATCCAACTATTTAGTCTGAAAGATAAGTCACCTGGAATCTCAGGTGACTGCCTTACAAATGAGGGTCAATGACCAGCAACTTGAGATCATCGATCTTAAGGGTAAGTTAGCTGAGAGACCACTCAGGAGAACTCAACTAGGTCCACAAGAACCTGTGGATGTGACAGACCCAACCCCAAGCTCACCTATACAAGATGGTGATGCTACCAAAAAGGAAGAGAAAGTCCAAACAATCACAAAACCTGGGAGTTCTTCACAGAGTATGGACTTTGAGAATTCACCACCCTCACTTGCAATGGTCCATACTCACCAACCTCTTCAAGTCTACATGGATGTGGACTCACTCATACAAAGTTTGTTTGAGGAGGGTATTCCCAGAGCTATGCCTACCCCATCTCCTCACTCTAAGAATCCAATCATGGGATGGAGGTATGACATTGATAGAAGAGCTCTAGTCATCTCTAGATCTCAAGGTCAACAAGAAATTTTCAACTTTTTCAACCTGAGCTATGAGAGCATCCATCTGATTGATCTTCCACTTGTTAACCTAAGTCAAAATAGACAAGCTACAAGATTAGTAGATAAGATTTAAGAAAGGGTGTTTGAAGAATACAAATTGAGGTCAAGACTATATAGACAGAGGCTAGCAGGTAAGACTTTTGGTCAACTGGATGTTAAGGTAGACCCTAAGATTAGCTTTAAAGGGGAAGCTTTGACTGAAGGTCTAGAAGTTGAACCTGTGAACCTTGAGACAGGAACTTCTTCAGCACCCATTACCCTCAGTGAGGCAACAGCTGGTGAAGGTGTTTCACAAACTCTCTCTGGCCAGAGCTTGACTGCTGAATCAAGCAATGAAGGCCAAAGCTCTCTCCACCCTAAGTCACCAAGGCCTGTGAGTGACAAAAGAAAAAGGAAAATGACTTATGAGGAGAGTTAGGAGGAGGAAAGAGAGAGAAAAAGAAAGCTAAGGGAAGAAAGTTCAAGAGAGTCTCCAGGCTTCATGGAAGCTGCCATTAGGGCTGCCCCCAGGCCAAATACTCAGGATGATGAGTTGAGGGCAGCCAGGATAAACTACTTGGGGACCAGAAACTACAATGTGGATAAACTACTCTCTCTCCCCTTAGAAGCTGCAAAGTCAAGAGCCAAAATCCAAAAGAGCCAAAAGAAGTCTGCTGACAGACAAAGGATGATGAGCTTCTTGAAGCTGTATGGATTCTTCGAAATGAGGCTTGATCCAATGTCTCTATCTACTATGGATGAGCACATCAGGGTGATCAAGTAGAAGATTAAGAAGGGAGAGCTTGTTGACTTGCATTTTCCACCAAGTCCAGCTCAACCTGAAGTTGAGGTAAAGGTTGAACCCCCTGAGACAACACAACTTGGACCTAGAGCTGCATCTCAGCCAACTTCATCTTTTGATCCACAGCAGGGTTCTCTTCACTCTCTTTCTGAACCTGTAAGAGAAGAGAACCCAACTGAGAGAGACACAATAGAACAACTTGATGCTGAAGACCAGTCCTCTCAGTTAAAGACTTCAAAGAGGCAGAAAAGGATGGCCATGAAGAGTGTTTCCAAGAAGAAGACCAAGGCATCCACCTCTACACCTCAGGATGAGTCAGAGCATACTGAGGTAGTGCAAGAAGAGGCTGGTCAACCAACTCCAACTCAAGTAGAGCCTCTTGTAATTGGAAGACCCATCTTGTCTTGGACTTTTACTGCTAAACCAAACAGGTGGTATGCCATCAGAGATCAAGGAGGTCAAGATGTTTATTTCTGGCAAGACTGATCTTCTTTTACATGATCTCCATGATATGAGAAGATATTATAAGAGTCTGAGGGATCCTGACCAGATGATGAAGAAAGGTATGGTATTGATCCTAATGAGGACTGTCAACATCTGAATAACTTCTTTGTTTTGGTAGCATCAGCCTAAGGGGGGTTTGTAAGGTTATATTAGAAGGCTGATGCAACCAAAAAAGCCAAAACAACCAAGGAGCTTCCTGCATGTATGTACTGATGTATAAGGTAGAAGTTACTTTTGAAGTTTTACACTCACCACAGAAATTATTCTAAGTGTAAAATCTTCCGAAGCCAAAGTCCAAATCTTCCGAAGCCAAGGATGAAGTCTTCTGAAGCTTCAAAGACAAAGTCTTCTGAAGCCAATAAAGTGAAGACTGATTTCTTTCGAAGACAGAGAGGACATGCTTTCTCTGATCTATTTTTACATAAAGCTGACTTACTTTCTGCTGTAACTCTGAAGACTCACTAACTTATACAAGTTGGTGAAAAGGTCAATGCTTTAGTAAACTATAGATTATGGTCTTGAGTCTGTAACTTCCTACTTTATACCTTTTATCATTTTTATAATATATTAGGATATGAGCTATGGCATGTCATAGTCACTAGTCAAAAGGCAATCTGTCTTTTAACTTTACATTGATCTTGTTGTCTAGATTAATGTTTCCAGCTGGCCTTCAAAGTATGACTAGCTGTAGGATGTAGTATAAAGTATCTCAGGTCCTTGTATTTTTTTATACTTTATAACACTTGTAAAAGAACTTGAGATCAATATACTACATTCTTGAAAACCATATTAGTCTGTTCTTGTTCTTAGTTCTATCTTATTTACTTGTGTTTTTAGTATCATTTACATAAACCCGGTTCCCCATTTGATCTGTTAAGTGTTCTAACACTCTCCTTATTATGAGACTGATTGTATTGACCATCCCTTAACTGGTCCTGCAGAATTTATCATTGTGTTTTACATTTTAGATCATTTTGTGTTAGTTTGTCACTGTTTCTATAGATTATATAAAGTTGTTATCTATTATTGTTTTTAAAAATAAAAGTACACAATGATATGTGTTCACCAATGCATTCCTCAAAACTCATAATGTTAAAGTTGACATAACGTGGTAATTTTGTCATTGTTTTTTTATAGATTATATAAATTTGTTGTTACCTGTCATTTGTTTTACAAATATAAGTACATAATGATTTTATTTTAACAATGTATTTTTTAAAACTCATAGTCTTCAAGATAACATAATGACTATTAAAAAACACAACGAAACATTATTATTTTATTATTATTTTTAATATATTAGATTAATTAGTTGTTAATTTATTATTGTGTTTTATATACTAGATATACATAACAATGTTATTCCACCATTATATGTTTTTAGAATTCATCATTTTAGAAACACACAATAGTATTCAGAAAAACAAAATAACTAACAAAAAGACATAAAGAACTGCACTAAAGACATGATGACGAGTAATGAACTTAAAAATATAAAAAAATTATTGTCTTTTTATATAACAATACCGTACTCATTTTAATGATAAAAAACACTTGTTTTTATGGTGTAATTTTAATAAACAATAATGTCATATAAAAAAGTTATGAATCATTTATTAAGAAGATTGATGGTTGAGATTACTTCTTACACTTTTTAGTTTTAAAAGCTTTTTATTTGAAACTTTCTCTATATATTATATGTATACTATGTTCATTTATGTGCTTAAATGTAGGCAAACTGGATTTTAATAATCCAAACTATGAGCTTTGGACTGATAATAACCCATACAATTAGTTTGGCTAATTATAATCCTAGCTTTTATTTTTGTTATCACTGGTAATCCTAGTAGCATAATGGTAATCGATTTACGCTTGATTTACACTCATTTTTCACTCTATTTCGGTGTATGTTTCTCTATTTTATTCACACTTATCATCATAAGTAAAAATCAAGTGAAAATTAAGTGTAAATCAATAAATGATTATGTTAGTAAGATTGCTCTCAACAACAACAATAAAAGTTAGGATTATTATTGGTCAAATTAATATCACGGGTTATTATTAGCTAATAAGACAAAGGTTAGATTATTAAAATCTAATTTACCCTTAAATGTATATATGTATGTATGCATTTTATAAAAATATTATAGGTAAATATATGTATATACGTGTGTGTCATGTGTGTAGTGTATATGTATATATGTATGTATGCATTTCATAAAAATATTATAGGCGAATATATATGCGTGTGTGTGCAGTGTGCACATGTATAATTTACACCTTATATACAAATACCATATATCAAATAATCAATAGCTATCCTATCATCTATGTCATGCACGTAATACCATATATTTAATCAAGTGCCAATATATTACACTCTTTGGTATATAATCTACACGTAAACACAATAACCAACACAATAACAATAAAACTCGAAAGCAACCCATATATGAAGTTTGGATATTTCTTAGGCCCGGTGATTGTAGAAAAATGACTTGATTATTGAATAGACAAAGTGTTAACATGATGGCGGTTAGGGTTTATTTGTATAAGATGTTATTTTATCTCTCTCTATTTAATAAATATATCTAATTCCTTATTTTAGCAACCCTAAATACACTAACTTTTAACTTCTAAGCTTCCTGAATTTCTTCCAATAGAATAGTTACGTTTAGATCAAAACTTTGTCAACAAGTAAATAAGCAAAACCCATATTTAATCTTGCTAGTTACGTTTAAATGGATTTAATCAAATCATTTGATTAAATAACTATTTTCAAAAATCACATATATATGGACCTATATAAATTTCAATGAAATAATAAATATATTATTTACACAACTTGAAATTATATTAACTAGTATTACACCCCTCGCGTTGCGGCGGGGGCCTAAAACCATAACAAGTAGCACCAATTTAACGCCATCAACAGCGATCACCAATTAAAAAACGGGAAAATAAATCTCAATGGAAAGTAAACTTAAAAACGTTGAACCCCGCACGTGAAACGTAAAACATTAAAAACAATAACTAAGTTGATCTAAGTCTCGCGTATTGTAAAAGGGCCATTAAATGGGAAAAAAGTAGTCGTAAACACGTTGAACTACACGCGCACATTGTGGCGTGTTAACTCGTAAAATTTAAACCGGAACGTAAAACGAAAATTTTCTAAAAGATGAAAGGTATATGAAACCAAAACGGAAAGTAAAAATATATAAAGGTTAAATTATAAAATATGTAAAAGTATTAAGTTAAAACTTAAAAGTTAAAATTTATGCTAAATAAAAAATAGTATTAAAAAAAATTATGCTAAATTAAAAATAGTATAAAAAAAACCACTGTTCACACCGACTTATAGGTTTAGCAATCACTAACACCCGAAAAACTTGTATTAAAAAAAGGAAAAAATAAATCTCAATGGAAAGTAAACTTAAAAACGTTGAACCACGCACGTGAAACGTAAAACATTAAAAACAATAAATAAGTTGATCTAAGACTCGCACATTGTAAAGGGGCCATTAAATGGGAAAAAGGTAGTCGTAAACACGTTGAACCACACGTACACATTGTGGCTTGTTAACTCGTAAAATTTAAACCGCAACGTAAAACTTGAATTTTCTAAAAGATGAAAGGTATATGAAACCAAAACAGAAAGTAAAAATATATAAAGGTTAAATTATAAAATACGTAAAAGTATTGAGTTAAAACTTAAAACTTAAAATTAGTTCTAAACAAAAAATAGTATTAAAAAAAATTATGCTAAACAAAAAATAGCATTAAAAAAACAAAAATAGTATTAAAAAAACCACTGTTCACACCGACCTATAGGTTTAGCGATCACCAACACCCGAAAAACTTGTATTAAAAAAACGGGAAAATAAATCTCAATGGAAAGTAAACTTAAAAACGTTGAACCCCGCACGTGAAACGTAAAACATTAAAAACAATAAGTAAGTTGATTTAAGACTCTCGCATTGTAAATGGGCCATTAAATGGGAAAAAGGTAGTCGTAAACACGTTGAACCACACACGCACATTGTGGCGTGTTAACTCGTAAAATTTAAACCGCAACGTAAAACACAAATTTTCTAAAAGATGAAAGGTATATGGAACCAAAACGGAAAGTAAAAATATATAGAGGTTAAATTATAAAATAATTAAAAGTATTGAGTTAAAACTTAAAAGTTAAAATTTATTCTAAACAAAAATAAGTATTAAAAAATTATGCTAAAAAAAATAGCATTAAAAAAAAACTAAATTATTGTTCACACCGACCTGTAGCTTTTATTATATATATAATAACCAGTCTATTTATTTAAATATCAAAAACATATTCTTAGTCCTATTGAAGTACCTTAGGGTATTGTTAACAATTATCCATGAGCTTCCTTAACTAACGTATCATTAGTTTCATCTTGTCATCCTCAAATACATTATTGATCGTAGATCAAAAGTATATGCAACTCTTTTCAGTTTCTTCTAACCATCATTTGTTTCATCGCATTGGATTTGTGAAGGACCGTCCAATGTGCCATGTGCAAGATACCATGTTTGGAACGTTGCATTGAAAATCGTCGAATAACATTATGATGTATGCATTTTACTCAAGCTAATAACGAACCTTTATCTATCTCTATAGATATTTATTCTTAGACTATATATGATTTCACCATGAATTTATTGCAAAAAAGCTTGGAAGCCATGATTTAGTGTCTTGGAAGGTTGGAACGTTGTTTTTAATAATCATTATTGATGTCCTAAATACTCATTGGTATTAGTAACAAACCATAACAAGTTAGCGGAATAAACCTCTTATGATGGAAACACTCAATCAGTTACATAACTCGGTAAGAAATCAACACAAAATGAAACCCTCAAATATGCTCTGTATTCATTCAAGTGCCAAAAGTCATTACAATAATACAAAAACCTGAATATACCTAAATACAAGTTTCATGAAAAAAAAGAACTAGACAAAAAAAATATTGTTTGTCAAAAATATTTTTTCTTCTAATACATATATTTCGCCTAAAACATATATTTCTTGTAAAATAAAATTGTTTCTTTGACCTATTTTCTATGTGTTAGCCTCAAGTTTGAACTAACAACTAGGTCATCTACAAACAAGTATCAATAACATAACTATACTCTCACTAGCCTTTTTGTAAACACATGACTCATTTTTGTTTTTGACAAAATCAAACTTTTTGATTTTCTCATTAAGCTAAAGAATTCTACTTCAAGATGTCCGCTTCAATCCATAAACACATTTCTTCAGTTCACATAGCTTATCAGGATTCATTATACTAGAAAAACCTTCTAGCCGACTTATATCGACATCTTTAGGAATTTACCTACTAATGAAAGTCGTTTTTACATCAAATTTGACGTATCTCATAGTCATGATACATGATAAATAATAAGAATCCTAATTGTTTAAAGCATGGCTATCGGATTGAAGGTTTTCTAATTATCAACTCTTTACCTTTGATTAAAACCATTAGCTACAAACCTACTGTTGAAGGAATGCACGTTTCCATCTATGTTTGTTTACTACTTAAAACCTCACTTTCTCCCTATAAAAATATTTGTGGGAGGTTGATCAATAAGTCCTAGACTTGGTTGTCATGCACAAATCTACCTTAGCATCCACGGGTTGTGGCCATTTATTAGATTTAAGATATATTAGATCATTGTAGTTGGTGGGCTCACGCTCATCTACTAGATACCCGTCATATTTTGGCATGATATATCAGTATCTCTTAGGCTCATGATGAGTTACCAGTGGAAGCTTGGTTTTATAGCCATTTCTGAACTATCTCAAGTTCAGGTTGAAGACAGGTTCTCACCTCAAGTGAAGGGTCTTTGTAGTTCTTGAATTCTTCTTGAACTATTTCTCTAGGGTTGTAGAGATAATATCTTTCATTTATGCAGGGAGTCTAATGAAAAGAATATTTTAGGCAAGACATTTTTTTATAATCAGTGTCTTTTCTGTGGACAGAAGAGAACAATTTGAGAGTTGTTTAAGTTGTTACTATCATAGAGAGCGTGTCCTTTTGTGTTTTCTTGCAAAAGGTTAGTTCAAGTGTATCAAGAAAACTGCTTATATTAGCCCGGGGGGGGGGGGGTAGGAGTTTGACATCTTAAAATCATTAAAGCAGACATTTTATTACGTAGTTATTAAAGAATTAATGGTCTTATAAAATATACAATCTGTCATTTTTCCAAAGGGTCAAGTCTTCAATGAATGTCAATATGTGGTAAATTCTAGACTCTAAACCTTTTATGGCTTTTTCTTAATTAGTTAGTATAAAATCATCAAATTATTTGAATAATTTTAATAAAATCTCATTTTACGAAGCACTTTTTGATTTCATATGACATATTTAATGATTGTTATCCATTTTAACATATTTTGTTGAAAATAAAGTCAAAAATAAAAGTTTAAGAGGGTAAAAAGGTGAAATAGATGAAACTTGTAGAGGAAATCTTGCCTAACTAGAAACCAAGTTTGTTAATAGTTTGTTAACGTCTTGTAGTTAAGTAGTAATGAGCTGTTAAATTATGATAAAAATTCGATATTGTTCTTTACACTCGTCAATTCCTTTGTAATTGCTTTCAATCATAGATGAGAATCTCATATGAAATATTTGTTCAATTGTGATGCTTTCAAAATTCAAAAGAAACTATTTTGTGTGCTGATATGAGAAACATCTGAAAAGAGATTGTCTTGAATGAAAAAAGAAGAAGGTTGAGTCTAGCACTGCAAAATCATACAATCATATGCCTCAAGATGATTCATTTGAAGGATATGATAGTGCTTATGTGCTAACTGTGTCATCAAAAGAGAGTCAAAATGAACGGTAATGGATTTAGGATGTTTCTTTCACATGTCACCAGTAAAGGAGTTCTTTAGTGATTTGAAGTTCAAGAACTTCGATCTGTAAAGCTAGGAGATGATAGGTCTTGCAAGATAATTGGCATTGGTTCAAGTAGTTTCAGAATGCAAATTGGTATGCAACTTGATCTTAAAGAAATAAGGTACATTCTTAATTTAAAAGCAGTTTATTGTTTTTGGGTACATTTGAAAGGGCAGGGTATCATGGTAGCTTAAAGATGGAAAAGTAAGGGTGATTAAGGAATCTTTGTTAGTGTTATCCAGAAGGAGAAGAGAAAATAACATTAACCTGTTAGACAGAAAAGTTCATAAACCATTTCTACCTCTGTTGAGGATAGTTATATAGCTATTTTAGGGTATAATAGGTAATGACATATAAGTCATAAATGACTTGTTGAACTTCAAAAGAAACACGTAGTTGGTAATATTAATACCTGTGATTTTTGGCTTTGTGAAACTAATGTGTTGGGTAAGCATAAAAAAGTTAAGTTTAGTAAGGCAAAACATACCACTAAAGGTGTACTAAGTTATGAGCACTCCAACTTATAGTGTGGATGTACATTCCAAAACACAAAAGTGATGCTTTCAACAAGTTTAAAGAGTCGAATACACTAGTTGGAACACAAAGTACTATGTTATATGCACACTGACTTGTAGTGTGACTGTACATTTCAAAACACAAAAGTGATACTTTCAACAAGTTTAAAGAGTCAAATTCACTAGTTAAAACACAAATAAAAAAAAAGGTGCACAAATTCAGAACAAATAATGGACTTGAATTGTATAGTAGGGAGTATAATTCAAATAGTAAAACACATGCATTGTAATACACCTAACAGTTTTGGACACACCTCAACAAAATAGATTGACAGAAAGAAAGAACCTTACTTGATAAGGTCAGGTGTATGGTGTCTAGTTCCAAGTTACCAAGAATGTTTTGGGCACAAGCTATTATGATTGCTGCATATTTGATTAATAGGTCTCCATTATTAGCACTAAAAATGAAAACATCCATAGAAGTCTGGTAACAAACAAGACTTCAATGGTTTTAGAGTGTTTAGATCTATAGCCTATTCACAAGTGAAACTTGGAAAATTAAAAACAAGGGTTGTGAAATGTATATTCATTTGTTATTCAGAATGTTTAAAAGGGGTACAAGTTACTAAGAATTGAAAGAGGCTAGACTAAGTGTGATTGTTAGAAAAAATGTGGTTTTCAAAAAAGATATATTATACAAGATGTGGTGAGAAGCAAAAAACATAGTTTATCTACAAATAATCATGAACAAAGGGGAATTCAAGTTGAGGTGGAGTTGTATAGTCTAATTATTAAAGAAAAGGATGGGTCCTAGTTTGGCTAAAGACAGACCAAGAAGACATGATGCTTTTTGATTAAGATACAAGTCGGAGCTTACATATATGTATTGGAATTAATTGCAACCAATTTAGAAAACATATATTATCCTATGTAATATAAAGAAGCTATTGAATCAGCTGAAAAAAGAAAAATGGTGCATGGCAATGGAAGATGAGATAAAATCCTTATATAAAAACTAGACTTAGGGTACTAGTTGATAAGCCAAGGGATTAGAAATTCATGTCATGCAAATAGCTTTATAAAATAAATAAATGTGTTCTAGAAGGTGAAGGTCCTAGATATAGAGCAAGATTAGTGGCAAAAAGATTTACACAAAAGGCAGGAATTGGCTATAATGAGATCTTCTCACCTAGTGTCAAACACTCTTCCATAATAGTAGTTTTATCACTATGTGTTTCAATGAACATGGAATTGGAGTAGTTGGATGTAAGATTGGTTTTTTGCATGGTTTTTTAAAAGAAAATATCTTTATGAAACAATCTAAGGGTTTTGAAGAAAAAGGACAAGAAGAAAAGGTATATTTAATCGAAAGATCCTTGTATGAACTCAAGTAGTAACCTAGACAGTGGTATAAGAGATTTGACGAGTTCATGGTAACACATGAGTTTAAAAGGAGTTCATATGATACTTGTGTGTACTTCAAGGATTATAGCCCAACTGCATATACCTACTTACTAATGTATATAAATGATATGCTCACAACTTGTAAAGACAAGTCAAAAATTAAAAGCCACTAAAGATTCGTTGAAGATGAAATTTGAAATGAAAAAGTTGGGTCAAGTTAAAAAGATATTGGGAATGAAAATTACAAGGGACAGAAGTCCTAATCAGATAAGACTAACACAATGTTCTTCTGTGCATAAGGTGTTAAGAAACTTTAGCATGATTAAAAGCAAGTATGTTAAGACTCCTATGGTTAATCATTTCAAATAATTGTTAAAAGATTCCCCAAAAACAAATGAAGAGATAAAATATAGAGTAAATTACATGGATCGTCCCTAAAGATATTCTTGGGTGATAATTCTATCTATGCGTGATAATTCCACGCGAGTGTAATTTGTCTTGCGTAATTATCGCTTTGTTCTTGCATGATTATTATTGTTCTTGCGTGATAATTCCACCTTAAAACTTCGTACGCTTCGCATGAAAAAAACACTTTGTATAGTAACCGGTCCCTATATATATATATATATATATATATATATATATATATATATATATATATATATATGTGTGTGTGTGTGTGTGTGTGTGAACATGGATAATTATTTATTTACCATCTACGACAATATATGACCGAGCATGTATGCATATGAATAAGTATTATTAACCATTCGTAGATCTTATGCTTTGATTGATCTATATTTTACCCCTCTATCGATAATTCTGTATTTATCGATGTCTATATATAATATATTTATTAGGCATTAATTAATATTTTTACTAAATTATCTATATCTATATCTATACTACTATATAATACATATTAGAATGATAAGATGGTAATTTCATTTAAAGTGTAAGACACATATAGAGTATAAGTGCTTTATGCAATAGTTTCACTTTTGTCCCTATTTAATTAACTTCTTCTAATTAGTGTATTATTTAATTAATACACATTATTAATACATTATTCAATAATATGATATTATTTAATTCACTTCAGTAAATTTTATTTTATTTATAATAATATAAATTGACATTTAAATTTATAGTTACTAATCATATTTTTTAACTAAATACTATTTAAATTAAGTATTATTTATTTAAATACTTATATCTATACTACTATATAATACATCTCTTTGTATAGAGATGTAATTTTACCAAGCATACAAGTTTTAAAGCAACATGTACAAAGGAATGCAAGACATTTAATAAAGGTAGAACAGGGAATTGATTACGATTTTAAGACACTTTAGGGACAATATGGTAAATTTATCCATTAAATTTTATATATATTGACATTTTTATCTTTGTCTATTTCATGTATTTAATAGACATTATTAATACATAATTTAATAATATTATATTATGTAATTCACGTTATTAAATTTTATTTTATTTATGATACTATAAATTGACATATAAATTTATATTTACTAATTATATTTTTATAACTAAATACTATTTAAATGAAGTATTATTTTATTTAAATATTTAAGTATATAACTTATATATATCTTTATACTTATAATAATTATAATACTAATATTTTTTAGGAGCATATTATGAGTTTAATAATTTTAATATTTATCTATATCTTTTATAATAAAAATAAAAGGAGGTTAGAATGATAATTTTACATATGGATTAAAACACCCATATGAGAAGGTATGCTTAAATTTAAAAAAAAAATAACCATTTTATTCTATTTATGCCTTTACAATAAACTATGACATATGATGCCTATAATAAAAATGCTAAAGCATATACACGTGTCCAAACAAAACCGTCATTTACTTTCGATGTCGTTCATTCATTACGATTGAGCACTAATCCCTCTTTCCCTTGCCTTTGCCGGTTGTTAACAACTCAACAACAATCAAGATGGTAATTTGTGATGACAATTTCTGCATTAACTTTATCCGATCTATGCAAATCACCTTCGAAAGCTGCATCCGATGATCATAAAACTCTAATCTACATTAATAAAACGAAACCCCCCTAAAATCTTGGTAAAGTGATTTTCAACCACAAAAATTACCATGCTTTCACTAATCTTATTGGGATAATGTAGTTGTATTAAAAACTTTTGTTATATACGTAATTATTTTCTTTCATTCAATTTTTTGAATAATTATATTTTAATTTTTTAATTTATGTCATAATACACCGAGTCGATACCGACTAAAATCGAATTCCTAAAAAATCACGCAACAGTCGTACCGCCGCAACTCGCGGGCATTTCCACTAGTATATTTATGTATTCATGTGTTAATATATTCATATATAAAATGTGTTTGGACGTACATGCATGTGTGTTTGTGTTCCCTCTCATCGATCTCTTTAATTCTTAGATTAATAAGCTTCCCAGGGTCCATGACTCCACCACATACACAAACAAAATGCAGAAGAGTCTAAGAAGCGACTGACATGGAGTAAGCAAAGGTTCTTGTTCTTTGATTTACGATATGAAATAAAATATTTCTCGTGATTCTTTTGTTGGATTTTTCCATTTTCACCTTTCAGTCATGTCCATCACTTGTCTGGCTATTCATGTTACATTCATATCTTTGGAAATAATATTTCACATACCCCATTATGTTTTTTTTACTACTTTCACATCTAAGATTTAACCATCTTGAAAGGACATGTTTCTACACATCTAAAACTCAATCATCTTCAAAAGATGAAGAATCTAATATTACTGTATTTACCATGATTTATAAACCTCAAGCTAATTCTATACTTTGATATTAAATTTCATATTATTTTAGTCTAATGAGTAGTAATATTCATAGTATATACACTAAGTTTCATATAGCCATTACATCTCCTTAAATCGAAGGGAAATATTATTATTTAGAATATTATCATATATTATTAATTTATGTATTTCATTTAACATTAAGAATAGATATGTTTCATATTTAAGAAAAATACATCAAATATTGTGCGCGTTCATACATGGTTGTCACCAAAAATTTCTTAAGTGTTATTTTTCCATACAAGAAAAAGGTACGTTTATAAGACGACTATGATTATTGTCTTTGTCATATGGTGTGTTGGAGGGGAAAACTGTTATCCCTGTTGTTAGGCGATGAATCCTAGTGCTGTCGCAACATATTTCCAAATTATTATCGTTCCAACCGTAATATCACCTAAGGGTTATGCAACTTTATCAATATGTTGTTGATATAACGATTAAGGGTTAAAAGAGACTCGACAATCGATATTAAAATTAAAATATTTTCTTAATTAAAAACCATATAATATGGTTTTATTAGTTACTAGACTAAACACCTTTACTCATTTAATATCTTTTCTTTCATTATATAAATAAGTTCAAAGTTATCATCTCTATTGAATTGCTCGTAAACAAATCCAAGTAAATATTAAAATATGTAAAATATTATTGTTGTTTCCTTTCGGTTTAAACATAAAAAAACTTAAACGAGTACCGAAGATTCTATAATTTGTGGCGAAATGGTGTGAAAATGAAATGAACCACCTCCCTCATCACATGACCACCGCCGATGCTTTAGTTCAAAGCATAAAATAATAATTAAAATATTTTAAACTGCATATTACAGTTATCGAGTGCAGTGCTTAGTGAAGACTCCAAGGAGAAAAACAGAGAATAATTAAGTATTTTTTATTATATAATATCCCCCTTTCTGTAGTCTACCCTTTTCATAACATAATTAGTGTCGTTTTGGAAGATATTATTATATATTGTTAAAATATGAGAATCACGTTTGGTCTCCAGGACCCATGTCGTTAACCTCATATTTTTTTTAAATGAGATACAAGAAGGGTCTAAGATACATGATTTAGGTTTCATAAGACCGGTTTAAATGATTAAAACTTAAATGGTTTTGAATTAATTTCTCAAAGGTAACAATACTAATGTCGCTCATGAAAAATGATTGTTGATTATTTTAGTATCATCACATCATATTAGTCAATTGTAACCAACGAAAAACTATAGTAAAGTTAGATACGAGTTTGAAGGCAGTTGATGTGTTGGGGTTATGTTAACACACTTAATTAGGCGTTTTGCGTGGAAACACAATTACTTTGAGAATGAATTGAATTGCAGGTGGATGAAATTAAAAGGATGCACTTCGAATGTATTTTCGAGAGTTGAAATGGAAGTTGGAAGCTCATGTTAGGAACAAGACCTAGAAAAGCGAAGAAGCAAAGACATACCAATTAGGGACATACATCTCCCCAAGGAGGTTAGAATCCTATTGAAAAAGCGACCTATTGAAAACTCATTTTTGGCTACTATCATACGTTAGGACGTATAATAGTAGCCAAAAATGAGTTTTCACGGAAGATAAATTATGTCCTTGAGAACGTAATGTATGTCCTTAAACCACCAGGTCGTGACTTTTCAGGACTTTGTGACCTATTTAATGCAGTAGATAGGGTTTATGAATTAATTCTTCCTTGAGTCGTAATTTTTGACCTTACAAGTGACAATTTAGGGAGTAAAAAACACTCACAGATCCATTCTTTCACACAATCAATCTCCACAATAAGCGATTTTGATTCAATGACAACCATGGGCGGCTAACCCACCCACGATTTCCTTCGGGTGTAGGGTTTGTGTTTATGACATTGGTTTTAACATTAATTTTACTTAGTTTGGTTTAAACTTTTCATTGGCATGTTAAACCATATGATTTCATTTATTGATTAATTTATTTAAATGGTTTGAGTTTGTTTTGAATCTCAGTTCTCATAAGTTTTTGGTTTTCTTATATCAGAATATTAAAGGGGTTGAATTTTGATTAGCAAATTAAAATTAGTAGTTTATGAATAGGTCCATTTACAACTCTCTCTATCTCTATCACCGAAATCAATCAAAGTAATATAATCATGTCTATGTGATTAGTTTGCAACTTGTGTTTTACAAACCTAAAACCCGGAATGGATCATTCTTCTTATTATTGTTTTCGCAATTAATCAAGTATGATAGTTTCCAATCTTGTTTTCCAATTTGATCGTTAATCAAAGTTTTTTCTCATAATTAAGTTAAATCAATTGAACAAACTGTAAATTTTGTCGGCAATCAATGTGATATGATCATCGGTGATCCCTTGGTTATAGCCATCGGGGGTAACCCCCTCGTAGGGCTAGCACAACAGATTTTATCATGTGTAATATGTTAGAGGTGACATTATTAACACAAGTATTAAACATAAAAACAACTTGTTTAACTACTTTATCTCATGGTCTATAATTTCATTTATATGTTTTATGGACAAGAATGAGAAATGATGAAGTTTATTTTCTAATGTAAAAAAGTACACGGTGCACTTTTTAATAAACATGTTTAATTGTTCTTAAATAGGTAAGAAATTGCCAAAGGAATTGCCAGCCTTACCCTCTGGTAGGTTTTTTACCCATGCCATATGTTTCGAAAGACTATCATCTATGGATTATCAACATGCATCCACTTTTACTAATCGACTTAAATACATGTGCCACTAAAAGCCCTTTGATTTGTCTTGATCTTGCTTCCAATACCCTATCGAAGGTCCTTTACTTGAACAACCGGTTAACTCATTTGTTGTATGTGATTAGAATTTTGAAGAAGGCCAATGCACTCGATGTCAATCCCAACTACTTGATTAAGCCACATAGACACTTATTTTAATCCTTAAATTGTGAGCTTGGCCTACAATAAGTTCTACGTCTGGTTTTAACTGTTGGATATTAGATGTTCGATTGTTGATAATATCAACGTTACTATCGAGATACGATCTAAAGAGTTACATTTTGAACAATAATGAAATATTAACATCTCGATTGGTACACATTAGGTGTTTGATTATTTAGTGAAATAATCTTTAGTTAAATAGTTAATGAAATAATTAATTAAGTTTACATTTTTTTAAAGTTTGAAAGCTAAACACTAAATGTTTATGAGTTTATCTAATTAAATGGTAATGAATAAACTGCAATGGTTGTTTGTATATCTGTTAGTTGACCAAGGGAATTAAATGTTAATTACATGGGAGGTGTGGAATGTAATTATTAAATCATAAATAAGGGTTAGGGGATAACCCTAATCATCATCACTAAAATCATCACCCCTTACCCTTTTGCGAATTGTCGATTGGTCACTACCATACAGCCGTCGGTGCCGTCAACTAGTACAGCTTCCGTCGCCGCTACACTTGGTATTTCATTTTTGTCTATGTGTCACTAATAGCAAAATCCTTGTTGCATCCATCGTGTGTCTTTTTCGTTTAGATTGTCAAAGGTTAATTAACCTTTATACCTTTTACGGGTGCATTTGATTGAAGCGTCTACCCGTGTGTAACTGGATATATATTTGGGAATTGCTTTTGATTCAACTAAGCATAAATGCTTTCGCTTTAAATGTAAATTTGATTTGATAATTTAAAAGGTTTAAAAGTTAAAGCTGGTGTACGATACCGGAAGTTAATGGTAGTGTGCAATATATCAAATTTCACCCTTTCGTATAATTGTTTCGCTTAGGTTGTTCTCTAGTGTTCAGCGCTAATCAACAATGTGGGTGGGGGCTTTATATTTTAATATTCCCTTTATGTTTTACATAAAAGGATAAGTTGTTTGATGTATAATTCTCCGTTTAGGTTGGTCCATAGTGTTTTACTTAGGCTGGTCCATAGTACTAAGAAATTTTTTTAAAGTATGCTATTGGTGAGAAACAATCGTGTTAGCATTTAACAAATTATAACAACCAAATAAATAATATTCAATATGAAAAGGAACATCAATTCCACAAAATGTACTTAACACACAAACCATACATCTGCCATACATCTGCTTGTTGCCTTGTTGGTTATAATCAAGGTAATTCCCCGACTACTTCCTTCTTAATGTACTAAACATACAAACCATACGTTTGCTTGTTGGCTATAATCAATGTAGTTCCCCGACTTCTTCCTTCTTAACCTCATTTTGCTCATAACCGACCTTGGCTATGATGGAGCGAGATTTTATCGTTTTACATTGATTTAATAAAATTTTAAAATTGGATAGTAACAAGAAACAAACGCATTTTGATTCAGGAAACAAATACTTAAGAAGTTTTGAAGGGAAAAGCCAAATCCATATATCTACTTAGCACAAAATTTTTTATTTAAAGCTAGATAATTTATACGATGATTGCATTCTTTATACCATAGATCTCTTATATTGGTGTTTGAATTTTTTGAATCAAATAAAAAATTCCAAATATTTTATCATACCAAAATGAAGTTATTGAGAAAAGAGTGTGGTGGAATAATGTATACTGACAATGGACAAAGGTTCTTTGCTATCTTTAATCTAACTCTCTTTTGTCCGATTCAGTGGCATCTTCTTGCTCTTACCTTTTCTACCCTACTTCTGACTGTGCCACTCCCAACTATTAAATAAATAATCTATACGATGGTCCCTATAACTTAAAAAAGCTATAGATTTTATCCTTAAGTATTTAAATTACAAACGTAGTCACTATATGCAATACTTGTCACACTAATATTGTTCTTAAAGTACATAACGTTTAATAAAGATGTTAAATTTGTGAAAATAATTAATTTACTGTGTTGATAAATTACACTTGTAGTCTCCATTTATCCTATATATTAAATACCAATGCTAGTTACTGTAAACAAACGAGATTTCATATATTGGCCATTAAAGTTTGGAAATTTACGAAAAACTCTGTGTAGGATCGATCGATTGTTAACTACACAAGGATATCTCTGTGATATGATTAATAGACGTAGAATCATTGTTAATCAATTGTTCAACACAAATATACTCAGAATTAATGTATTAATAAAAACACAAGGAATTTTCAAGTTCTTTGAGTATTTCAGTCAAATATTACAAGTTATAATGATGAGGAGAATACACGAACACACTAGTAACTATTACATTGAGAAGTTTTATACTAAGAGTTATGATAAGTTGTTCATTGGCAACCAACTAATACAAAAACTAGAAAAATGATTTATCATCATTGGCATACTAGAGTCACGATGATGACAGGTTGAGTCATCTGATTGTATAAACAAAAACAACTAGGGTGGGGAATTAGGCAACTGGTCAAAATGAGTCCTGAGTTGAATAGATTCGAGTTCAAACGAGCCACTTCAACAAAAGGGTAGAACGATCAACCATATGAAACTAATCTAAAATGTCTGAAAATTAATTATCATCTTTTTAATATGAGATTCTTAAAGTCTAAGAGTCCATTGTTATAGTTTGTCTATATAATTAAAATTTTAACAATTATAGTACCTTACAACTGATTTTGCATCTTAGCCCAATATAGAAACTCAAATACTTGCCGGTCATCAGTGATCCTTATCATAATTCGTTAAGGTGAGTTACACATGATATGTAAATATAAAAGAGGTCATGAGTTCAAGTCTCATTCTGAGCAATATGCTCAAAGTTAAGCCAGAGGGTTTTTTCAGCAATGATTTTCCTCATGAGGGGGTTGGGGGTGTGGTCTCGACTGGGACACGAATAGATGTGCCCATTAAGATAACACATATCTTTTGAAGCATATCCGTTAAAAAAAAAAATACTCGCTAGTCACCAATGAAATCTCTTGAGGACCAATGTGTAATGAAGTGAAAGTACAAGGGCCTAAGCTGTACTTTCTATCTTTGGGATTATACACAAAGTGGTCAATGAGCCTATGGAAACGAATGGGGTCACGAGGGGAGGCAGACGTCCAGTATCTTCCAAATTTAGAAATCAGGGGGACCTCAGAATGAAAGCATTGATTACTTGTATCATATACGTGAGTATTTATAATTATGGGCTATACACTCGGTACACACTTGAAGATCATTCTTTTTCTTGAAAAAATATTCTTGTGTCACAATATTACACTATAAATCAAATTATGCGTGTTTCTTGTTAATATAAAACTCATGATAAAGTCGGAAAATTGAGCTGAAATGACTGAGGCTACTAAGAAATCAATGGATTGAATAAGATTTTTTAGATGGCTGATTTTTATAGTCAGGTTGTAGTTTTATGTTTATAGATAACTGAATTAAACGATCAAACCGGCATTTAAAACAAACATTAATTTTTGTTTCATATTTAACAAATAACATATTATGTGTGAAAGGAGTTGTAATATTTTCTTTAAAAAATAACATATTAGTTGTCACATGTTTTTATTTATAATTCAAATGACTTGCCAATATCTTATTTGAGTTAAAATATACACAATTTAATTTATTGACTGAAATTAATTTGAATTCACCCAAGTCAAAAGAAGGATTAACCACACCATCTTTAAAGATAACTAAATTAAACGAAACGTATATAACCTAAACCAACCGGTTAATAAAATCTTAAATCCAAAATATCCGTTATGAGTATAGTTTAACCTATAACCGAATCGAACCGACCTATACATAGGTGGCTCAATATTTTTGAAGGTCAACTCTAGATTCAAGGTCTTAGACTTGTTATTCTTCAGTTTTATCCTTAATTTTATTTTCATTTACATTGTTCTGGATTTCTACATAATTTGTTAATTGATACATTCTTTTATTTGTATGAAGTACTTTGTTTAGACCTAAATATGAGCTCTACGGGGAATAATAATTATTTTAGTAAAGTTATGGTATTTGCATTACGTTATCTATTACCTAAAGACATCAAAACTAGCTTTTTTGAACGACGAATGTTACTTTACTGTTATCTAATTATCTATTAATTAACTACAAAGTTAATAGATAATTAGATAGTTCACTTTAATTAGTACGCATAATTTCATACAATAATCCTCCCGTGTTATTAGCCCTTTATGATATAAAGTCTATTTCAATTGTCATGTTTTGAAATCATTCTAATAAATCACGTGTGATGAATTCTAAACTTTTAATTTATTTCTACGCATTATAAAATTTAAACATGCAACCTCTTAGATAAACAACTTTTATATCATCAAGTTGTCCTTTAGAAACGTGTTGATTTCTACTTCCTTTGGTAATTAAGCTAGTTTTATGTGACAACATGCACACGTTTCTACTTCTTACTAGTTTTGAGGCGGCTCATCACCTCGTTTATAACTTTTGTTCTATAATTTTTAGAATTAAGGCTAAATTATTAAAACTTTGATGGTGTATAGCAAAATTACAAAATGTTTTTTAAGTACTTAATAAAGAGAAGAACATATTTTTCTCTACATAAACTTTCGTTCGCTTTTTAGAACATGCTTTTGTTTTGTTAATCTAAAGATTTTATAATTCGGTTAGTTTGTTCTTAGAGTAGAAGGAGACATATTATAAATATTACCAATCTCTTTAAAAATAAATTATTCAAAATGAAAATTAATATTCATACAACTGGTTATTCTTATATGCAATGTATCCTTTTAAAAACCTAAAAATGACACTATATATGTAAGGTAACACAGTCAGGTCCAAACTCTAATGGCAGCTTCTTCATTTATGTCACCATACAGATTGTGCTGCATGACTGCTTCTTTTTGCTTTCACGCACAAACACACACTTTGCGTGTTTCTATTAACATCCTTAAATAATTTGATACAAGTAGAATTATATTTATGGTTTGTAATCATGTAATATCAAATTGTTTAGTAAGATGTCTTATTCAATGGGGTTGAGGATTCGAGTTATATATATATATATATATATATATATATATATATATATATATATATATATATATATATATATATTTTATAAGTGTAAATTAGTAAACGTAAAAAGTTTGAACTAGTGTAAGTTATATTTACATCTTGTAACTATTACAGATGTAAGTGTAACTTACATTAGTATAAACTTTTATAGACTTATGAATTTACAGATATACAAAAAATAATATATTTTTGTATATATATAATAATGTTATTGCAACAAAAAAATAATAATTTTGATTGATTTTGAAGAGTTAACATGGTTATCACAATAGTAAATGGTTAATATTTGAATCTTATCATATATATATATAGGAAGGTTCAAATAAAAAATAATTTTCTGAAAAAGAATAAAAAATAAAAGTGATGATAACATTTGGCATTTTAGGAAAAATAGAGGAAGAGTATTATGTTCTTTCTTATTTTCTCATTTCAAGTCCTGCATTTTAACATCTTTTTATAACTTCCTGTTCTAGGATTGTATAGTGTAACAAATACCCTCAATTTGTATTCTAGATCATCTGTTCATAATTTTAGATTATTAGATCATAAATTTTATATGTGCATGAGTCTGATAAAAATCATTTACGAGTAGCTTACATGATGTCGTTTTGTTTGAACATCATTGTTCTCGTTTGCTAGAATTTTGCTTCTTCATCTCATCAATCTCTCTTGAACCATACATTCTTTTAAGATTTTTAGATTCGATTCAAAACAGACATTAGAGAAGAATGACATAAAAAGGATTTCAAAAGGTGATTTTGATTTCTAAGAGCGTGTTGTTTTACAGTAAACCATCACATAGCGTGCTGTTTAAGTTAAATCATCACAAATCGTGTTGTTTTATGTTATATAATCACAAAAGGTGTTGTTTTAGGATGAAACAACACAGAGCATGATGTCTTCTCTTAACTTGTTATTGTACTATAAACAACACATAAATATATGTTGTTTATATGATGTTTTAACTGAACAACAAAAACACAGACTGTGCTGTCTTGTCGTAAAATAACATATAAAGTGTTTTCTTATTATGACCAACATAGAATGTATCCTCTTATCGTAAAACAACACATATTCATAACAGGTTTATGTGATGTTTGAATATAAAACAACACATAATGTGTTGTTTTACACTAAAATAACACGTACCATGTTGTCTTATCGTAAAACTACATAGAAGCGTTGTCTTACTGTAAACCCACATAATGTTGTGTTTAATTGTAAAACAACACAATTTTACTTGTTTTTTTGTTTGAAAAAATATAGCAATACTATATTCAAATTAAAAAGAAAGTGACGCTCGATTTTATGATGCAATTTATTTTAAATATAATATCATATAAAAAAATTACGAACATTTAAATAAAGTGAAGAATTTTTAAAAAAAAATCAACAAATGTGATTTTTCGTATAATACTCTTGGGATCACTTTTTTCTCAAAAAATTATCTAAACCATTGATTTATGAAACAAAGGGCTAATATCACTTTTATGGCATTTTAGCCAACAAAATTTTTTTATGAGAACCAACCTATATATATATATATATATATATATATATATATAGTAAATTACTATTTTGATCCCTGTAGTTTGATCATTTTAATCATTTGAGTTTAAAAAAGAATCTATTAACCAATCAAGACTCGTGATTTGTGTTTCATAACTCTTTCAATCCAATGTACTAACAAGGTTAAAATTTTCTAGTTAATTTCTAATAAAATAACCAAAATGCTCTTGAACTGTATTAATAATTTTAGAAAACCTTAGAGGCCAAAAGTGTAAATTACTCTTGTATATATTAAATAAATGATTTAGTGGTTTTTGGCTGCCCAAAGAAATGCCCCGAAAAACTACTAATAAACCGCCCATTACAAATAACTTTATTTAGATAAAGATTGTTCTTTGCGATTTTAAAACCACCCAAAATGTCTCTAGGTAAAATAGCATTTATCTAAATTAAAAAATACTAAAATTTTATACAAATCTATAATTTATAAAAAAAAACTAAAGCCAAAACTAAATGTCATCAACATCAACGAAGCAAGAATTTTATAAAAATACCAACCATACCAATAGAAGTCAAATCAAAAAAATGAAAATTGAAAATAAATATAATTTAACATTTACATTAGAGTAAACTTTCTTTTTGGTCCCTGTGCTTAGATACAAATAACGATTTGCCTTCAAAGGTTTCAAATTACGATTTACTCCTTGTGGTTTTCACTTTGTCTCAGTTAACTCCAACCAATTAACACCGTTAAATATTTCTGCTAAAACTAAGGGCATTTAGATCTTTTTATATAGAAGAACTAATTTTATAATTTACATAAGTAAGTAGAGGGTCTACTTTTGTAATTTACTTAAATTAATAATACTTTTATATTTTTCTCGTGACTTGCAACTTCAACATATCACCACCACCATCTTCATAACCGCCGCCACCACCACCACCATCACCACAACCAACACCACCACTATCACCATCACCACAACCAACACCACCACCATCACCATCACCACAACCACGACCATCACCATGACCACCACCAACACACTTCTTCCAGCCAACCTCGCACACCTATCATTGTCGCCATAGCCATCATAGTATCACACCATTAACCACACCATCACCATAATTGTTTCAGGCCCATCGCCATCGTTCCATCAACCACCACCATGACACTTCTTCCAGTAAGCCCCCACACCCATTGCTCTCGCCATAGCCATCGCACCACTAACCACCACCACCACAAAACTTCTTCCAGCCAACCCCCCACACCCATTGCCATCTCCATAGCCCCCCAAGTCGTTTTCAAAGCAGACTTGAATCTAGATTCGCATTGTCGCCACCATGCCATTGCCTCCACCCCACCCGTCTGCAAAGGGATAGAAACTTAGATCTGGTTAGAAACCATGCAGGGCCACCTTTTCAGGCCTTGATTCAACAGCTAGGTCATGTATTATGTTTAGTTTAAGGGTTCGATGGAAAGGGTGAACGATTCTGGTAGTGTGCTGGTGGTGGTTTAGGGTTTAATCAAAGGGGCTAATTTAGGACTAAGGTGACGACGGGAGTCGTAAGGTATTCAAAAGGGGGTTATGCTATGGTGGTGGTGTTGACTTGCGTAGTAGATGGTGGTTTTAGTACGATGGTGGTGGGTTCTTGGTGATTGGAGAGAGATGGTAGGGGTGGCGTTGATGGCAGGTGGTGGTGGTGATGGTGGCCAGTGGTGGCGGCAGTGCTGGCCGGTGGAGATGAAAACTGGTGTGCGGAAGATGGAGATGATGACGAGTGAAGTTTATTATTTTGTTTTGTATATAGAAGTTTGAATAAATTACATTATTAGTCCCTATTTAGTTAATAGGCTGTGCAGGACCGGTAAAGGGGGGTCAATGCAACAGTTTCACATGGTGGAGGGATATGAAACACTTAGCAAATCAAATAGGGAACCGGTTAAATAATACAAAGAATAAAAGTAAAAGAACATAAACAAGAACACTCAAATATGGTTTTCAAGAATGATGTATATTGCTCTCAACTTCTTACAAGTGTTACAAAGCATACATAAGGATACAAGTACTTGAGACACTTTATACTACATCCTACAGCCGACCATACTTTGAAGGCCAGCTGGATACACTAATCTAGACAACAAGATCAATGTAAAGTCAAAAAGCAGATTGCCTTTTGACTAGTGACTATGACATGCCATAGCTCATATCCTAATCTATTACAAAAAGAAAAAAAAGTATAAAAATAGAAAGTTACAGACCAATGACCATAATCTACAATTGACAAAAGCATGGACCTTTTCACCAACTCATATAAGTTGGTGAGTCTTCAGAGTGACAGTGAAAAGTTGTTCAGCTTTTGCCAAAAGGTGATCTGAGAAAGCATGTCTTCTCTGTCTTTAAAAGAAATCAGTATTTGGCTTTGGAAGACTTTGTCTCTGAAGCTTCGGAAGACTTTATCTTTGGCTTCGTAAGATTTTATCATTTGGCTTTGGCAGATTTTACACTTAGCTTATTTCCTTTAAGTGGTGTAAAACTTCCGAATTAACTTTACTCTATACTTCATGCATGCATGCTGAAAGCTCTTTGGATGATTTGGTTGCATCAGCCTTTAAGTGTAAACCTTAAAAACTCCCCTTAGGCTGATGCTACCAAAATAGAAGAGATTACTCATCTATTGACAATTCTCATCAGGATTAAGACCATTCCTTTCTTTATCATTTGGTTAGGATCCCTCAAACTCTTATAGTATCTCCTCATATCATAGAGATCATGCAGAGAAAGATCAAGTATGTCTTGCCATAAGTAAACATCTTGACCTCTTTGATCTCTAAAGACATACCATTTGTTCGGATTAACAACAATGATCTAGGACAAGATAGGTCTCCCAGCAGCAAGAGGCTCTACTTGAATGGGAGTTGGATGAGCAACCTCTTCTTGATCACCCTCAGGTTGTTCTGACCCATCCTGAGGTGTTGAGGTGGATGCCTTAGACTTCTTCTTCTTTTTGTCCCTTCTAATAGCCATCCTTTTTCTTTTTCTATATTTTAACTGAGGAGACTAACCTGCAGCACCAGATTGTTCTTGATTGTCTCCCTCAGTTGGGTCCTCTTCCCTCATAAGTTTAGAAGGAGAAGGATCAAGACCCTGCTATAGATCAGAAGATGAAGTTGATTATGGTCTAGCACTAGGTCCAGGTTGTGTTGTCTTTTATGGTTCAACCTTGACCTCAACTTTAGGTGCAGCCTGACTTGGTGGAGAATGCAAGTCAATGAGCTCACCCTATTAATCTTTTACTTGATCACCCTAATATGCTCATCCATGGTGGATAATTGGACTAAGCCTCCTTCCGGAGAATCCATACAACTTCAAGAAGCTCATCATCCTCTGCTTATCAGCAGACTTCTTTAGACTCTTTTGGATGATGGCTCTTGACTTTGTAGCTTCTTCCCTTATCTTCCTCTTAGCAGATTTTTTGTTCTTTTTGTACTTGTTGCTCAAGCTGCTTGAGGTATTCAAATTTAATATTACTCGTATGGCAAGGGAAGAAGTGCAGATGCCTGATAGAGGCCTGTGTCACTCAGGTAATTAATCATATTTTGTCTTTCTGCTTCTTTGTCTACCTAAGGTTGTTGCTTAGTTACCACAGCCTCAGTCTCAGGGCTTTCTTGAAATGGGAAGAGGGTAGGAGCATGCTTGTAGAATCTTTTCTTCCTCCTTTCTTCCTTGATCTTGAGGAGCAGTTCTGTATCCTCTGCCTCCTTCCTCTCTTTTGACAACTCAGTGTCAGCCAGTTCATTTAATTCCTCTAAGGGGAAAGAGATGAGTTCATCAATGTTGTAGTTTCTGGACCCCAAATAATTCTATCTGGATACCCTTAGCTCATCATCTTGAGTGTTTGGCCTGGGGGCAGTCCTGATTACAGCTTCCATAAAGCCAGAGGTCCTGCTTTAACTCTCTCCCCTTACCTTCCTCTTTCTCTCTCTCTCTTCTCCACCTTAATCTCCTCAGGAGTCATCTTCCTTTTACCTTTGTCACTTACAGGCTTGTGTGACTTAGGTTGGAGAGAGCTTTGGCCTTCATTGCTTGGTTCTTCACTTAAGCTCTAGCTAGAGAGAGGCTATGAGACACTTTCACCAGTTGGTTCCTCACTGAGGGTAATGGGTGCTGAGGGTGCTGAAGCAGTTCCTGTCTCAAGGTTCATAGGTTCAACTTCTAGGCTTTCAACCAAGGTTTCTCCTTTGAAGCTAATCTTAGGGTCCACCTCAACATTCAGTTGACCAACAGTCTTGCCTGCTAGCCTTTGTTTATATAGTCTTGTTCTCAGCTTGAACTCTTCAAACACCCTTTGTTGAATCCTATCATCCAACCTTGCAGCTTGCCTGTTTTGACTTGGGTTGGCAAGTGGAAGGTCAACTAGATAGGTGCTTTCATAGTATCTCAGGTTAAAGAAGTTGAAGATCTCTTATTGAACCTAAGACCTAGAGATTACTAAGGCTGTCCTTTGATCATCATATCTCTAACCCACTATTGGGTTCTCAGCAGGGTGAGATGGAGCAGGCATAGCCCTTAGTATACCCTCCTCAAACAGACTTTGTATGAGTGAGTCCATATCAATATGGACTTGAGGAACATTGTTGAGCATGGACAACTGCAAGTGAGGGTGGTGAATCCTTTATGTCCATACTCTGAGAGGAAATCCCAGGTTCTGTGATTGTAAGTAAGACTTTGTCCCCCTTTTTGGTAGCATCACCTCTTGCACAGGGGAGCTAGGAGTTAGGGCCACCACATCCACAAGTTCTTGTGACCCTGGTTGAGTCCTCTGGATGGGTCTCTCAGCTAACTTGCCCTTGAGATCGGTGATCTCAAGTTGCTGGTCATTGACCCTCTTTTGTAAGGTAGTCACCTGAGATTCCAGGTGACTAACCTTTGAGACAAAATAGGTGCAGGTTTTAGTCAGTTGTTGCACCTTTAGTTTCAGATTCCCCTCATCTTCATTTGAAGAATCACTGGGGGATGAGCACTAACATTTTTGGGACTAGGGTTGTTTCTACCCCTGAGAAGCCAACAGTTGGCTTTCTTATTGTCTTGAAGATGTCAGGTTTCATCTGTCCTAATTTTAGAACATTACATGTTCCCTTTAGCTGTGAGCCCAGTTCATAGTTAAGAATGTACTGGACATATCTACGGAACATTTAATATTCTAAGGAGTCTAAGTTTGCAAGTAAATTAGTATAAACAAATTGTGAGTACCTAAACTTGACCTCTTGTACCAATCCATAGACTATATAGGAAAGGTCTTCGGGAATTTGATCCCAACATCCATGTTTGTTTGATAGACAGCGAATGACAACATGGAGGAGGTACTTCTATTAGGAGGAGACCTTTCCTTTCTTGAAGGTTCTTACAGAGTAATCACCCTCATTACCCATCTGCCTGAAGGACTGGTTCCCAGCAGATTTTGGGAAGGACAATTCTCCTTAATCATCCATCCTTAGATGAGTACGAACGGTGGCTGGAGTGATAAAAATTGTCATGCCCTGTACTGTGGCAGATAGTGCCTTCTCCCCATCCATAATGACCTCTAGGCAGGTCCTCCAAAACTCTAAAAGCTGATCTTCATATAATGGAGGATTTATGGTGAGGGAGGTGAAGTAGTTGGATAAAGCCAAGAAACGGCAAAGGTCTAAGAAACCAGGATCTTTCTCAGACACTAATAGAGCAACCTGATTATGTTGTCTGTGTAGTTGCATGAAGAAATCGGGTTGGTTTCATGGATCATGGTTGGCCATTTTGAGTAGTTTCGAGATGAAGGAAGGTAAGAACAAGGTCGGTTTGTGGGTGAATTTAGGGTTTGAATCTTTGTGGATGAAGGAGAATAGTGAAAAAGGGGGAACCGTTGTATGAATATATATTGTATGGATTTTGAGACAAAGTTCATGAAAAAGGATAAACTTTGAAATCCGGATGTCGGTCCCACCTCCAAAAAAGCGCCCAAAAAGTTAGTTTTCTTGGAAGTCTAAATCTTTCTAAGGTAATTGGTCTTCGGAAGGTTTTAGAAAAAAATTTCCAAAGCCAAATTTGGCTTCAGAAGATATTCCTTAGCTTTCTAAGAATTTGCTTCGAAAGAAAATTACTTAGGGTAATTTTACTTCCTAGATAAATTTTGCTTCTGAAGATATCAAATACCAGAAATCTTATTCATAAGAGAGAATAAAGTTACGAGACTTAATTTGCTTTCTAAGAAAATGGTCCTTCAACACACATAGTACTTGGTGAGCAAAATAAGCTTCGGAAGATATACCAGGGTTTCTTCCGAAGGTTAATTTCTCAGAAGTAGTTATGTGTTTTGAAGGCATAATTTAATTCCGAAGACAACTTGATTTCTTTCGAAAGAAAGTTTTTTAAAATTCTCAGAATTCTAAGGGATATCATTTTGAAAAGTTTCTTCCAAAGTAAACTGGGTTGATATGGTGATGATATAGACAACTTAAGACACACATATTATTAAAAATACTCAAAGTTAATCATCCAATAGCTTATACAACATACTTAAATCTCTGCTCATCAAAAGCTTTTGTGATCAGATTAGCATATTATTCATTTGTGTTAACTTTGACTAGTTTTATCAACCCCTTTACAAAATTATCTCTAATTAAATGATACTTGATGTTGATATGCTTTGTCTTTAAATGTTGCATAGGATTCTCTGTAATAGAGATATCACTATTGTTATCTATGTGGATGGGGGTATCCTTAAAGTTGAATCCATAGTCTAGCATCTGATTCTGAATCCAAAGCACTTGAGCACATCAGCTTGCAGCAGCAATGTATTCAGCTTTAGCAATTGATACAGACACACATGATTGTTTCTTGTGTTGCCATGAGACTATCCTTCCATCAAGAAATTGACATCCCCCAGTTGTAGACTTAGCAGTCATATTGCAGCCTTTATAGTCACTATCTGTATTTGGGAGCACCCTTGAGATATCTGAGAATTCTCTTGATTGAAACTAGGTGTGACATGTGACCTTTTGAATATTTGTTAATTAATTGTTACTTTCGTTTATCTCTTGTAAGTGCTATTTATGTCAATAATGTAACTATGGGAGTTCATTTGGCAATTCTAATAATCTCAATGTTCCTATTAACTTGTAATCTTAGTTTTTATTTATTTAAAATTTGATAACTTGATTAGTTATTAAATAAATAGATTATTGTAAAGTTTAAGTATTAATTTTGAGTTTTAATGAAAATAAAAGGTTAATTACAAGATTTATAAACTATATAAAAAAATTAATTTATTTTCATAAAGTTCAGATTTAAAATGTTAATTTTGAAACTTGATTTAAAAAGTTTTTGGCATAAAATAAGAAATTTCAAAACCGCAGGGACCAAAGTTGTAAATTCTTTTAAAAACAGCCCCCCCCCCCCCATTTTCTTTCCTGACTTCCCAGTGGCTGCCCGACGAGACTTCGGCGCGGCGCCGGCGACTACCAAATCACCACAAAAACGCATTTTCTTTCTCCCCAAACCGTTCCATTCAATTCGCGAACCCGTTTCGAACCCATAACCATTCCCAATTTCGGTTCTTGTTGAGTTTTCATTACGCACTTTCAAAACCGAAATTTCATTCAAAGAGCTAACGGTTTCAAACTCAAATTCGATCAAATCAAGCTAAATGAATTACTGAAAACACATTAGGAATCAATTCGAAATCAAAATCATTCAATTCCAGCAGTTAAAACCGACTAATTGTTCATGAACCGATTCATAACCCCCGAATGAATGCGTTGAACTCATAGGTGTCGAAACCATTGAAATTAAGCTTATATTAATGAGGTGAAACCATCAACAAAACTCTTTGATGCTTTCTAAAACTTCAATTTGATAAAAACACGAACGATCATTCGTCCGATTGACTCGAACCTGCCGCGACACTCTTCTACCTACTATCGTCGATTACAACTATAACTCAGGTAATTGAATACATAAATACCTTCGATTTGATGTGGGGAACAGAAGCCCCATGTTTAATTTGGTTAACAACACCAAAATTGTATTCGATTTGATCATCTAAAAACTAGGGTTCTTGAAGAAATTGGGGTTCTATTCTTTGAGTTTTTTTTAAGATTTAAAACCCAGCTTATAGCAGGCATAGGCGCCCTAGCTACTGGTCAAAGCACATCATGTCTGTACTCAAGGTTGTGGGTTTGAACCTCACAACCCGCATTTTTTTTAAAAAGGGCTTTTTACTCATATTCGAAGTTTCAGAAAAATTATAAAATGATATTATATTAAAATAAAATTATTTTTAATTGACAAAACGTTATCGGGAATTATCTATTAAAAATTTTGTAATTATAGAATTTGTTTTAAACAATTTTATTGATTTCAAAATGTTTAAAAAAAACTTACTATAAGTTTTTTTTTCTATTAAAAAACATTTTTTCTTTTTGTTTCTTTTTGATCGTTTTGTTATTAGTAGTTTTCTTATAACTATAATTCAAGAAAACTTTAATAAATTATTATTTGGTTTTGTACGTTTATAGTTGCATAACCTATTATCTTAAAGGATTGAAACTATAAGATGTCAAAATATTATTAAGAACTACTTTAAATCATTCCAGTTTAACATTATGTAAATTATTTAAATCGTTAAATGGTAACAAAATTACTTTGTTTAACGTATTTAATAATTATTTTTTTTTAAATTTAAACTAATTTATTTAAATGTTGAGAAAACTATTGTTGGATCATATGAGGCTGGTGCAACTAAAACAACACTTAAAACAATTTTGTGTACAAGTTGAAGAAGTCTTCTGAAGTCAAAACTACTCTTCCGCAGCTATGTCAAAGATCTTCCGAAGCATTGTCAGAAGAGCTTCTGGAGGAAAACTAAGTCTTCTGAGACTAAGTAGTTTTCCTTCCGAAGTATATGAAGATCTTTCGAAGGATAATACAAAGTCTTCCCAGACCAAGCAGTTCTCCTTCTGAAGCATTCACACTTAGAAGATTCAAGACAAAGTCTTCCGGAGAATAAAGTTAAAGACCTGTAAAAGACTCGGAAGAAGTTGTTTCTTTCAAAGTATAAATGGCCTCGGAAAAAACTATTCTTTCGAATCCATTTAGCATCGGAAGAATCAACTATGTACCAGTGGACATAAGTATGGTCTGTCTGACAGACTCTGATACACTGCATGGTGCTTTTCTTAACCCATGCAGTTGACCATACTTTAATCCACTATTCTCCTTTTCAACTTATTACAGTTACCATCTTTAGTTGGTGAGAAAAGGTAAGTCATGGACTTGTCATGACTACCTTATCTAGGATATTATTTTATCTTAGATACCTTACTTCTAGCAATGTAGTATTTGTCTAGTAGTAGATTCCAGCTAGTTTTCCAAGTATAGCCGGCTGTAGATAGTAGTATATATAGTTTCTCATTGTAACTTAAGAAGACATTCTTGTAAGAGTCTTGTAATACTAAGTTGAGAAGTAATATATACAAGTATCTTGAAAACTATTCTTGTGTTCATCAACTTATTATATTATCATCAACTTAGTTAGAGATTCTGCTTCATCACCCGAGTGATATCTTGTGAGTACGTGAGAGAAAACTTATGTTAAAGTGTCAAAACCGGTTCTGCAATTGGTATTAGAGCAAACCGTTTCCCAAAAACCCAACAAACAGCAAATTCGGGTTTGATAAAAGCAAGGCCAAGTGTTACAACTGTAACCAGCTCGGTCACTTTGCTAGGGAATGTAAAGCACCAAGATCTAATCCTGGAGCTACTCAAGCCTCTCAACATCCTGCTAACTCAAAGGCTGCAACCAAACCTACTGAGTCATAAACTGCAGCTGTTGCTCAAGAAGTTGACTGGAGCTTTATGGTACAAGATGTCACTCCCGTTAAAGCACTCATGGCTGGAACATATGACAGCAAGGTATATGAACATCTCTGTACTCCAGCATGCATTGCTAAGGTTAAGTTATATCAGGACTACAAGATGGAAATTAGATCTGATATTGAGTCCTTAAATATCCTAAAATCTGATTTTAAGAAGGCAGAATCTGACTATAAATGCAAAATTGAAGAGTTAGAAACAACCGTATCCTCTTTAAAACATGAACATACCAACTACAGGACTCATAAAAAAGATCTAATATCCAAGTTAACTGAAGCTCAAGCCCAGCTAGTAATGGCTTAGGCTAAAGCAAAGAAGTATGCTATTCAAGAGCACAACTTCAATACCCTTATTGCTTCATCCTCCCACTCCAAATTCTGCTACCAAACAAAAGTGGGTTGGGATCCAATGAAATTGCTCCACCACACTCTCTTATGTCTGTTAGACAACCAAGATGTGGTACTGATGAGCAAGAGGTCCCAACTGCTGACCCACTAACTAGTGAGCAGCAGCATGATGCAACAACGGTAACCACCAAAGGAATAGATAAGGTATAAAACCTCATCTCCATCGTTGATCAACCCTTGACCGCCAAAGCAAGGAAGAACAAGATCCAGGCAGCAAGAAAAACTGCCAAGAAGGTGGCTGAGACCAAGATGAAAATAGATCCAAAACAAAAGGGCGTATTCATCTTAGCCAGTTTTCAAGTGGTTGGAAACTCCGATTTAGGAAAGGAAGGTAAAACCAGCACTCCTATCCAGCTAAAGAATCAGAAGTTAAAGGGGAAGGCTGATGAAGAAGAAAAGAAGTGCAAGAAATAACAGCCCTCAGGCCCCATCACGAATAACATTGAGTGCATAATCTGTGGTCTGAACAACCACATGGCCAAAGATTGTTACCACAATCCTGCAAGCACACATTATGCAACCAATGTTAAGAAAGAAGGAATTAAGGAAGGTTTCATATTTGGACCTTATCACATGGTCCAAGTTTCAAGGAAAGGAAAACTTGTTTCCAAAGCCAAGTTGCTTTCAGAAGAAACTTATTCTTTCGAAAGGAAACTGGCTTCGGAAGACAAGCCAAAGAACAAACATAGGAATAAAATAAATCCTTTGAAATCTTTCGAAAAGAAGACTTCTTCGGAAGAAAAGGTGGTGAAGATCTCTTCCGAGAAGAAAGAAGCCTCAGAAAAATGTCATGCTGCTTAAGCCTCTTCAGGCTCATCCACACTGATCAACCACAGGATGGAATGGAAGATTAAAAATGATGATGCAGCACAAGCCTTTTCTTCAAAAACCATAGTTGAACCCACATGCATACACTTTGGTTCAATTATGTTATCTACATTGGAGTAACCCAAGACCAACAAGGCTTGGGTTTCTAATAGTAACTAAACATTTCACCTTATGTGCAGGAACATCCACGAGATAAGAATGGAAATGTCTGGATGTGGACAGTGGATGCTCTAGGCACATGACAGGGAACAGATCTCTTCTACAACAATTTAAACATTTTGATGGAGGTCCTGTTCAGTTTGGAGGTGAAGCCGGAGGATACATTTCTGGTAGAGGTAGTGTTTTCAATGGTAAGTTAAATATTGACAAAGTAAACTTTGTCAAACAGCTTGAACACAATCTGTTAAGTGTTTCTCAATTCTGTGATCGAAAGCACCAAATGCTTCTCACAGAACATGAGTGCATTATCCTCAAACCCGGGATGACAATTCCTCAGGAATTGGTGCTTCTTAGATCTCCCAGGAAAGGGGATATGTACAAGCTGGACATGAACAATGCTTCCCCACTGGGTGAAGTATCATGCTTTCTTTCCAAAGCAAATGGTGATGAGTCCACTCTTTGGCATAAAAGAATGTGCCACGTCAATTTTAAAACCATGAATAAGCTGGTTAAAAATAATTTGGTACATGTTGTACCCAAAAAGGAGTTTTTCTGTAAAGACAACTGTATTGCTTGCCTAAAAGGAAAACAACACAAGGTCACTCACAAATCCAAAGAGGTCAACTCTATCACCACCCCATTACACTTATTGCACATGGATCTTTTTGGTCCCACAAGTATAATGAGTATTTTAAGGAAATCATACTATCTTGTGATTGTTGATGATTTTACTAGGTTTACATAGGTTTTTTTTTAAGAACTAAAGATGAAACTGATGAAACATTAAAATCCTTCATTCTTAAAATTGAAAATCTAAAGGATCTCAAGGTAAAAATCATCAGAAGTGATCAAGGGATTGAGTTTAAGAATCAAGATCTTGACTCATTCTGTAACTCAAAAGGGATTGCCAGACAATATAGTGCTCCCATAACTCCTCAACAGAATGGTGTTGCTGAAAGGAGTAACAAGACACTTATTGAGGCTTCAAGAACCATGTTAGCTTATTCAAAGCTGCCTCTAACTTTCTGGGCAGAGGCAGTAAGCACTGCATGCTATGTGCAGAACAGGGTTCTCATTGTTAAGCCCCATGGAAAGACCCCTTATGAGTTATGGAACAAGAGGCCACTGTTCATTGGCTTTCTTAGGTCCTTTAGCAGCAGGTGTACCATACTTAACACAAAATATAATTTAGCAAAATTTGCTAAAAAGTCGGATGATGCTATCTTTTTTGGATATTCCTCAACCTCTATTGCCTATAGGGCTTATAACATCAAAAATCAACAATTTGAGGAATCATCTAACATTGTTATTAATGAGCATATTCCTTGTGTTAAGGGAATGGCCCTGATCATATCTTTAATTTAGAATTGTTTCCAAACTATTCTAAATCATCTTGTGAGAATGTTTCAGCTGGAACAGGAACTCAAAGCAACTCCCATGAGGATCAACTCTTCGAGTTACCTAGACCTATTCCAAGTTCTCCAAGAGGAATTGATGAACAAACTCCCTCTGATGAAAGTCCTGAAAGTCTAAATATATCAGGAAATAATAGAGCTTCAACAAGTTGTCAGCCCTCTGAGCCTCAAAACGCCTCAACTGAAAACTCCAGCATTCAACACCAAGCTGATGAAGTTAGTCATCTAAAGGAACAGGAATCTGTTGATGTTGATTCTCAGTAAAATATCATTGATACTGCAACACATTTATTCAATCAGTCCTCATTGAATGAGTGTGAAAAAACAGCTGGTCATAGTGTTCAAAATCCTGAGCAAAATTTCTCAAACCTGCATCTATCTATGCAACTAGATGTGATTCCTAGGCTCAGGATACACAACACTCATCCAGCTGATAACATCATAGGAGATGTCTCAGAAGGTGTGAGAACAAGAAGTCAGACCCATAATAGGAATGTCTGCTTGTACTCATGCTTTCTCTCTCAAATGGAGGCAAAGAAGGTAGAAGAAGCCCCCAAGGACAACAATTGGGTTGAATCTATGAAAGAAGACTTGCTTCAATTCAAAAGGAAAAAGGTATGAAACTTGTGTCCATTGCCACCTGGCCAAGTCCCTATTGGCACCAAGTGGGTATTCAAAAATAAGAAAGATGATAGAGGTTTGATCATCAATAACAAAGCACGACTTGTTGTTCAAGGATACACACAGGAGGAAGGAATAGATTACACTGATGTCTTTGCACCTATTGCAAGACTTGAGGCTGTGAGAATCTTTCTTGCTTTTGCAGTATCCAAGAACTTCACTGTTTATCAACTCGATGTCAAATGTGCATTTTTGTATGGGAATATTGATAGAGAAGTCTATGTGTGTCAGCCACCTGGTTTTGAAGACCCATAACACCCCAACTATGTCCAAACTGGATAAAGCTCTTTATGGGTTGCATCAGCACCAAGGCTGTGGTATGAGACCTTGTCTCAGTTTCTTCTGAAGCATGGCTAAACCAGAGGCACCATAGACAAGACATTGTTTATCAAGAAGTCTGGGTAGGACATGTTGCTTGTTCAAGTCTATGTTGATAACATCATATTTGGTTCCTCAAATGACCAAATGTGCAAAGACTTTGAAAGCGTCATGAGAAAGAAGTTTGAGATAAGTTCCATGGGAAAGGAATTTTTCTTGGGAATTCAAGTGAAGCAGATGGAAGAAGGGATCTTTATCAATCAATCTAATTATGTTAAGGATATCTTAGAAAGATTTGATATGAAAGATTGTAAGCCAGCCAAGACACCCATTCCCAGAAATCACAATCTTTGTCCTGATTCCAAGGGGGAGGATACTGATCAGCATCAGTATAGGGAAATTATTGGATCTCTGATGTATCTCACTGCAAGTAGGCCTGATATTATGTTTGCAACTTGCATCTATGCAAGATATCAGGCTGCTCCCAAGGTGTCTCACCTAATTGCTGTCAAAAGGATTCTTAGATACCTCAAAGGAGCTCCCAAACTGGGTCTCTAGTATCCTAAGAATAAGGATTTCAATCTCTATGGGTACTCTGATAGTGATTATGATGGCTAACATTAACAAGAAATCCACATCAGGAGGATGTCAATTTCTTGGTGGAAGGATCATCTCCTGGCAATGCAAGAAGCAATCATGTGTCTCTACATCAACTGCTGAAGCTGAATACATTGCTGCTGCGAGCTGCTGTGCTCAACTGATATGGATTCAAAATCAGATGTTGGACTATGGTTTCAACTTCATGGAGACTCCCATCCATATAGACAACAATAGTGCTATTTCTATCATAGAAAATCCGGTTAAGCACTCCAAAACAAAGCATATTGACATCAGGTATCATTTTATTAGAGATATTCATGAAAAAAATCTAATTAAACTAGTCAAAATTAATTCAAATGAGCAATATGCTGATTTGTTCATAAAAGCCTTTGATGAACAAAGATTCAGATACTTAATCACAGCTATTGGGATGATTAACATTGACTAGTTATTCTCTTCTAAAAACCTTTTTAAATGCATTGTGTTTGTTGTCTACATACAATCTAAGCCCTATTACAAAAGTTTTTTTTTCTTCAAAATTCTAAGTATAAATTCTTCCGAAGAGAAATTTACCCTCAGAAGAAGTCTTTATTCATCTTCCTAAGGCAAATTCCTCAACTTGAATATTATCTTCCAAAGAGTTTTTTAGCCTTGGAAGAAGATTTGATCACAGATTAAACCTACTTTCGAAGCTTACTTATCTTTTTTCTCAGAACAAGAATGTACTATCAGAAGCAAACTTGTCATTAAGGTATAGTTTGCTTTCGGAAGCAAAAATAACTTCGGAAGACAATATTAGGAAAAACAAGTGTTTTCACTCGGAAGCAATTTTTATCTTCGGAAGAAAACTCTTTCACTGTGTAACGGAAATCTTTGGGCCCCACTCTGTAAAAGTTAAGATTTTGCGATGATTGTCGGTATATTTCAAAAGGTTTTTACCTTACCACCCCTGTCAAATCGAAACCCAAAAGGTCTTTTCACCTTATCGGTTTGGCTCATTGTTCCCATATTTAAGCTTTTCGATTCTCTCTCTTTACCTTTTTACCACTTCTGAAGCCCCAAATTTCCACTACCTTCTTCACCCACTCTCAAATTTCTTCAATCCAACCGTACTTTTTCAAGCAATGGCCCTAAATCCATAACACAATCAGGTCGCAATCCTTGATTCTTCTAAGGATGCTGACTTTGCCCCCATTGTTGAATTTCTGATACAATCCACATACTTCACTGCTCTCACTGTAAACCCCACCATCTATTCTAACCAAATGGCCAATTTTTGGGCAAATGCTAAAAGTGAAACTCTGAATGATGAAAGGGTAATCAGGTCGAGAATCAGCGGACAAGAAATCATTATTGCTGAATCTACCATCAGGGAGCATCTTGAGCTTCACGATGAAGGCGCCCCTACTGAGTTCCCTAAATATGAGTTGGAAGATACCTACACTCAGATGGGATATGGAGGTGATGTGCACAAGTCCACTGTTTACAAGTTTAATTTCTCTTACAACTGGAAGTTCTTGTTGTACATTGTTCTACACTATCTATCAAATAAAATAGGGGTTGGGATCAAATCCCATATGACTTGGGCTGCCTAGGCCATGGAATAGTAAAAGGCCTATGCTTCAATTATTCAAGGTTTGTGCTGAACAATCTGTGAGGTAATCTTACCAGGGATTCATTTTTTATGTATCCCCGGTTTATTCAGCATATTATAAACTGTGAGCTGGACCAGGACACACCACAACAAGGAGATATTCTATTGGTCACTCATATGAGGCAGGGCATCTTCAAGACCTTGAAGAAGGTGTCCACCAATTTCACAGGGAGATTCACTGATCTTCTCCCAAATATGCTTGAGCCAACGACTCCTAGTGACATCCCTACAAGCCCAGCAGGTGATGAACCCACACTAGACCACCCTACTCCAATGCCAACTACTTCTTTCCACCCAATAAAAATTACATACACAAGATGCTCCAAGCGAACCCCTGATCAATCTACTCTGATTGGTCAGGTCTCTCCTTTTCAAACCAAAAAGGCTTGAGTGGAACCTTAGGCTCCCACTCAGCTAGAGGTCCAACCATCCTCCACTATTGACCTCAATGTTAGTGTTGAGCCTCCTCAGTCTCAACCTAAAGAACCCACAACCCAAGCTTTTAGCCCTCAAGGTGAGTCGCAACACTCCCCTGAGCAACCAAAAAAGGATAGCCACATCACTGGTTTAACAGCTGCTGCAAATGAATCATTAGGTGCTGACCAAGGTCCCGGGTCATTAGAATTAACCTCTCTATCCTTTACTGACCTATTAACCCGACCTAATAAAGATATTATGTTTCATCCAGGCTATGATGTTGATCTACCACACCACTTTCAAGATCAACTGAGCCCTGTGGAACTTCTGATATCTACCCAACATTAGATAAGCCAAATTGAGGTAAGTCCAACTGGTGTGGAGGTGACTCATGTAAACTCAGCTGCCACTACTGAAAGTGTTTCATTAACCTCTCAGGAAAGTGGTGACATCAGTGAGACTGAGTCTACGACAACTTTGCCAATTGATGTTTCTAAGAAGGACGTCACTAGGGAAGGGTATCCAGGGCGTCAAGAAACCATAACTGGTGGTGATGATGAACATGCCAGGCATGTTATCTCATCTCCTTATGATTCTTCAAAGAAGATGAGGGTAGACTGCAACTCATTATAGAAGACCTGATTTCTAAAGTCTCAAACCTTGAATAAAAGGTTAACACTTTAGAGGACAGGGCTACTACTCAGCAACTCGAGATTGAACATCTCAAGGCCAAACTAGCTGAGACACAGATTGAGAAGTCTGTTAGGCATGTACCTATTTAAGTTTCTTCAAGTTCTTCCTCTAGCTTATCTACTTCTCAAGATGATGCTACCAAAAAGGGGGAGAATGTACAAGAACAACACCATGAGGAACCCAGTCTTACCATACAACTTCTCCTGATACCCTATCTATCTTTTACCCCCAACAAAATCACCCTACAATAGTTTTTCCTCAACTAGCTCCTATTACTTTTCGAATGGACCAAAGGATGTTCATAGATCTCTAGAGGTTTCTAACCATATTTCTGTTGAGCTCCTCCATTGAACAACCCTCCCCTGATCTAGCTATTGCCTACTTTAGAGCTGAAGAACTTCAAAGGTTGAATGCACCACCTACCTCTAAAGAGGAAGTTGGTCAACCTAAGGTCTCTACTGAACCAAAGATTAACTTTGAAGGGGATGTACAGACTAATGGCCCAGTAACTGATTTGGATGGGACAGGTGATGCAGTTCCAGTTACTTTCGAGGTAGAAATCCAAGCTGCCGAAGGAACAATTGGACTGTCTTTATTATCCAGTGATCTGTTCATCGCAGAGGCAATCTTTGAATTAGCCTTTGAGATTAACAGTGAGGACTTCATTACAACCCCTCTCTTATAAGAACCACCACCTCAAACACTCTCACTCCAACCTGAATCTTCTGAACCTGAGTTCTCAAAGGCTGAATCTTCCTCTGATGCTAAGGGGAAGAGAAAGCTTACTGCTGAGGAGCTACTAGAAGAGGAAAGATTGGAGAAGCTAAAGAAGAAAGGTAGACTTGATACTGAAAGTTATTGGCTGCAAGTAGCAAAGCAGCAACAGCCGCCCAAGCAAGTCTCAACAATAAAAGGAGGGTGGAAATCATTGACAGACTCATCAGCCTGGGAGTAGCCAACGAAGAAACTCTTCTACTCCCAACTAATGAGCTTGTGAAACTAGAAAAGGCAACCTTGCTGAACAAAGAAATGGAAGAAGCAGCAAGGTTGGCCAAAGGGGAGGAAAGAAGGAAGAAGAAGGAAGAAGCCATGGAAAGGGAGAGGATGGAGAGAATAGCCTTTCTCTGCAATAGAGGCTATTCTCAAGAGGAGCTGGCACCTAATAAAGCTGACATGATCTTGTTTCTTTTTCACAAAGAGCAAGATTTAATCAACAAGGAGAGGAAGAAGGCTGCCAGGGAAAAGCTTAAAGAAAGAAGAAAGAAAGAGGTAGAGGGAGAACTTGCTGCTACCAAAAAGGAAGGAGACAAAGATTGGATGAAATCCTATCTCCGAGCTCATGGCTTCTCCGGCAGGAAAGTGGGCCCTATGTCTATCAAGACCCTACAGCGACATGTTAGTGACATCAAGGCTGACATTCGCTTAGGAAGAAGGCAGGAGGTTGCTCAAACTCCTAGTGTTCAGAGGATGGCACCCAAACCAACACCCAAACCACTACCTAAAACACAACCTACACCGTCTCTCTTCCCCATCAAAATAGAACCTTTCACCCCTAAACCTTCTCCATCAACCTTACCTATACCATCACCAACTGCGTCCCACCAACCACCACCACCACCAATCCTACGACTCAAAACACAACCAAGAACCCACTCAAAACCCAAACCATCCTCTGATCCATCAAAACCCCTAACTTTGGAAGAATTCAAGGAGATAAAGAAGAAGCTCATAAATTGCACAACACTGAGCGATATCTCTTGTGAGGAAGAGTCCATCCAGCTAACTTTCATTGATGACTCTTCTAGTTCCCTCACAAGAAATGCCTTCCTTGATCTTCCTAGAGGAACACTGGACCAAGCTCTTCAACTTCTTGCCACAAATTCAGATACTCTCAATGAAGCCGAGAAGAAGTTAAGAAGAAGGTTATTGACTCTACTAGACACTAGGAAAGGGGACAAACTATCAACAAAACCCCTCAATCCTTGGAAACAAATTGTCCATTAGAGGTTTGATGAAGATTCCCATAGCTCTGCTGTAGAAAGGGAAAATGGTGAAGTTGGCAGGATTAACACTTCATCTCTACTACATTCCAGCAGATTTGATCTCGCTGAGTTAGCAGAGAAGCCATTCTCAAATCCTTCCAACTCTGAGATAGATGCTCACATTAGAAATCACTTAAGCAGCCTTCATCTAGCCGAGCTCACAAAGAAGGCCAAGATTGAAAAAGAGTTAAAAAGGAGAGCACAGAATGCAAAAGAAGGCACAACCATAAAAGGGAAGACCTTTCTACAAATGGTTGAAGGCTCCACTTCATATCCTATAGTTAGATGGGAATATGACTATAAATCCCATCAACTAACTATCTTCACAAGGATGCAACAAAAAGTACACGTTATTCAGAGCAACAGATTGGATTTATTATCCACGAATGACTTGTACAAGCTCCTCACTACCACATCAGGGAAAAACAAAGAAACAGATATATATCTACTTTCCCTGGTGTTAAAGACCTTAAGGAGCAGAAGGAAGTGAAGTTTTGGTAGCATCAGCCTAGGGGGAGTTTGTTGGATCATATGAGGCTGGTGCAACCAAAACAACACTTAGAATAATTTTGTGTACAATTTAAAGAAGTCTTCTGAAGTCAAAACTACTCTTCCGCAGCTAGAGGTGCACATTTCGGGTTTTGGGCCGTAGCCGGTACCGGGTACAAACCGGGTTGGGCCCAATCTGGTTTTTTTGTACCTGGGTATTGGTGAACCCGAGTACGAACCCGGGTCGGGTTCACCATCATAAAAACCCTACCCGGTATACCCGGGTAGGGTCGGGTCTAAAACCGGGTACAATTCGGGTTTTGTTAAAAATTACAAGTGTTTAGGCGCATGGGCACCCATGCGCCTGAACAGTGCCCATGCTCCTTAACAGTGCTCATGCGCCTGAAATTTCAGGCGCATGATAACTGTTCAGGCGCATAGGCACTATTTAGGCGCCTGAACACTTGTAATTTTTTAAAATTCTTTTAATCAATAAAAAATGAATAAATAAAATAACATAAATTAATTGTCATGTATTTCTATAATAATATTAAAACAACTTAAAAATACATAAAATGAATCAATAAAAAATACCATAAAACTTTTATTTAAGTTATCGTTTAATTTTATTTTCTACGAGATGCTTGATCAAATGTTAATTTTTCATCGGATATGCCAGAAGATGCTCCTTCTTCTACCTCTTCATCGTGTACTTTAGCTTCGAGTGTAATTTCGTCTTCGAGGCTTGTTTGGTCTTGTATACGATCCATTGCGTCTAAGTGATCCTTTAAACAAATGCACATCTCCACTGCTTTCGGAGTTAGTCTTGTTCTCCGTAATGATGTTACCCTGCCACTAAGAGAAAAAGCAGATTCCGAAGCTACCGTAGAAGCTTGGATGCTTAGTAAATCACTTGCCATAGCAGAAAGAATCGAAAATTAAGATTCTTTTCCTTTCCACCAAGCCAAAATATCGAATGTACGATAATCTTCGGTAGTCATAGTGGAAATAAAATCCATTCCACTATATCTACCGAGCTCACTTGTTGGGGTGTTACCCCTTTGACGTTTAGCCGTCACATCCCGAACAACATTCAACATAGTCAAAACAGGGTCTTTAACCGAGGTACTAGCACTTGAGGTTGATCCGCTTGGCATGGTTATGTTTACGTTAGGCCCATATCTATTTAAATAAAAATTATAAATTGTTTTCAAACTTTCACTAAAATTTTCTTTTGCCTCGTTTGAAAAATTAAGGTTTTCATCATGCATATCCAAATTGTCATTTATCTCATCTATCAAACATTCAACCCCCGCAACATTTAGAAACGGATTTAAAGCGGCGGCACACGTAAAAACGGGTGGTAACTCCTTAAAATATTTTTTAAACTTTTCTTTCATTGGTTCTATCATTTGGTTAAACATATTATTTTTATTTTGAAAATTTTTAAAATTCAAAGACATAAAATATAATTCTTGAAGCACCGAATAACTAGTGGAATAATAAACTCCTGATAATTTTGTAGTTGAGTTTTTAAAAACCTCAAGAAACTCGGATAGACGTTGAAGATTCTCCCAACCCGTATCCGGAAATGGGTCGGCTTCACCATTATCAGAAAGACTATTATGAAAAGCTTTCAAAGTGCCCTTTTGTTTTAAAGCACATTCAAACATGTGACAAGTTGAATTCCACCGAGTAGGTATATCCCAATAAGGACCTAAAAATCTAGATTTCGTATCCTTACAAAGTTGTTTATAATCTTGATATCTTCTTCTACTTTTTTAAAAAACGTCATGTAACATAAATCGAAAAGCTTTAGTAAAGTTATCAACATATTGTCCGGATAGTCCGTCTTACTACTAAATTAATTATATGTGCAACACAACGAGTATGGAAAAAATCACCGTTTGCAATCGGAAGATATTTTAATTTTAATTTTTCAACCGCGGTTGTGTTGTTAGAGGAGTTATCAAATGCAATTGAAAAAAGTTTATTTTATAACTTAAAAGTATTTATTACATTATCTAAAGAGTAAAACAAAAATTCTCCAGTGTGTGAATACGGAAAAAGATCAAATGCAATCGTACGTTTCATCAATTGCCATGAATTGGGATCCACCCAATGAGCGGTGACACAAAGGTACGATTCGGGTAAACCGTGTGGAGCCGACCAAACGTCACTAGTTAAGTTTACACCGGTATTTAATTTTTCAAATAATACAATTAAATCATTTTTTGCTTGTTTCCATAATTTTAAACAATAACGTCTAAGTGTAGTACGACTTACGTGGGTGTAACGAGGTTGAAGCGTCTCTCAAATTAAGTTGGTCAACCGAGGATTGTCGAAGTGACTAAAAGGCAAAACTTCTTGAATTACGAACTTCGCCATTCGATCTCGAACCGTATTAATATCGTAATTAAAGATTCCACCATCTCCACCCAATTGTGTTTGTTGCGAATCCGGATTACTTTTCAACGACTTACAAAACTTCTTGCTAATGTGTTTGCTTAAAGTCGTGTTAGAACCTTTAGCAAGCAAAGCTCCACAAAACTTGCAACGAGCCTTTACAGACCCGTCACTCAACTCAACCATATCCCAATTGCACCAAACATCCATGTTACGATTGTGTGCAAGAACAAGAACGACGGTTGGAGAGTTTGACGAACCTTGACCAACGGAAGATTGTGATTGAGCCATATCAAGATTGAAGAGAGTGAAAATGTAAAACGAGAGAGTGAAAGTGTAAAACGAGATTAAACGAGAGTATTTTTTGCGTATGTTTTTCCGTTTGAGACTTGGGTATTAAACCATATCAACCCACACCTATTTATACTAACTTATAAGGCTAAAAGAGACAAAAAAAACGGTAACAAATCGGGGCTAACGGCTAGATTTAAAAAAAAAACGGTCAAAACCGGGTCTAACCCGGGTTCAATGGGGTCGGGTCCGGGTCGGGCCGGGTCTGGTTCGGGTCGGGTTCTACCAAAATCTAGAAAAATATACCCAGTTCCAATCCTATGGTTTTTTTCGGGTCCAAACCGGGTACACCCTATACCGGGTTGTACCCGTACCCGGGTCCGGGTCGGGTACACCGGGTCGGGTCCGTACCCAGGTATTTTGCCCACCTCTATCCGCAGCTATGTCAAAGATCTTCCGAAGCATTGTCAGAAGAGCTTCCGGAGGAAAATTAAGTCTTCTAACCGGAGGAAAACTAAGTCTTCTAAGACTAAGTAGTTTTTCTTCCGAAGTATATGAAGATCTTCCGAAGGATAGAACAAAGTCTTCCGAGACCAAGCAGTTCTCCTTTCGAAGCATTCACACTTAGAAGATTCAAGACAAAGTCTTCCGAAGAATAAAGTCATAAAGACCTGTAGAAGACTCGGAAGAAGATGTTTCTTCCGAAGTATAAATGGCCTAGGAAAAACTTATTTTTCCGAATCCATTTAGCTTCGAAAGAATCAACTATGAACCAGTGGACACAAGTATGGTCTGTCTGACAGACTCTGATACACTGCATGGTGCTTTTCTTAACCCATGTAATTGACCATACTTTAATCCATTGTTCACCTTTTCAACTTAGTACAGTTACCATCTTTAGTTGGTGAAAAAAGGTAAGTCATGGACCTGTCATGACTACCTTATCTAGGATATTATTTTATCTTAGATATTTTACTTCTAGCAATGTAGTATTTGTCTAGTAGTAGATTTCAGCTAGTTTTCCAAGTATAACCGGCTGTAGATAGTAGTATATATAGTTTCTTATTGTAACTTAAGAAGACATGCTTGTAAGAGTCTTGTAATACTGAGTTGAGAAGTAATATATACAAGTATCTTGAAAACTATTCTTATGTTCATCAACTTATTATATTATCATCAACTTAGTTAGAGAGTCTGCTTCATCACCCGAGTGATATCTTGTGAGTTCGTGAGAGAAAACTTGTGTTAAAGTGTCAAAATCGGTCCTGCAACTATATTCATTGCAATATTATACTTTATCTACGATCGTCATTTTTCAAATTATCAATAACATTTTATAATATTTAATTGTGATAAACCCCAAATTCTTATAACAAACCCAAGATTTCCATAAATTGTCTCTTGAACTTATCCCATTATAATCTAATCTTGGAACACCCTCGCCTAGGTAATTTGTGAAGAAACCGTTGGTGCTATTCTAGCTATCTTATTATTCAAAGTACATCTTATATCAAGTGAGTTTCCCATACCCTGTTTTACTTTACTTCACACATTTTGGGGTGAAACATGTTATTCGTATCAATGTACACTTGTAAATCGTTTAAATACTTATAAAGCATGTGCAATTTATTTTTATATTTTGTCATGGTTATTTGAGACTTTTATGGGGATTATGTGATAGACTCTTGTAAAAACAATCATTAACTATTGCTATCCTAGCGACGTCATAGATATATGGGCTTGACAAGCCTATTTGGTGCTAAAGCCGAGGTTATTGCAGGCTCCTGATGACGTATTCTTGTTCATCATGGGAACCAAGTACACTTAGCTAATCGTATATTTAGTTGTGGCCATATTTTTGTCAAGGTTTGATTGTATCATTATGCTATCTATATATTCTTGCATTATTTCTTAACCTATGACATGAATTGCCTCTTAAAAAGGGTTTTATATATGTATGTACAATCTTTTAGGAACTCACCAACATCATATGTTGTCCATATTTTCTAACATGTTTCAGAAAATGCAGAAGCTTAAATGTTGATCTTGAAGATTTGAAATCATCTAGGACTGGACCTAGAAATAATAAAGGATTCACTTTTACTGGAAGTTTTAATTTAGTTTATGTTAAGATTGTTTGTTTGAGATTTATGAATGTAAGGTTACAATATGATCCTTATGTTTGATAATATTTACACTTTGAAGTAGCGTTGTGTGGCTTAGAAGAATCTTATCCTTCACATCTCAACGTTTCCGCCGTTAAGGTTGGGGTGTGACAGATTGGTATTAGATCCCATAAATATAGGAATTTAAATTATTAGAAATGGTGACCTAGACTATGGTTAATATAGGAAACTTTACATGAAAATTCTTCATGATCTTGTAAGTTTACTTATATACATACTACATGATGCTACATGTTACATGATAGATCCCTTATGTGCTACATGATACTGCTTAGTTGAAATTGTGCCTTAAGTGGTTAACTTGAATGATAAAACCTCCGGTCTTGTACAATTCCAACTTCTTAACTATCTTCACTCGTCACTAGTTTCAACGCGCCATTGTCTTTTTCTTAAACTTATTCTCGACCACACGTGAAATCGTACGCATTATATCGAATGGTTTAATTTCTTAGATTTTATGTAAAATCTCATCAAGGTTTTAATTCTATTAGTCCATAAGGAAAAATATGTGACTCATAAACACCTGTATTCTGGATTTCTTGGCAAAAATCCTTCGGGTTAAGGCAAGCATTTCGCATAAATCCTAATCAACTGCGGGATCAGTTATGCTTACTTGGGGATTTTTGGGATGAGTGATAAATTATGGTCAAAATACATAAACTTCCTAATGAAAATTGGAGTTAAGTTACCTTGACGTATCAATGTTCCTATTGGCTGTGTGTTACCAAACGGAACCATCCTGTATGTGTTTTATAAGTCCTGAAAAATTATTGTTTTATTGAAATAGCTTTATTTCAAATTATTATACCTAACCTATTCTTGTATTTAGAATGTCTCGTCATCATGGAAAGCGTGGTAGCTCCGACCGTAAAATCGCCGCTATGATCACCCGACAAATGGCTGCTGTTCTTCCTACAATGGTCGCTGAACTGAGTAGCACCCTAATGGCCAATGCTAGTAATAATGCAAATGGGAATAATGGTGGTATTGGTGGAAATGGCAACAACGGTCAAGGAGAAAATAACGGTAGTCAAGGAGGGAATAACCAAACCTGCACGTTCAAATATTTCAACTCTTGTAAGCCAACTAGTTTTAGTGGGAAGGAGGGAGCCACTGGACTTCTCGAGTGGTTCCAGAGCATGGAGAATACCTTCATCAACAATGAGTGCCCAGAAGCACTCAAGGTTCGTTATGCCACGAGTGTCCTCCAATAAAGGGCACTTACATGGTGGAATAGTGAAAAGAGGAATAGGGGTACTGAAATTGCACTGGCTTTACCCTGGGAGGAGTTTAAGAATATTATGATCCAAAAGTTCTACCCGAGGAGTGAATTACAAAAGCTTGAGGAAGAATTCTGGAACCTTAAACAGGATAGTGGGAATCATTTGGCTTATTCAGCCAGACATCACAAACTTAGCATCCTCTTGCCCCACATGGTTGATACTGTTTCTTGTAATATTGAGAAGTTCATCAAAGGGGTACCACCTTAAATTCAGGATGTTATAGTGGGAAGTAGGCCCATGACCCTGGAAGAAGCAATCACCATCACTACTCAGCTCATTGAAAATCATATCAAACCCGGTACCTTGACTGTAATGGGTACTAAACAGACTGGGAAGGTGGTCCCAGAGGCTAGTAAGGAGGTGAAGGCTGAATCCTTGTCTAAGGGCAAGAAACATAAGTTTACACCTGCCTGAAACTTTGCTGTGGCAGCAATCAATGCACCTCAGAAACAAGCTGCTACTGCTAATCAAGTACCTATTGCTAGAGCTTACACTGGTCCATACCCGATGTGTAATATCTGCAAATATCATCATGCGGGGAACAACCCATGTTGTATCTGCTCACTTTGTGGGAAATATGGTCATTTGGTTGCTACGTGTCACCGTGCACCAAACAAAGCTGCTCTAGTTGCCAAGCGAGCTTGCTACAACTATGGGGAAGCCGGGCATTTTTTCCCACAATGTCCCCATCTCGCGGGTAATGTTCCACAAGCTCGAGGCCGTGCTTTCAATATTAACGCAAATCAAGCACATACAAATAACGACGTGGTGAACGGTACTTCATTTTTACTCGAAATCTTATTGATCAAATTTTACTTTGCTTCCCTGTATCGATGAAAGTCCTATATCTGAACAGGTATGTATCTTGTTAATAATTGCTATGCCTCTATCTTGTTTGATTCGGGAGCCGATAAGAGTTTTGTCTCCTTAGAATTTGAACTCATACTTGCTAAGTCGTGCACTAAGTTAGAAAAGTCCTTTACGCTTGAAGTCGCCGATGGAAAATCCATCACTGTTGACGACATTGTTCATGGTTGTATCTTGAGTCTTAACGAGTATGAGTTCCCTATTGATCTTATTCCTATGCAACTCGGGAGCTTCGATGTCATTGTCGGCATGGATTGGTTAGCCAAACACTACGCAGAAATTATCTGCTTCGAGAAATGCATTCGGATTCCATTACCTTCGGGTGATACTTTGAAAGTCTTTGATGAAAAATCATCTAAAGGACTCAAACTTATGTCGTGTACTAAGGCTCAAAATTGCCTAAGTAAGAATTACATAGCATTTATGTCTTATGTAGTCAACAGGAAAGTCAAAGGGAAGGAACTTAAGGATATTCCTATTGTACGAGATTTCCCAGATGTATTTCATGATGATCTTAGCGGACTACCTCCAATTCGTGAGGTTGAGTTTAAGATTGATTTGATTCCTGGTGCGAATCCTGTGGCTAAGTCACCATATCGTCTTACACCATTGGAAATGCAGGAATTAGCCAGTCAACTTCAAGAACTGTTTGATAAGGGCTTTATCCGTCCTAGCTTATCACCTTGGGGTGCACCTGTTTTATTCGTAAAGAAGAAAGATTTCATTTCGTATGTGCGTCGATTACCGGGACCTCAACAAACTCACCATCAAGAATTGATATCCTCTTCCTCGAATCGATGACCTCTTCGACCAACTTCAAGGAGCCACGCAATTCTCAAAAATCGATTTGCGTTCTGGCTATCACCAACTACGGGTTCATGATAAGATATCTCAAAAACCACATTTTGCACTCGTTACATGCACTATGAGTTTATGGTTATGCCTTTTGGGTTGACTAATGCTCCTGCCATCTTTATGGATCTCATGAACCGGATATGTAAACCCTATCTTGACAAGTCTGTGATTGTGTTCATAGATGATATTCTCATCTACTCAAAGACTAAAACTGATCACGAGTTTCACTTGCGACAAGTTTTGGAACTTCTGAGGAAGGAACGATTGTACGCAAAGTTTTCCAAGTGCGATTTTTGGCTTGAGGAGGTCCAATTCCTAGGGCATGTGGTGAATAGTCAAGGGATTCATGTGGATCCTGCCAAAATCAAAGCCATGAAAAACTGGAGTGTTCCTAAGACTCTGACATAAGTTTGTTCTTTTCTTGGACTAGCGGGTTACTATCGGCGATTTATTGCCAATTTCTCAAAGATCGCTAAACCGCTTATGGCTTTAACTCAAAAGAATAAACTCTTCGAGTGGGGACCTGATAAAGAGGAGGCCTTCGAGACTCTATGAGACAACGTCGTTGGGTCGAGTTGATTAGTGAATACGATTGTGACATCCATTATCATCCAGGAAAAGCGAATGTTGTAGCCTATGCGTTAAGTCGCAAAGTCCATAACAAGACCGCCTCATTCAAGAAAATTCAAGATCGACGACAATTGTTTGACACACTAGGAGAATTTGACACGGAGATTCATGTAGAGGTCAACGAGACTACTGTTATGCTTCAGAATACAAGAATTGATAGCGACCTTGAGTATTGTATCTGTGAAGCTCAGCAAGATGCTCTAGCTAAAGGAAAAGTAGATGAAGAGTTGGCGTATAGTGTTTGGTCACAGCTTGAAACAAAACCAAATGGCATGTTGTATTTCTTAAATCGACTCTGGATTCCAAATCTTGATGACCTTCGTACTTTTATCATGAACGAAGCTCATCAAACTCATTATTCTATCCACCCTGGGTCCGATAAGATGTATATGGACCTGTGTGGGCAATACTGGTGGCTAGGGATGAAGAAGAACATCGCTTCATATGTAGCCAAATGTCTTACGTCTGCAAAGGTCAAGGCAGAGCACCAACGACCTAGTGGATTACTTGAGCAACCCGAGATCTCTATATGGAAATGGGAACACATATCCATAGATTTTATAACTAAGTTACCTCGTACTCCTCGTTGTCATAGTATATGGGTGATCGTCAACCGTCTGACCAAAACAGCGCATTTCATATCCAAACGTGACACTTACAAAACTTCAAAGTTGGCTCGTATTTACATCGCTGAGATTGTGAGCCGTCACGGTGTGCCCTTGCACATCATATCTGATCGAGATGCTCGTTTCCTTTCGCACTTTTGGTCGTCCATGCAAGAACTCTTGGGTACTCAGCTGGATTTAAGCACGGCTTACCATCCACAAACAGACGGTCAAACTGAGCGAACCATTCAGACTCTTGAGGATTTGCTACGTCTTTGTGTTCTTGATTTTGGTGGTGAATAGGATACGCATTTACCATTAGTGGAATTTTCTTATAATAATAGTTATCACTCAAGCATCAAAATGGCACCTTTTGAAGCTCTTTACGGTCGTAAATGTCGTTCCCCGATTTGTTGGACGGACATCGGTGATATTTCATCATCGGTCCTGAACTTATTCAAGAAAAGACCGATAAAGTTTCTAAAATCCGTAATAACCTTGAGGTGGCTGGGAGTCGGCAAAAGAGTTACGCTGATAAAAGACACAAGCTGTTAGAATTCCAAGTCGGTGATGTGGTTCTTCTTAAAGTCTCACCATGGAAGGGGGTTGTTCGTTTGGGAAGAAGGGTAAGTTATCTCTACGGTTTGTAGGACTTTTCAAGATTCTGAAAAGAGTTGGGAAAGTGGCCTATAAACTGGAACTGCCCTCTGAACTTAGCGGGGTTCATCCTATTTTTCATGTCTCAAATTTGAGAAAATGCTTGGCCGACGAAAGTCTACATGTTCCTTTGGATGATATTCATATAGATGACTCCTTTCATTTTGTTGAGAAACTCGTCGAGATCATGGATCGAACAATGAAGAAGACCAGAACTACTACCATCCCAATCGTCAAGGTTCGTTGTGAAAATAAATGCGGACTAGAGTTTACGTGGGAACGCGAGGATTTTATAAAGAAGAAACATCCACATCTGTTTGCCTAGTCTCCTCTTTAATTTCGGGACGAAATTCCTTAAAGTTGGGAAGACTGTGACCTTTCGAATATTTGTTAATTAATTGTTACTTCCATTATCTCTTGTAAGTGCTATTTATGTCAATAATGTAACTATGGGAGTTCATTTGGCAATTCTAATAATCTCAATGTTCCTATTAACTTGTAATCTTAGTTTTTATTTATTTAAAATATGATAACTTGATTAGTTATTAAATAAATAGATTATTGTAAAGTTTAAGTATTAATTATGAGTTTTAATAAAAATAAAAGGTTATTTACAAGATTTTATAACTATATAAAAAGATTAATTTATTTTCATAAAGTTCGGATTTAAAATGTTAATTTTGAAACTTGATTTAAAAAGGTTTTGGCATAAAATAAGAAATTTCAAAACCGTAGGGACCAAAGCTGTAAATTCTTTTAAAAACAGCCCCCCCTCCCCATTTTCTTTCCAGAATTCCCGATGGCCGGCCAGCGAAACTCCGGCGCGGCGTCGACGACTACCAAATCACCACAAAAAAGCATTTTCTTTCTCCCCAAACCATTCCATTCAATTCGCGAACCCGCTTTGAACCCATAACCATTCCCAATTTTGGTTCTTGTTGAGTTTTCATTACGCACTTTAAAAACAGAAATTTCATTCAAAGACCCAATGGTTTCAAACTCAAATTCGATCAAATCAAGCTAAATGAATTACTAAAAATGCATTAGGAATCAAATCGAAATCAAAATCATTCAATTCCAGCAGTTAAAACCGACTAATTGTTCATGAACCGATTCATAACCCCCGAATGAATGCTTTGAACTCGTGGGTGTCGAAACCGATGCAATTAAGCTTATATAAACGAGGTGAAACCATCAACAAAACTCTTTGATGCTTTCTGAAACTTCAATTTGATAAAAGCACGCACGATCATATGTCCGATTGACTCGAACCTGCCGCGACACTCTTCTACCTACTATCATCGATTACAATTATAACTCAGGTAATTAAATACACAAATACCTTCGGTTTGATGTGGGGAACAGAAGCCCCATGTTTAATTTGGTTAACAACACCAAAATTGTGTTCGATTTGACCATCTAAAAACTAGGGTTCTTGAAGAAATTAGTGTTCTATTCTTTGAGTTTTTTTAAGATTTAAAACCCATCTTATGGTAGGCGCCCTAACCTATTGGTCAAAGCACATCATGTTTATACTCAAGGTCGTGGGTTCGAACCCCTCAACCCGCATTTTTTTTAAAAAGGGCTTTTTACTCGTATTCGAAGTTTCAGAAAAATTATAAAATGATATTATATTAAAATAAAATTAATTTTAATTGACAAAACGTTATCAGGAATTATCTATTAAAAATTTTGTAATTATAGAATTTATTTTAAACAATTTTAATGATTTCAAAATGTTAGAAAAAATTTACTATACGTTTTTTTTCTATTATATAAATAACATCTTTTCTTTTTGTTTCTTTTTGATCATTTTATTATTAGTAGTTTTCATATAACTTTAATTCAAGAAAACTTTAATAAATTATTATACGGTTTTGTACGTTTATAGTTGCATAACCTAGTATCTTAAAGGATTGAAACTATAAAGATGTCAAAATATTGTTGAGAACTACTTTAAATCATTCCAGTGTAACATTACGTAAATTATTTAGATCGTTAAATGGTAACAAAATTACTTTGTTCAACGTATTTAATAATTATTTTTTTAAATTTAAACTAATTTATTTAAATGTTGAGAAAACTATATTCTTTGCAATATTAAACTTTATCTACGATCGTCATTTTTCAAATTATAAATAACATTTTATAATATTAAATTGTGATAAACCCCAAATCCTTATAACAAACCCAAGATTTCCACAAATTGTCTCTTGAACTTATCTGATTATAATCTAATCTTGAAACACTCACGCCTAGGTAATTTGTTAAGAAACCGTTGGTGCTATTATAGTTTTTTATTATTCAAAGTACATCTTATATCAAGTGAGTTTCTCATACCCCGTTTTACTTTACTTCACATGTTTTGGGGTTAAGCATGTTATTCGTATCAATGTACACTTGTAAATTGTTTAAATACTTGTAAAGCACGTGCAATTCATTTTTATATTTTGTCATGGTTATTTGAGACTTTTGTAGGGATTATGTGATAGACTCTTGTAAAAACAATCATTAATTATTGCTAGCCTAGCGACGTCACAGATCTATGGGCTTGACAAGCCTATTTGGTGCTAAAGCCGAGGTTATTGCCGGCTCCTGATGACGTATTCTTGTTCATCATGAGAATCAAGTACATTTAGCTAATCGTATATTTAGTTGTGGCCATATTTTTGTCAAAGTTTGATTGTATCATTATGGTATCTATATATTCTTGCATTATTTCTTAACCTATGACATGAATTGCCTCTTAAAAAGGGTTTTATATATGTATGTATAATCTTATGGGAACTCACCAACATCATATGTTGACTGTATTTTCTAATATATTTCAAAAAATGCACAAGCTTAAATGTTAATCTTGAAGATTTGAAATCATCTAGGACTGGACCCAGAAATAATAAAGGATTCACTTTTAATTTGGAAGTTTTAATTTAGTTTACGTTAAGATTGTTTGTTTGAGATTTATGAATGTAAGGTTACAATATGATCCGTATGTTTGATAATATTTACAAATTGAAGTAGCGTTGTATGGCTTTGAGCAATCTTATCCTTCACATCTCAACGTTTCCGCCGTTAAGGTTGGGGTGTGACATGACATCCTGGGGTTGGCTTGATATCTTGCAAAAATACATGTAGCAAATATGATATCAGGCCTGCTGGCTGTGAGGTACATAGGAGACCCAATCATAGCTCTATATAGATTTTCATCAACACACTCCCCCTCAAGATCTGGTCCTAGGGAGTGGTTTCTAGCTATTGGTGTCTTAGCAACCTTGCACTCAGTCATGTAAAACCTAACAAGTATGTCTTGCACATACTTTGACTGGTTTATAAAGATTCCATTATCAACCTACTTCATTTGAATTCCTAGAAAGAAATTGAGTTCCCCATGGCACTTATTTCAAATCTATTCTTCAACAGCTTCTCAAAGTCTTTGCAAAACTTCAGATTAGTTGACCCAAAGATAATATCATCTACATAAACTTGAACCAGCATCAAGTCATTCCCTATTCCTTTGATGAAGAATGTTCTATCAATAGTACCCCTCTTGTACCCATGTTGATAGAGATACTGTGATAGTGTCTCATACCACTTCCTTGGAGCCTGATACAGCCCATAAAGAGCTTTGTCAAGCTTGCAGACATAATCAGGGTGATCTGGGTCTGTAAAGCCAGGTGGTTGTTTGACATACACCTCCACATCAATCACCCCATATAGAAAAGTACACTTGACATCAAGTTGGTAGACCTTGAATTCCTTGGATGCAACAAAAGCCAATAATATCCTAACAGCTTCAAGTCTTGTTACAGGAGCAAAAACATCTGTGTAATTAGTCCCTTCTTCTTGTGTGTATCATTGAACAACTAGTCTTGCCTTGTTTTTGATGACAAGTCCTCTATCATCCTTCTTGTTCCTAAATACCCATTTGGTACCTATGGTAGTCTTACCCTTAGGAAGAGGACATAGATTCCAAACCTTTTGTCTCTTGAATTAAAGCAGCTCCTCCTGCATTGCTTCAACCCAACTTCCATTCTTTAAAGCCTCTTTATTCTTCTTAGGCTCTATCTGGAATAAGAAACAAGAGTGAACACAAACATTTTTGTCATGGGTTTGTCCTCTTGTTCTTCCCCAGTCTTAACATCTCTAATGATGTTTGTGGTGGGATGGGACTTGTGGATTCTTAGTTGAGGAATCACAGCATCTAAGTTGGTGGAATTCAGATCTGGAGCTTGACTATTATCCACCACATCAACACACTTCTCAAGAGAAACTTGATCTAATGAGTGTGTCACATCATTGATGTTGTCTTCTATGGAATGGTTATCAGCATCAAAAAATTCCTAATCACTGTCACCACCTCCATCTTCTCTTACATTGGAAATGCCTTCATCTAAGTTCTGTGCCTCTATGCTAGAATTTATAGGCACCTCAGATATGTCAATTAAAGAATTTGTCATGGTTGTGCTGACAGAGTTTCCAACTACAGGGCTAGTTACCACTGGAGCTAAAGTAGTTTGAACATTTGGTCTTCTCAGCTCAAATCTTGGACCAGAATCTCCTGTTGATAATGTACCTGTAGATCCTTAAACATTCTCACAAGATTTGTTAAAATAGTTGGTAACTAAATCAAGATCAAACAGCCAATCAGGACCAGAACCTTTCACACTTGGTGTGTGCTCATTGAAGGTCATATTGGCTGACTCCTCAACTACTCTGGTTCTAAGATTGTATACTCTATAAGCCTTGGCTTGGGAGGAGTATCCAATGAAATGTCCATCATCTGATTTCTAATCAAATTTGGCTATTTGATCCTTAGTATTCAAGATGGTGCAAGGACATCCAAATGACATGAGGAAACCAATGAAAGGTTTCTTTTTGTGCCATAGTTCATAAGGAGTCTTACCATGAGTCTTGACTACTAAAACACTATTTTACATATAGCAGGCAGTGTTAACTTCCTCTGCCTAGAAGGTGATGGACAGTTTAGAGTCAGACAACATGGTTCTTACAGCTTCAATAAGTGTCCTGTTTCTCCTCTCAGCAACACCATTTTGCTGAGGAGTCCTGGGAGCACTATATTGTCTTGTAATACCCTTTTCATCACAAAATTTATCAAGGATTGGTTTTTAAATTTAGTTCCTTGATCACATCTTATGATCTTGACCCTGTGATCACATTGATTCTCAATTTTTAGAATGAAACTCTTCAAGATCTCAGGGGTTTCATCCTTAGTTCTAAGAAAAAAGAGCCAAGTGTATCTTGTAAAGTCATCTGTGATCACCAAGCAATAAGAGATCCTTCCTAAACTCATTACACTGATGGGGCCAAAGAGATCCATATGTAATAAGTGTAGGGGTGTAGTGATAGAGTTCATTTCCTTTGGCTTGTGAGATACCTTGTGTTGCTTCCCTTTCAGACATGCATCACAATGATCATCACTTGTAAACACTTTCTTTGGCATTCTAGTTACCAAGTTATTCTTAATTAATTTATTCATGTTTTTAAAGTTTACATGGCACATTCTTTTATGCCAAAGGAAAGACTCATCACTATTGGCTTTATATAGAAAGCAAGAAACTTCTCCTTCCTGGGGGCTTTGAGCAGGATATGCTCTTAAGCAAATGACCACCCCGAGCTTGAGAACAATGCACCCATGCTCAGTGAAGAGCATGTTATGTCTCTGATCATAAAATTGGGATACACTTAGAAGGTTGTACCCAAGCTCCTTAACAAAGTTTACCTTCTCAATGCTGAGCTTACCATTTATGACCCTAACCCTTCTAGTAATATAACCACCAGATTCTCCTCCCAAAGCAACTAGCCCTCCATCAATTCTTTCAAAGTTTTGAAGCAAAGAGCCATTACCTGTCATGTGCCTGGAACAACCACTTTCAATGATCCATACATTTCCTTTGGTCTTGAGCTGTTCCTGCACATAAAGAGATGGTTAGTTACATTGGAAACCCAAGCCTTGTTGGTCTTGGTCTTGTCAAAGTGAAAAGAAGATAATGAAACAGTAATTGATCCTATATGCAAGTTTTGAGGATCATTTGTTGTTCTTGATGAAGAACTTTCAGTCACATAGCCTTCCTTCATCTTCCACACCATCTTTGAAATACTAGATTTGGCCTTCAATACTTCGGAAGTTTTGATGACTTTAGAAGTTTTGGAGACTGAACCTTCATAAGTTTTTGCATCCACTGCAGCAGACTTCAGTGCTTCGAAAACATTCCTTTATTCTGGGACCAACTTTTCTTCCGAAGGTAAGTTTTCAATTATCTTCTTCTTCACTTTAAAGCTTCCAAAAGGAAGAGATTTTCCTTCCGAAGTTAATTTCTTCTTCTTCTTCTCAGAAGTTTTCTTTTTGTTTATGTGGATAGTACTTTTGGGATTGTAGATGCAATCCTTGACAAAGTGAGAAGTACTACCACACATGATGCATTCAGTTGGCATACTTTTAAGAGTCTTCTTTTGAGTGGATGGCTGAGATTGATCGCTTTCCACTTTGTCTCGGTTAACTCCAACCAATTAACACCGTTAAATATTTCTGCTAAAACTAAGGGCATTTAGGTCTTTTTATTTAGAAGGACTAATTTTGTAATTTACATAAGTAGAGGGGCTACTGTTGTAATTTACTTAAATTAATAATACTTTTGTATTTTTCTCGTGACTTGCAACTTCAAAATATCACCACCACCATCTTCATAACCGCCGCCACCACCACCACCATCACCATCACCACAACCACGACCATCACCATGACCACCACCAACACACTTCTTCCAGCCAACCCTGCACACCTATCATCATTGCCATAGCCATCACAGTATCACACCATCAACCACACCACCACCACACTTGTTTCAGGCCCATCGCCATCGTGCCATCAACCACCACCACGACACTTCTTCCAGTAAGCCCCCACACCCATTGCTCTCGCCATAGCCATCGTACCACTAACAACCACCACCAAACTTCTTCCAGGCAACCCCCCACACCTATTGCCATCTCCATAGCCCCCTAAGTCATCTTCAAAGCAGACTTGAATCTAGATTCGCATTGTCGCCACCATGCCATCGCCTCCACCCCACCCGTCTGCAAAGGGATAAAAACCTAGATCTGGTTAGAAACCATGCAGGGCCACCTTTTCAGGCCTTGATTTAACAGCTAGGGCTTGTATTCTATTCATGTTAAGGGTTCAATAGAAAGGGTGAACGATTGTGGTGGTGTGCTATTGGTGATTTAGGGTTTAATCAAAGGGGCTAATTTAGGACTAAGTTGGTGACAGGAGTTGAAAGGTTTTCAAAAGGGGGTTATGCTATGGTGGTGGTATGGTGGTGGTGTTGACTCGCATAGTAGATGGCGGTTTTAGTACGATGTTGGTGGGTTCTTGGTGATTGGAGAGAGATGGTAGGGGTGGTGTTGGTGGTGATGGTGGCTAGCTTTGGCGGCGGTGTTGGCCGGTGGAGATTAAAACTGGTGTGTGTAAGATGAAGATGATGATGAGTGAAGTTTATTATTTTGTTTTGTATATAGAAGTTTGATTAAATTACATTATTAGTCCCTATTTAGTTAAAAGACTGTGCAGGACTGGTGAGGGTGGTCGATGGAACAGTTTCACAAGGTGGAGAGATATGAAACACTTAGCTGATCAAATAGGGAACCGGTTAGATGATACAAAGAACACAAGTAAAAGAACAACAACAAGAATACTCAAATATGGTTTTTAAGAATAATGTATATTGCTCTCAAGTTCTTACAAGTTTTACAAAGCATAGATAAGGATACAAGTAATTAAGACACTTTATATTACATCTTACAGCCGGCCATACTTTGAAGACCAGCTGGATACACTAATCTAGACAACAAGATCAATGTACAGTCAAAAGGTAGATTGACTTTTGACTAGTGACTATGACATGCCATAGCTCACATCCTTATCTAGTATAAAAAGGATAAAAGTACATAAGTAGAAATTTACATACACTATGACCATAATCTACAGTTGACAAAAGTATGGACTTTTCACCAACTCATATAAGTTGGCGAGTCAATAGAGATGGCAGCGAAAAGTGGTTCAGATTTTGTCAAAAGTAAGTCAGAGAAAGCATGTCTTCTCTGTCTTCAGAAGAAATCAGCCTTTGGCTTCGGAAGACTTTGTCTCTGAAGCTTCGAAAGACTTTATCTTTGGCTTCGGAAGATTTTGTCATTTGGCTTCAGAAGATTTTACACTTAGCTTATTTCCTTTGAGTGGTGTAAAACTTTTGAAGTAACTTTACTCTGTACTTCATGCATGCATGTTGAGAGCTCTTTGGATGCTTTGGTTGCATTAGCCTTTAAGTGTAAATCTTACAGACTGAAATGCCCTTCTAATTAGCGGAATGATTTAATGGTGTTAGTAGGTCGGAATTAACCGTGATAAATTAAAAACCACAGTGAGTAAAATCACGATTTTGAAACCTTTGGAGACGAACCGTTATTTGGACCAAACCAAAGAGAGTAAAAATGAAGTTTATTCTTTACATTATATAAAACTAGACATATACTATGAAAACATAACAAAATATAAACCCGTATAGTTTTCGCTAAATACATAGACAAAAGTAGTTGCCCGTTTACAATACCATACTATATATATATAAATCTACATGTGTATCTACTTTTTTCCAAAAACCTTTTAAAAAAACGCTTCATGATGTTCTCGAGTAACTCGTTAATCTCATCTTTTGTGACATAGGATACAGTTGACTTCCATATCTAAAAATGTAAAACAAAAAAGAAATAAATTTGATGTGACATGAATTAATATATACACTTAATCAGGGTTACAAACCCAACTTTTTAATACTAATGTAAAGCATATTTAAATCATATCTTAGTAACCCAAAACCCAAATAGTATAAGCTTATATATCTGTGAAACCCGAACAACCCACAGTCAATTAAGAATAAATTTCTTAAGATAAGTATACAAATTGTAAACAAAATACTTACGTTATTCGGAAAATTGAATTGCTTTACGAATATGAGCTCAACATTTGCCTTATAACCTCAAATCCACATTCCCAAACACCCCCCTCCCCACCCCACCAATTTGTTGTTTAACCTACGTTAAATTAACAAAAGAATTATTATACATTACAATATAAAGATATTTTATTGTTTTGAATATAAAATAGTAAAATAATTAAAAATTACGCATCTTTAGTTCTGTGGAATTTGAAGAACATTACTAGAAAAACTATATGTAGAGAGGATCTATGTGTTTAAAGACTTTTAATGCGGAGAGAATGTGTTATTTTGAGAGGTGGAAGAAGATCTAGATATTAAAAAGAAACTTATAAAACATATTTAAATTATAATTTAATTTTTAGATGGTTTGTGAAAAGATCCGTGAAAAACAGATAAAACAAATTTTAGAAAGTTAGATAAAAACAATTTTAGGCGGTTTTTATTTTCCTAGACGGTTATGTTTTAAAATTATTTAGAGTTTATTTATTTGGGGTGGTTTTTTTTCATGAAACCACCCAAAAATATAAAAAGCCAACCACCCAAAAACTTCAATTTCTACCATTGCCATGAACAACTGTTTTAAAAGTTATCTTTAAATCAGAACATACATACATTTACGACATGTTTCTATTTATATACAAATTCTTTGAAATGAATGCGGGTAAAATTTCGGTTAATAGTGTTCGCCAAACTTCTAGTCTTCTTCTTATATATATTTCAGCAAAGGAATATTTGATACAAGAGAAAGTAATGGAACCTTTGAGTTTTTTGTATTACTATACTTTAAAGTTTTTATCATCTTTTATACGAGTAATTTAAAAGTTGCATATAATTCAATCACATATGCTTTAGTTTATTTTCCCATCAAGTATCTTCACAGATGAAGACCAGATTATATCAGAAGCTTCTGATAAATTTGGCAGAAAGCTAGACAGCTGGGGTTCTGTCCTGTAAACTATAAGAATAGTCCTTACTTCAGGACAAATATGTACCCTATATACAGAAGACAAAAACAAACGGACATATTATATATATATATATATATATATATATATACATATATATATATATATATACATATATATATATATATATACATATATATATACATATATATATACATATATATATATATATACATATATATATACATATATATATACATATATATATATATACATATATATATACATATATATATATATACATATATATATACATATATATATATATATACATATATATATATATATATATATATTAAGAGTAGTAGGTTCATATTATTACGTGAATGTTTATCCTATATTATAATTGATGGTTTTCAGTCGTTATCAGTGAAAATTTTATGAGAGTAACGTGTTTTCTCATAATTTTTTTAATATTTTTGAAAGTAGTTATGAGCAGAGAAAAAAGAAAATATAATAATAAAAATATAAAAACATATTATTTAATTAAAATAAAAAGAGAAAAATAGTGTTTTTAATATAAATATAAGAATGGAGTCGTGGATGCTAGATGCACCACCAAAAGAGTTTGCTATATTGCTATTAGAGGTGCACACAACTTTTTTTATTTCAAACCGGTTTGGGTTTTAAACCGAATCAGTTTTTTTTATCATGGGGTCAAATCGGTTTTTTTTTTTCAAACCGGTTCGTGATACAAATTGATTTGGCTCACTGAATACTAGAACCTTTCAAACCAATTTGGACCTTTGAAACCGGTTTTTAAATAAACTGGTTTAACCGGTTTTTTGTTTTTGAACCTGTTTTTAAACCGATTTTGGGTGAGAGGCTACCAAACCAGCAGTTCGGATCGGGTTGTAGCCAAACCGGTTTTTTTAAACCGGTCCGGTTTTTATTGACAGGTTTTTTTTTTCCTAACCGATGTACACCCCTAAGTGGTATACACAAACTTATGGTCTAATCTAAATTTAAACAGTTATTTGAGGTCCTTCAAAGTTCAAACGAAAGTTAGGACTTGTGTCGTTGCTCTCATACTTTTCAAACATCGGTTAGAGTTTAGGGCTGGTATAGTATAGAACCCCTACAAAAAATTAACAGATTTTTTAAGCTTTTGGTGTAAAAAAAGTATTTATCACATAACTTTTACGGTTAGAATTACATATCATTAAATATTACTAGAGATTAGATATCAGTTAAAAATTTACCGCTCCGAAAAGGAAATATAAAAAAGCAAAAGTTGTTTAACCATTTGTTTGAGTTGTAGCCTCACCACTTCCCCTAGAGGAAGTGGTGAGTTCGAGTCATGTCGGCAACAATATGCCGTTGGTGGGCCAAGTTTTACCTGAGTGGGCTTTGGAACGGCTGGTTTTCTCGGAATTGTTGGCGGTAGGCTTGGGCTACCCAGCACTATCTATGATCACGAGCGTATGGTATCGCGTTTTGTCATTGTGTTGGTTCAAAAAAACATTTATCCCAAGTAAATTTTTGTTTATTAATATAAACAAAATTAGTAAGGGCGGATTCAAGTTGATTAACGCCTCATCTTTGCCAACTTTCTCAACTCAACCCCTTAGATTTGTAAATTTTCGAATTTAAACGATAAAGCTTTCACCTTAAACAATTATATAAACACAATCACTTAGCTTGGTGTCAACTTTTTCAAATTGACAACTTGACCCCTTATCTTCTCCAACCTCTTCAACTTCACCACTTCATAGCCGTCATATAGGTAGTGTGTCTAAGCTCACTCACACTCACTAAACGTGTCTTACGTGAAAGTGAGTGTGAGAAATCTCTTAATAATAAATTAATAATTTAGTAACGATAATAATAATAATATCGTCACAGAAATGGTAAAACCATTTCACGACGTTTTATCCGACATCTTCATATATTCGTTCCATAACACGCTTCTAGTGTTGCATATCACTTGGCAAATTGTAGACGTACCCTTTCGCAAAACCGTAAAATCTCATATACCTCGGCCATCGTACCTTTGTTTAAAAAATTCAAACTCGCGCTTCATATCTTTAACTACATGTACAAATAATTATCGACTCATGCAATAACGATGCCTAAAAGCTATATCATCACTCTATGGTTCTCTATTTAAATAATCTTGTATAAGTAGATTTTTGGCAGCCTCACGATCCCATTAATTTGAACTTGTCTTTTACGTGGACGTGAGCTTTCGCTTTGACGAACTAAAACTTGGATTCTGGCTAGAACGGCATTAGCGAAAAGCCCAACGCGGCAACGCCCTTATTAGATGAATCTGACGACGATGAATATGAGGTGTCAAAAACATAAAAAAATATATAAGATGAGAGTAGAATGTGAGAATAGAAGGTTGAATGTGTGGAAAAATATAAGATGGAGTATTCATATTGTTAAAATTAAATTTTAAAATTTTTTTTTATCGGACAAGCGTTGAATGGTTGTGAGCTCTCTCCATAGGCCACGTTTAGTTCTAAATTTTCATTATAATTCTTCTTGATCTTACCTTTTTGACATTCTTTTATAATTATTGACTTATTTTTATTTTACCAGATATCGAGATGTTAGAGTCAAACCCAAAATACTAGTTAAGCTTTTTAGGTTTAAATGATTTGTTACTTAAACCCAATACTATATATACAGGGGATGATTTAATGGGGAACTCTAACAAAAAAAAAAAAAAAAAAAAAAAAAGAAACAAATCTCATCCATTCGTTTATTCTAATCTCATCTGTTTATTTTAACATAGGTCGTTGATCCTATGCATCGCACCTCCTTCTATCTTCTAACAAACAACTCCAACCAGCATATCTTTAACAAACAACTCCAAAAATCCTAACTTATAGTTAACATCTATCTTTAACAAAGAAACAAAGTTTGATCTTGCTAAAATTGTTGATTCATCACGAGTTGAAATATCTTAAGATTCTATAAGATGAATCAAAAAATTAATAACCACACACTATTCTCCCACTTGTAGTGGGATTGCATGCATATTATTATCTTTTTTAATGAATTGGTTGTTGTGTTTGTTTGTTGTTACAAGTGTATTGACGCATTCCTGCATCTTATAGTCTTTGATCTTATAAGCATCCATTTATCCTTAGATTACATGTAAAATAAACACCTGTTCACATATAAAATATAAGATGTTTTCTATTTTATCAATATTGATATGAATATGCATTTATACAATTCATTTTTATATATGAAATGAGCACTTTCTCACATGTGAAATGCAAAGTCTTATCTATTTTAATCAACGGTGATAAAATTAAATATGAATTTATACATTCCATTGTATTAAATCTCATAGGAAATGAGAATTTAATTGCTCAAATGTGAAATTCAAATTGTTCTATGTTTTCATGATTTTGATAATCGTATGAAGTTATGCATTTTTTTATGAAATAAACACTTGCTCGCTTTTGAAAAGTAAAATGTTATATATTTTCATTGAAGTTGTTACACACATAAATTTATACATTCCATTTGTATTATTTCATATTTGAAACGAGAACTTGCTCTAACTTGAAATACAAAATGCTTTCTATTTTCATCAATGTTGAAAACGAGAATTTGCCGGAGACTATAATGGAAAATAGGAGGTGGTTAAGGTTTAGGGAGAAATGAGGTGAAGTTGGTGTGCTGGTGGTCTTAACGAAGATAGAGGATTTCATCAATAGTGGTCGAGAAGTGCAACCCTCTACAAAAACTATCACCAGGAGAAATAATCTAGCCTGGAACTGTTCATGAGAAACATCGATTAGTTGGATGGTTGATATTAAAAAAATAAACTAAATCAAGGTTTGAAAAATGTTTTTTGTTTTTTTTTCGTGCTCCATTTTGGACCTTCCTATATATATATTTTATCCACAGTGGTATGCTAATTATATCAATAAAAGATATAATATAATCATCATAAATATAGTGTAAATTTTGATTTGCTTATATAAGGGGCCTATAAAGCCATAATTCATCTTGTTGTCTTAGAATCATATAATACAAACATGATTGAATGGGAAATATAAATTCGAATGTGGAAGATCCAAACAACAAGAAACAAAATTAGGGGGCCAATGAAAAGGGTAGCTTTATCAATTAATAATGGAAGATGGATTAATGAATAGAAAAGCTCCTTTAAGGAAAAATAAGAGTAAAATTCAATTAGCATATTGATCCAAAAGTAGTTTAGACTTTGCATTTGCATGGCGACCTTTTCTTTATCATCTGCTAGAAAAAAGAAACCCTATTTTAACAAACTTTTGAAAAATAGAATAATTTGCATGAAAAGGAGAGAACATTAACACTTACGTTTTTATCTTTCTTACTTTATTCATAAACTGATATGGTAGAAATTAAGTATTAATAATAGTAATAACTTTTTTTAGCAGGCAAATGTACATAATTTTTAAATATGATCTTTGTTTAATGCATTTTTTGGGGCAAAATTGATATTCCAACTAGATTTAACATACTTATTAGGGACATTTTTGGTATTTAATAATTTTATTATTTAATTAAAAAGTATTTAACATGCTTCAAAGATTAAATATAAACATTGATAAAGAATCAAATAAATACATGTTTTATTTGAAATTTATATAAAATAATATATTTTTTAAATTCTCATTTAAGTTATTGATATAATCAATTACATATAAAATTATACACACACACAGATATACATATATATATATATATATATATATATATATATATATATATATATATATATATATATACATATATATAGACACATATATATAAACACTTATTTTTTTATTATTTTGAGACATAAATGTTATACATGAACTAAAATTAGTACACAAATCAAACGTTACTATACCACGTACAAATCTCCTTGTACTTTGTAGTGTATTTGGCAAAGATGTTATTGTAAATAATCATGGTTTAATAAAAGATTGTAAGCATAAAATGTTGAGCATTGTACAAGTAAACGTAAACCAAATTAATTAAAACTTGTTTTATCTTAATAAATCAAAGTGTATTTTATACATTACAGCATAACATTTATTCTTTAGTAGGAAGTATTTTGTAAAAAAGAGATTGCTTAGAAAATCTTATCGAAAGTCAACAAATGAAAAAAAAACAAAAGTTACACATACAATATAAATTTGCATAAAAATGTTTATAAAATTATAATTTGAACTCATTAAACGTAAAATTCACACATTGTCGCGATACGCAAGTTCCCCACTAGTTATTAATAATGTAGATATAGATAATTTTGTGTTTCAATAAATATTTGAGCAGTTTCAATTTTATTAATAAACTTTATCTACGCAATTGTATGCCATTATAAATTATATTTCTAAGTATTAATACTTATTGTAAGCAAATTTATAGCAGTTTATTTTGGATATATCCATACCTTTCATAAAGACTATATATAAGGCTAAACACTTGTGTGTTGCATGATTTGAAAAAATTAAATATAAAACATATTATATTGTAAAAAACTAATCCTTAAAATAATACATCATTTTTAAAAAATTAAGATTATGCTCATCATAATTTGATTTTAATTTCAAATCTTCTCTATATATAAGATTTCAGTTTTGAATTTACGAAAACAATTACATAGGAAATATAAGATTATATAAATTAATGTTTTCATGTTTAAATTGAATTCTAATTTAACATATAAATAAAAATAATACAAATTTTAGCTATTTAAAACATTTTTCCATATAACTTATTTGACTTATATGAGTAGAAAATATTAAATAATTTCTTAAATCTTTTTGATGTAATTAATTATATAAAGTTTCAAATATTGGGGTAAATAAACCGAATGAATAAAATATGAATTGAAAAATCAAGAATATGTTGATTTAAACAAAAATAAATAACAATTAATCTGTGAAAGCAAAAAAAAGGGAAACTAAGGGTATTTTTGTGCTATTTTTAAATGGTTAATGCATGTTGATTGAAATAATTATTTTTCAATCTTATGTATGCATATCTATGTTAAAATATCTAAAGGTTCATATTGTTAAAACATAAGATAATAAATTATTAAAACATAAGATTGATAACCTGTTATAACAAAATTAGTTTTAACTTGTAAATGTGAAGAAATATGTTAACTTAAATTATAATGTGATTATATGCAAGATTAATTTGAGGAAAACTAATGCCTAAAATTATTCAAACATTTAAAAAATTCAGATTATGTATACCATAATTTTTTTTAAGATCATCATGTATATATAACAATGTAAGGATCAGCACAATACAAATAAGATCGATCTTGTGATGAGAATGCGGAATATTAACATCACGGAATAAGATTGAATAGTAAATGAAGAACACGAATGTAAATAAACTTCTCAATTCTATTGCTCTCTGACTTTGAATGTTTACAAATGAGTATGAAATCAGGAAAATCACAAAAGCTCTCAAAGATACATTACAAAACATCTATTTATACTAAACTAGGAAGTTCTCTCATAGTTCTCGCGCGACTTCCAAGTTCTCGCACGAGATGCAAGTTTTCGCGCGGCAACTTTAAGTTCTCGCGCGACTTGATCTTCATAATCTTAATTTGATTTTCCGAGCCTCTAGGTTAAATCCCTACAATCTTCCCCTAGGCTCGGAGAATCAATGTCTTTAGAAGTCCATGTCTGCAATCTTGTAACTGCCCCCATAAGCATACATCTTGTTATCCAGGGCCTTCGTAATCAATCAACCGAACTGTGCTTCTATGAAATGAACAGATTCATCAGCTACAATCGAACAAGCCTGCAACCTCATCAAATCTTCTTTTCCAAACTTGAGCAAATGCACAGAGTCGATGATACGATAGTCTTTGTCAACACAGTGTATCAACGCGTGTCCCGTCTCCTTCTCACAACTTTACCACATTAGCTTAGACAAGCTGTTAACTAGCACAAAAGCGTGTATAGAGATCTTCCTTGCCTATCTTGGATGCTTATAGACCCTTATCTTCATTAGCTTGTTCGTATTAGGATACGCATCTCATCTTCTATCTGTTTTGATTTGGCAGTATTGAAATCTTTGAAGTTAGTCTTACTCTGCCTCCAAATCTTATTTCTTACCCAGTTCCCTTTTCCATAATTACTTGGGTTAATAAACGGTACACGACCCATAGCATATAAATCTGACGCTTTGAGTCTATGGAAATCGTACTTGTCTTGATAATACTCTAAAGCTCCACCCCTTCTCTTTATCACATACATCTTCTTTTCTGCATCGTACGCCCAACTAATAATAGGTTCTGAGTTTTCGTACCTTGTGAAAGGTTTGGTATGTCTCAGCATGTGAACATAAGCTGGCGGAGGAGGAGCAGCAACCGTAATATCTCCGATCTGACGTACAACACTTTGACCAGTTAAATCAGCTGTCTCTTCAGTCGTTTCCTGAGTCTCGACTCTCCTATAATCTCCCCTTTTTTAACCAAGATATCTGCAGGACCGTTAAAGGGTACTTAAGCATGTACTTAGTTAACACACTTAGGAGGATCTTAAGATCACTTAACAATTCAAATAGGGAACTGTGAACCTTTACTGAAGATACAAGATAAACACAAGTAAACAAGAACAAGAGCATAAGATAAAGTTTTCAAGGAAGTTGTATATTGCTTCTCTAGTTCTATTACAAGTGTTGTACAAATATATCTTAAATACAAGAACCAGAGACTACTTATACTACATCCTACAATCGTCAATATGCAAAAAGACAGTTGGAAGTGACTAATCTAGACAACAAGATCAGCCTAAAGTCAAAAAGCAGATTGCCTTTTGACTAGTGACTATGACAAGCCGTAGCTCACTGACTTTCCTATTATAAAAAGCCAAGAAGGAATAAAAATAGAAACTTACAGGCGAAGACCTTATCTACTTTATCATAAAGTATGGAAGTTTCACCAACTAGTGATAGCAGGTGAACTATCAGAGCATGCAGTGGAAAGTAGGTTGCTTTATGATAAAGTTGATGGAAAATGTATATTTTCTCTCTCTTCAGAGGAAAATCAGTCTTGTCTTTAAACAGCTTCGGAAGACTTTATCTTGAGAGCTTCGGAAGACTTCATCTTTTACCTTCGGAAGAGTTGAGTCTTTGGCTTCGGAAGACTTTATACTTAGAATATTTTTCAAGTTCAGTGTAAAGCTTCCGCAACAGTTTCTTCTGAACTTTAGCATCGGAAGATTTTACACTTAGCATTTTTCTTGAGTGTGTAAAACTTTCGAACCTAGTTCACTTTTGTTCCGAAGTGCATGTTGGAAGACTTGATTGTTTTGGTATCTTTTGGTTGCATCAGCGTCTTAACTTTAGAGGTTCCTACAAACTCCTCCTAGGCTGATGCTACCAAAACAGAGAAGTTCTTCAGATTAGGATTATCCACATGAGGATCTTCAGAATTCCTTTCTTCATCAGTAGATTTAGATTCTTCAGACTCATGAAGTACCTTCTTATGTCATAGAGATCATGCAGAGGGAGTTCAAGCATGTCACTTGTGAAGTAGACATGTTGTTCTCCCTGAACTCTAGCGACATACCATCTGTCAGGATCTTCAACAAAAGTCCAGGACAGAATTTGTCTTCCAACAGAGAGAGGCTCTACTATGATAGGAGTTGGTTGAGAGTCCTCTTCATGCACTTCCTCAGGATGTTCTGACTCATCCTGAGATTGGGAGGAATATGCCTTTCTTCTTTTCTTCTTTGAATATGATCTTCTTTTAGCCATCCTCTTTTTCCTCCCTGATGATTTTAACTGAGAGGGTTGGTCTTCAGTACCAGGTTCTTCAGTGGATTCCCTCTCAGTTAGGATCTCCTCTCTCCCAGTTTCAGAAGGAGAGGAAGGAGAACCCTGTTGTGGGTTAGAAGATGAAGATGGCTGTTGTACAGCTTCAGGTGCAGGTGGTGTTGTCTCTGTAGGTTCCACCTTTACCTCAACTTCAGGTTAAGGTTGACTTGATGATGAATGAAGGTCCAAAAGCTCTCCCCTTTTTATCTTCTGCTTGATCACCCTTATCTGCTCATCCATTGTGGATAGAGACATGGGACCAAGCCTCCTTCCGGAGAACCCATACAGCTTCAATAAGCTCATCATCCTCTGCCTATCTGCAGAGTTTTTCTGACTTTTCTGGATGATGGCTCTTGATTTTGCAGCTTCTTCCCTTTTCGTCTTCTTTGCAGCTTGCCTTTCTTTCTTGGCTTGCTCTTCCAGCTATTTATTGTATTCAAATAATATATAATCATAAGGCAAGGGAAGGAGTGCAGGTGCCTGATAGAGACCTGTGGCACTCAGGTAGTTGATCATTTTTAATCTTTCTTCTTCATCAACTACCTGAGGTTGTTCAGCAGCCACAGTCTCTGACTCAGGACTTTCTTGAACTAGGGAGAGGACAGGAATGTTCTTGTAAAGCCTTTTTCTCTTCATTTATTTCTTGTGTTTAAGGGTCAAGGCTGCATCCTCTGCTTCCTTCCTCTCCATTGACAATTCAATGTCAGCTAGTTCATTTAACTCCTCTAAGGGGAGAGAGATGAGTTCATCTATGTTGTAGTTCCTGGTCCCCAGATAGTTGAGCCTGGCTGCCCTTAATTCATCTTCTTGAGTGTTTGGTATAGGGGCAGCCAGAATTGTAGTTTGCATGAATCCTGGGGAACCACTTGAACTCTCTCCCCTCAGCTTCCTCTTCCTCTCTCTCTTTTCTTCTTCAATCTCTTCAGGAGTCATTTTTTTTTGTCTTTGTCAATTGCAGATCTTGATGACTCAGTCTGAGGAGAGCTTTGGCCTTCATTGCTTGATTTAGCAGTCAAGCTCTGGCCAGAGAGAGGTTGTGAAGCACCATCACCAGCTGGTGCCTCACTGAGGGTATGGGGTGCTGGAGGAGATCTTGTCTCAAGGTTTACAGTCTCAGCCTCTGGGCCTTCAGTCAAGGCTTTCCCTTCAAAGCTAATCTTGGGGTCTACCTCAACATCCAGTTGACCAAAGGCTTTAACTGCTAGCCTCTATCTATATAATGAAGTTCTCCTTTTGAATTCTGCTAGCACCCAATCTTGAATTTGATTGGCTAATCTGACAGCTTGTCTGTTATTGCTTGGGTTAACAAGTGCCAGATCTACCAAGTTTATACTCTCATAGAAACTCAGGGTGGAGATGTTTAGAATTTCTTGTTGACCCTGAGCTCTAGAGATCATAAGAGCTTTCCTATCATTGTCATACCCCTAACCCCAGATTTGGTTCTCAGATGGGGCAGACATTGCTCTTGGTACTCCCTCCTCAAACAGTTGTTGAATGAGCAGTTCCAGATCACTGTCTAGAGGAGGTTGCTGAGCATGGATAACTACAAGATAGGATGGTGAGTCCTGTATGTCCTTACTTGCGGAAGAACTCCCAGGTTCTGTGGCTGTCAGAACTTTCTCCCCTTTTTTGGTAGCATCACCCTCACGCATCGGTGAGCTGGGGAAGTGATCCATAACATCCATAGGTTCTTGTGGACCTGGATGAGTTTGTCCTATAGGTCTTTCAGCTAACTGGACCTTGAGATCGGTGACATGGACCCTCCTTTGCAAGATAGTTACCTGTGATTCAAGGTGAGCTATCTGTGAAAACAGTTGGGTGCAGATGTCTTTGAGTTGGTGCACCCTGAGTTTCAGACTCCCCTCATCTTCAGTTGAAGAATCATTAGGGGATGAAAGAGGTGAACCGAGGTCTGCTCCTTCACTACCAGCATGGGGTTCTTGGCTGCTGGATTTCCTCTGCCCCATGGCAGTGTTAAGAGGCTGGGTTGCCGTGGTTGAGGTCTTAAAGATGTAATCACTGGCAACAGTGAGAGCCTCTTCCACATGGATCTCCTGGACAATCACAGGAAGATCCACCTCAGTTTGGTATGTCTGATATGGGCTAGACATGGGTGAAGCAGGAGTACTCATCTCCCTTTGAAACCCAAATCTTCATTAGAGTAAAAGTCAAGGCTGGGTATGGGGCGGTTGAGATCAAGAGGCTGGGGATGGTAGCTTTCCCCTGAAGGTTGATCACTAGAGTGTTAAGACTCAGAGTGATGGCTTAAGGCTGTTTGTGGAGTTATGAGCTCATCAGGCTGAGCATGAGGAACCTCAGCACTGATTGTTTGAAAGATGGGAGTGGTCTGCTCCTCAGGGGAAGTGGGAGCTCGAGATTCCACTTCCTCCTGTATGCGTTGTGATATGGGGGCATGCACATGCTCAGTAGCAAGTGCAGGGGTTTGCTTGGATTTTCTTTGGTAGGTGAATTTAAGGTGGGTGAGAAGTAGAGGGTGTTGGTTCATCACTAGCTGGGGCTGGTAGGTTGTCACCCTGAGCAATGAGCTCAAACATTTTCGGGACAAGGGCTGTTTCTACCCCTGAGAACCCAACAGTTGGCTTTTTCAATATCTTGAAAATGTCGGGCCTCATATGTGCAAGTTTAAGAACATTACCTGTTCCCCTCAACTGTGGTCCCAATTCACAGTTAAGAATGTGTTGAACATACCGAGGGAACATGTAATATTCTAAGGAATCCAAATTCGCTAGTAAATTTGTAAATACAAACTGAGAGTACCTGAATTTGACCCTTCAACCATCCCATGGACAATGAAGGAGAGGTCTTCCAGAATCTGGTCCCATCCTCCATGTTTGTTGGATAGGCTATGTATGACGACATGGAGGAGGTATTTCCATTGGAATGAGACCTTCCCCTTCCTGAAGGTTTTGACCGAAAAGTCACCTTCATAGCCCATCTACGCGAAGGATTGGTTGACAGCAGCTTTTGGAAAGGACAGCTCACCTGCTTCATCATCCAGCTGCAAATGGGTGTTTATAATGGCTGGAGTGATGAAAACCGTCTTCCCCTGCACTATGGCAGACAGTGCCTTCTCCCCGTCCATGGTGACCTCTTGACAGGTCCGCCAGAACTCAAGCAACTGATCCTCATAGAGAGGAGGATCGATTGTAAGGGAGGTGAAGTAGTGAGACAAAGAAGGATACCTATACACGTCTGAGAAGCTTGGATCCTTCTCAGAGTTTAACAGAGCAACTTGATTGTGTTGCCTGTGTAGGTGCATGGTGAAATCAGGGTCGTTATGATGATCAAGATTGGCCATTTGAAGAAGCTTTGTAGTGAAGGAAAGAAGAAGAAGATGAAATTTTGGGGGTAATTTTAGGTTAAGAAACAGTGAGAGAAGTGAGATGAAATAGAACTATTTGGAAAGATATACACTGGATTTGAGACAAAGTTATAACAAAAAGATAAACTTTGAAATCCGTAAGTGGGTCCTACTTCTGAAAAAGGCGCCCAAAAAGTTAGTTTTCTTGAAAGTAGAAAAAGCTTCCGAAGGCAATTTTGGTTTCGGAAGCTTTGCAATCAAAGCTTCCGAAAGCAATTTTGCTTCGGAAGATATTTCAAAGAGTTTTGAAAATTTTGGCTTCGGAAGAAATAAATGAGTCTTCCGAGACTAAATTGCTTTCGGAAGAAATTTGTTCCTAAAATGCATTTAAGTACTTATACCAAAATTTAAGCTTCGGAAGATACTTCAAGAATTTCTTCCGAAGGTAAATCTTAGATAAGCTGTTTAAACGATTTAGACTTGAATTTCTTCCAAAGGCAACTTTTGCTTTTTCCGAAGGTAAATTTTCATCATTCTAAGAGATATCATTTTAAAAAAAAATTTGTTTTTCTTCCAAAGAGAACTGGGCTTATGAAGTGATATAATAGACAACCTAGGACACACAGTTTTAAGAAATAATATTGATTAAGTTATTAAGAAAAATCTACTCAAAGTTAATCATCCCAATAGCTGATACAATATATTTAAATCTCTGTTCATCAAACGCTTTTGTGAGCAGATTGGCATATTGTTCATTTGTGTTAACTTTGATTAGTTTTATCAATCCCTTTTCAAAATTATCCCTAATCAGATGATACCTGTTGTTGATATGTTTGGTCCTTGAGTGATGCACAGGATTCTCTGTAATAGAGATGACACTATTGTTGTCTATGTGGATGGGAGTCTTTTTGAAATTGAACCCATAGTCTAGAATCTGATTCTGAATCCAAAGCACTTAAGCACAGCAGCTGGCAGCAGTAATGTATTCAGCTTCAGCAGTTAATGCAGACACACAGGATTACTTCTTGCATTGCCAAGAGACTATCCTTCCACCCAGGAACTGACACCCCCCAGATGTGGACTTTGCAGTCATGTTGCAGCCACCATAATCACTATCTATATAAGCATGCATATTTAAGTTTGAATTCTTTAGATACCAAAGGCCTAGATTTGGAGCACCTTTGAGATATCTAAGGATCCTTTTGACAGTGATTAGGTGTGACATCTTGGGGTTGGCTTGATATCTTGCATATATGCATGTGGCAAACATGATATTAGGCCTGCTAGCAGTAAGATACATAAGTGACCCAATCATAGTCCTATAGAGATGTTCATCAACACACTCCCCCTCAAGATCAGGACCAAGGGAGTGGTTTCTGGCTATGGGTGTCTTTGCAACCTTACAGTCAGTCATCTTGAATCTTGTAAGTATGTCCTGTACATACTTTGACTGACTGATGAAGATGCCATCTTCAACCCGCTTCACTTGAATTCCTAGAAAGAAATTTAGTTCACCCATGGCACTCATTTCAAATCTATTCTTCATCAGCATCTCAAAGTCTTTGCAGAGCTTTGGATTAGTTGAACCAAAGATGATGTCATCCATATATATTTGAACTAGCAATGTGTCATTTCATGTTTCTTTGATGAAGAGAGTCCTATCAATAGTACCTCTTTTGTATCCATGTTAAAAGAGGTATGTTGATAGTGTCTCATACCACTTTTTTAGAGCTTGATGCAGTCCATAAAGGGCTTTATCAAGCTTGAAGACATAATCAGGATGATCTGGGTTTGCAAAGCCAGGTGGTTGTTTAATATAAACTTCTTCATCAATCACCCCATAGAGAAAAGCACACTTCACATCAAGCTGGTAGACCTTGAAATCCTTGGATGCAGCATAAGCCAGAAATATTCTTATAGCTTTAAGTCTTGCAACTGGAGCAAAGAAATCAGTGTAATCAATTCCTTCTTCTTGAGTGTATCCTTGGACAACCAGTCTAGCCTTGTTCTTGATGATGATCCCTCTATCATCTTTCTTGTTCCTGAATACCCATTTGGTTCCTATGACACTCTTCCCTTGAGGAAGAGGACATAAGTTTCAAACCTTCTGTCTTCTAATTTGAAGCAGCTCATCTTGCATAGCTTCAATCCAGCTTCCATCCTTCAAAGCCTCATCAACCTTCTTCGGCTCTATCTGGGATAAGAAACAAGAATGTAGACAAACATAGCTGTTATGAGCTTGTCCTCTTGTTCTTACCCTTGAGTCAACATTTCCAATGATGTTTGTGGAGGGATGTGACTTGTGGATCCGAAGTTGAGGGATCACAGCAAGTTGGTTAGACAGATCTAAATTTGAGAAATTCTGATCTGGCAATGAGATGTCTCCCACCACATCAGCACACTTATCAAGAGAGACTTGATCCAACAAGTGTGTGACATCATTCATGTTGTCTTCAATGGAGTGGTTTTCAGCATCAAGAAATTCTTGATCACTTTCACCACCTTCATTTCCTCCTCCTGCATTTGAACTTCCTTCTCCTGAATTCTAAGCCTCTGAGTTGGAATTTGAAGGCAATTTATTTGAATCAGGGGTATTTGTCATGTTAGTGCTGATGGGAGCTTCAGTTGCAGGGTTAGTCACCATTGGAGCTGAAGTAGTCTTCTTGTTTGGTCTTCTCAGCTTAAATCTTGGATCAGGATCTTCTGTTGACCTGTTATCTGTAGATCCTGAAACATTCTCACAAGATTTGTTAAAACAGTTGGTAACTAAGTCAAGATCAAACAGCCAATCCAGACCAGAACCTTTTCACAGGGTGTGTTCATTGAAAGTCACATTGGGTGACTCCTCAATGATTCTAGTTCTGAGATTATATACTCTATAAGCCTGAGCTTGAGAAGAGTACCCAACAAAGTGTCCATCATCTGATTTCTTAGTAAACGTGGCTATTTGATCTTTGGTATTCAAGATGGTTCAAGGACATCCAAATATTCTGAGAAAACCAATGAATGGTGTTCTTTTGTGCCACAGTTCATAAGGAGTCATACCATGTGTCTTAACTACCAAAACTCTATTTTGCACATAGCAGGCTGTGTTGACAGCCTCTGCCCAGAAGGTGATGGGCAGCTTAGAGTTAGGCAACATGGTTCTTGCAGCTTCAATAAGTGTCCTGTTTCTTCTCTCAGCAACACCATTTTGCTGAGGAGTCCTGGGAGCACTGTATTGTCTTGAAATACCCTTTTCATCACAAAATGTATCAAGGATTTGGTTTTTGAATTCGGTTCCTTGATCACATCTTATGATTTTGACCTTGTGATCAGATTGATTCTCAATTTTCAGAATGAAATTCTTTAAGATTTCAGGAGTTTCATCCTTAGTTCTAAGGAAAAACACCCAAGTAAATCTTGTGAAGTCATCTGTGATCACCAAACAGTATGAGGTCCTTCCTAAACTACCAAAACTCTATTTTGCACATAGCAGGCTGTGTTGACAGCCTCTGCCCAGAAGGTGATGGGGAGCTTAGAGTCAGACAACATGGTTCTTGCAGCTTCAATAAGTGTCCTGTTTCTCCTCTCAGCAACACTATTTTGCTGAGGAGACCTGGGAGCACTGTATTGTCTTGAAATACCCTTTTCATCACAAAATGTATCAAGGATTTGGTTTTTGAATTCGGTTCCTTGATCACATCTTATGATTTTGACCTTGTGATCAGATTGATTCTTAATTTTCAGAATGAAATTCTTTAAGATTTCAGGAGTTTCATCCTTAGTTCTAAGGAAAAACACCCAAGTAAATCTTGTGAAGTCATCCGTTATCATCAAACAGTATGAGGTCCTTCCTAAACTACCAAAACTCTATTTTGCACATAGCAGGCTGTTTGACAGCCTCTGCCCAGAAGGTGATGGGCAGCTTAGAGTCAGACAACATGGTTCTTGCAGCTTCAATAAGTGTCCTGTTTCTCCTCTCAGCAACACCATTTTGCTGAGGAGTCCTGGGAGCACTGTATTGTCTTGAAATACCCTTTTCATCACAAAATGTATCAAGGATTTGGTTTTTGAATTCGGTTCCTTGATCACATCTTATGATTTTGACCTTGTGATCAGATTGATTCTTAATTTTCAGAATGAAATTCTTTAAGATTTCAGGAGTTTCATCCTTAGTTCTAAGGAAAAACACCCAAGTAAATCTTGTGAAGTCATTTGTGATCACCAAACAGTATGAGGTCCTTCCTAAACTCATTACACTGGTGGGGCCAAATAGATCCATATGTAACAAGTGTAGGGGAGTAGTTTCTTTTGGCTTGTGAGACACTTTGTGTTGCTTCCTCTTCAGGCATGCAACACAGTGGTCATCACTTGTAAACTCTTTCTTTGGCATTCCAGTTACCAAATCATTCTTAATCAGTTTATTCAAGTTCTTAAAGTTTACATGGCATATTCTTTTATGCCAAAGGAAAGACTCATCACTATTTGCTTTAGATAGAAAGCAAGAAATTTCTCCAGAGGGAGATGTTTTCAGCAAGTCCATCTTGTACATGTTCCCTTTCCTGGGGGCTCTGAGCAAAATATGCTCTTGAGGAATGTCAACCCCGGGCTTGAGAACAATGCACTCATGCTTAGTAAAGATCATGTGATGTTTTTGGTCACACAATTGGGACACACTCAAAAGATTGTATCCAAGCTCCTTGACAAAGTTTACCTTCTTAATGCTGAGCTTACCATTTGAGACCATGCCCCTACCAGTAATGTAACCTCCTGCATCTCCTCCAAAAGCAACTGGTCCTCCATCAATTCTTTCAAAGTTTTGAAGTAGGGACTCATTGCCTGTCATGTGCCTGGAGCAGCCACTATCAATGATCCACACATTTCTGTTTGCCTTTGGCTGTCCCTGCATAAAAGAGATGATTTAGTTACATTTGGAAACCCAACACTCATTGGTCTTGGGCTTATAAAGTTTAGATGAAGGCAATGAAACAGTAAGCGATCCTACGTTCAGGCTTTGAGGATCATTTGCTGTTGCTGAAGAGGAGCTTTCAGTCTCAAGGTCTTCCTTCATCTTCCACACCACCTTTGGAAGATTGGGCTTGACCTTCACTACTTCGAAAGCTTTTGTAGCTTCAAAAGCTTTGGAGATGGATCCTTCAAAAGATCTTGCTTTCACTGTAGCAAGCTTCAGTGCTTCGGAAGCATTCCTTTCTTTCGAGACCAACTTTTCTTCCGAAGGCAATTTCCTACTTGCCTTTTTCTTCATTTTGGAGCTTCCGAAGGAAACAGATTTTCCTTCCGAAGCTGTTTGTTTCTTATTCTTCTCAGAAGTTTTTTTCTTGATCATGTGGATAGTACTCTTGGGATTGTATTGACAATCCTTAGCCAGATGTAAAGTACTGCCACACATAACACAATCCAATTCTTTCCTTCTGAGAGTCTTCTTTCCCAAAGAAGACTGAGCTTGAACACTTTCCTCTTCTTTCTCCACCTTTTCAGATGATGCAGCAGGCTTCTTAGGGTGAAGCTTGTTCTTTGAAATGGATGGTTCAAGCTGTGTAGCAGTGACACACAGCTGACCAGTCTTCTTGTTGTTGCTGGAGTGGGTTGAAGCTGAAGTAGAACTCTTGGTACTAGAATTCTTGACAGGATCTTCAGCTTTCATCACCTTGAACCCTTTTGAGATAAATACTTGTTTCTGTTTGGGATCAAAGGTGGTCTTGATCTCTTGAGCTTTTCTGGATCTTCTCTTTGCTCTTCTGATCAAGTTTTTTCTCTTGGTTTTGCTCAAACCAGCTTCTTTTTCCTCCTTAGGAGCATGGTGACCCTTTTTGGATTGACTCTCTTCACTTATCTCAGAGCCATCCCTCACCTTCTCCTCTTCATCCTCTTCATCACTGGGGTCAATGGATGGTAGCTCATCTTGACCAGTTCCATACCTAGGAGATCTGACTGATAGTAGAGTGTGTGGAGGAGCTATCTCACTAGATCCCAGTCCCTGCTTATTCTGATAGCACACTTTTGCATGCAGAGATGAGGATACCATGTTCTTGAAGGTCTCTTCTTCAAGAACACATTTTTCTGCCCTGGCTTTGCTGATCACAAGCTCAGCCTGGTATTCAGTCAACTTGGTAATGAGATCCTTAATTTGAGTCCTGTAGTTTGTTTGCTCATGTTTAAGAGTTGAAACTGTTTTCTCTAGATCTTCTATCTTAAGTTTATAGTTATTTTCAGCTATTTTAAAATCAGCTTTTAAAATATTTAAAGACTCAATATCAGATCTTATTTCCAAGTTATAGGACCTGTATCTATTTACTTTAGCAATACATTTAGGAGCGCAAAGATGTTCAAGTACCTTGGCTTCATTATGATCAGCCATGAGTGCTTGGTTTGGAGATGCATCTTCAGCTTAAAAGCTCCAGTCAAAGCCTCCTTCTTCAACAGCAACTACAGCTTGCTATCTTGGCCTCTCATTATGGTTCCCTTCTTTACTGTAGTTTGGCCTGGATGAAGCTTGGCCACCATTTGACTTAGGTGCCTTGCATTCTCTAGCAAAGTGTCCCATCTGGTTACAGTTGTAACACTTGACTTTGCTCTTGTCCAGCCCAAACTTTCCACTGGTAGCATTGCTAGGAAACTTTCTTACAGTCCTCTTATAGAACTTTTGGGCTCTATGAGTGAGAAGAGCCATTTGCTGGACTATCTCCATGTACTCCAGATCATCTGGATGGATACAGTCCAGGTTTTCAAGAGTGAAAAGAAAGTTACCAATACTTTCATCAATGGAGACAAAAGCTTGAGAAGAACTTGTCTCTTGGAAGGGACTTCCTTGGATGTAGCTCTCTCTGGGTGTCTCAGGGAAGGTGATGAAAGGACCCTTTTATGAGTTTTCAGGGTAGCAGATGAGATGATGCTGTGGTTCTCTGCTATCCCTTTCAACCACATGAAGGGCTGAACTCTGGTGAGTGTTGGAGTTACCAGATGAATTTTGCATGTTCATCTCCATCTGGTAACCACTGAGTATCCCATACAACTTAGTGAGAGTAAGGGTCTTGAGGTTTTCAGTCCTCTTAATGACCACACAGTAGTGTGTCCATTGTCTGGGAAGAGAGGACATGAACTTCCTTACAATATCCCTGTTCTTAATAGTTACCCCAACATCAGCCAGAGTATCCATAATCTCAACATACCTAAAGTATTGTTGAGTCATGGTCTCACCTGTCTTGAAGGTGAAGTTTTCAAACTACTGCTTCAGGAGATCCTTCTTATTCTCCTTGGCTTCATTTGAACCCTCATACATCAGTTTTAGTGCATCCCATAGTTGTTTAGTGGTCTTGCACTTCTTGAAACCTCTATAGATGGAGTTTGGAAGAACAGTTTGAAGAGCTGTCATGGCTTTCAGATTAACATCAATTCGTTTCTAGTCTTCATTAGAAAAGTCAGCCCTCTCCTTTGGTATCATGCCACCACCAGCAGCAGCTGAAGAGGTGCATGGTACATGAGGTCCATTGACAACAGACTCCCACATCCTGGAATCTTGAGACTTGATAAAGCCTTCCATTCTTTGATACCAAGTGTCAAAATCCTCAGGAGTGATCAGTGGGGACTTTGTCATGGTTCTAGTTTTCATATCAGCTTTGGAGATAGCTGCCATTTGAAGAGTTAAGTGATGTGTGTAACTAAGAGGATTTGAAGATGGTGAGATCTTACAATCAAGAGCCTGGAATGCTCGGATACCAAATGCAGGACCGTTAAAGGGTACTTAAGCTTGCACTTAGTTAACACACTTAGGAGGATCTTAAGATCACTTAACAATTCAAATAGGGAACTGTGAACCTTTACTGAAGATACAAGATAAACACAAGTAAAACAAGAACAAGAGCACAAGATAAAGTTTTCAAGGAAGTTGTATATTGCTTCTCTAGTTCTATTACAAGTGTTGTACAAGTATATCTTAAATACAAGAATCGGAGACTACTTATACTACATCCTACAACCGTCAATATGCAAAAAGATAGTTGGAAGTGACTAATCTAGACAACAAGATCAGCCTAAAGTCAAAAGGCAGATTGCCTTTTGACTAGTGACTATGACAAGCCATAGCTCACTAACTTTCCTATTACAAAAAGCCAAGAAGGAACAAAAACAGAAACTTGCAGGCGAAGACCTTATCTACTTTATTATAAAGTATGGAAGTTTCACCAACTAGTAATAGAATGTGAACTATCAGAGCATGCAGAGGAAAGTAGGTTGCTTTACGATAAAGTTGATGGAAAAGTTATCTTTTCTCTCTCTTTAGAGGAAAATCAGTCTTGTCTTTAAACAGCTTTGGAAGACTTTGTCTTGAGAGCTTCGGAAGACTTCATCTTTTACCTTCGTAAGAGTTGAGTCTTTGGTTTCGGAAGACTTTAAACTTAGAATATTTTCCAAGTTCAGTGTAAAGCTTCCGTAACAGTTTCTTCTGAACTTTGGCATCGGAAGATTTTACACTTAGCATTTTTCTTGAGTGTGTAAAACTTTCGAACCTAGTTCACCTTTGTTCTGAAGTTCATGTTGGAAGACTTGGTTGTTTTGGTATCTTTTGGTTGCATCAGCCTCTTAACTTCAGAGGTTCCTATAATATCTAAGAATAAGTCCTTAAGACTATTCCCAAACATGTCTGTATATTGTATCGTCTATTCTAAATCATCAAATGGTCCAAAGTCTTCATCTAACTCCTCAGTAATAATCTTTTGCTGGAATGTATAGAATTCTCTCTCATAATCTTCTTCAGTAGCAGGATCCAAAGGTGTATAGTCAATTGAGTCATCGGGACTTGGTATAGAGACATTAGTAGTACTCGACGATCCAAAAGGACCAGCAGCTGAACCCATATCTTTGCCCTGATCATTGTCATCATCCTTCTTATCATCTTTACCATCACCCCCATTATCATCACCATCATCTCCATTATGATCATCATCATCATCAAGATCATCTTCCTCATCACCACTAAAATCGATCATCCCCAAATCATCATCATCGTTAGTAGGCTCAAGGATTGGTATGTCATGCTCTGGCTCTACAAATGCCTCGCTAGTATAAACCACAGGTTGATCCTCAGTAGCCATAGTATGAACAGTGATAGATGGCTCTTGATCAACATCAGCAGTCTTTGTTGTCCTTTCTGTAACAACAGGATCAACATCATTCTCTGTAGTATCTGCAGGATCTTGAGCAACTTCAGGATCAGCAGTTTGCTGTCCACTTGATTCTCCAACTTCTGTGGTTCGTTGTTAAGAAAACGAAAATGGAACACGGGAAGTGAGATCTTTGATGTTCTGCTCTAGAATCTAAACATAGCTGAATATGAATTGTTACTGATGTTCAAGATTCTTGATCCTCTCATCTTTCTCAAATATCTGCCTCTACAAATCATCAATAATCTGAGTCTTCTCTAACATCTCATTCTCTAAAGGATTTACTCTTTGCTCATGAGTAACAGATGTAGGTGAACTAGTTGAAGCACTAGCACCTTATCTTTACGTAGGAGGAGTACTAAGAAAATCTTCCATTCCAACCGACTCATCAAACCTTTGATCTCTGGGAGGAGTGCTTAACACATCATCAGTAGTAGGCATGGCAGATGATGTTACAGTAGTTGATTCTGTAAGAATCACTAGAGTCTCTATAGATGTAGCCTCACTAACTGTGACTGGAGTCTCTGATATAGTCACTTCTTCATCAGTCAACACAGTGGTCATTGTGGTCCGACGCTTACGTAACACACCTCGTCCTCTACCTCTCCCACGTGGACTTTCAGCCTTTTTCCTGGCCATTCTCTTCTTTCTCCCCTAGTTTTCGGTGAATCTTCAGGAACAAAATCAGCATCATGTTCCTCTGCAATGCGTTTGACAGGTGTTTCTTACACTTTAGGACGTTCTTGCAATATATAAGGCACGATCCCTATCTGGTCACTGTCTGTTTCACTCCCGAAACTGAACCAATAATCAATCTCAGCATCTATCGACATGCCTGCTGGTTGAGAACTACCATGAGTATCTTTAGGAACACTAATTGAAGGACCAGCTTGCTCAGTTTGAGGAGCAACTTCTTTAGCTTGTTGAGCTCCTCCCTGATAACCCTTAACAAATCTGCCAAGTTTGGCAAAGTGAGTACCATCCCATGGATTCCTTCTTGCTCCTAATAAGTAAGTGAATATATCTTTTTCCATGACCATAACGACATAGGTAGATGAATCAGATACTGCTAGCTCAGGATGAGCAGCATTTACTATCAGCTGTATGAACCAGGGGTATATAATGAACTTCTTCCCCACAGTAGCTATCACATTCTTCTACATCTCTGTGAAGATAGATTTGGATATGTTGTACGATAGATCATCAACTAGTGATATCAGCAGGGATCCGAACACTACACTAATACTATCCATTCCCGCCTTCAAGTTGCTCAAGCAGTGGATCACCACATGAAATAGATACTTCCAGAATGGAGGTAAATATTTCTTCTCTAAAGAAGGGTACCGGTGATCATATCCCATTCTCTCCAAACAATCTCTTGCCACGTCATCATCTATCTTGACTGTCGTAGTAGACTGATCCTCCAACAGTAGAACACTATTGATCACTTCGGCAGTGATAACAATCCTCTTGCCCTTAAAAATGGTAGATATACATGGTTCACCTTGCTCATCTCTTTCATTATCTGCTGTTAGCCAAAACTGATCAACCACATTTGTATAGATTGTGGGATTAGCAGTAATAGCATGATGGATCCTGGATGTCTTTAATCCATCAATCAACGATCTAAACAATGCCTTATCCTCTGGAACATCTCCAAGGTAAGCTATTGCATTGTGATTTTTGTTAAAAACTATTGGTCTCGCCATCTGAAAGATTACACAAACTTGTATAAGTACATAATGAAATTTTTAGAATTTTCAGACTTAGAAAATTTTTGAAAAATTTAAACTTTTTGCTCGAAAACTTAAGTACTCGCATGAATTTGAGTTTTGACAAAAGTAAACTTTTCGCGCGACTAGTTAAAGTTTCCACGCGACAAGTTCATGCGATAAGTTCTGTGCGAATTCAAATGTTTTCGCGTTTGTTCAGTTTTTCAGGAACTTTTCGCATGCGAAAAGTTCTGTGATTTCCAATTTTCAAATTGGGCCTTTTCAAAGTGTTTCAACGGTCAATACATATTCATTAGGTGTCGATTAAGTCATTATTAAGGTTTAAGATGTTTAATTTTATTCAATTTTAAGTGTATGAGTACTTTAACTTTCGGTCATGAATCAAACACACTTAAATCTAATCTATTATCATCAAAATACCTTATCAATTACTTTAGAATCAAACGATGACCACAATGAGCAATAATATCAGGACAAATAATGTTCGAACAGTTAGAATTTTGAAAGAGTATTTTTCAGAAAGTTTACTAGCGAATGGTCAACTACTCGCTCAACTGTTGCTTTTATAGCTATCTGACTTCTCGCGCGACAATTTAGAGTTTTCGCACACACAGACTTTTTGCTTCTTTGTACTTTTCGCATAAGACTAGTTCAACTAGTCGCTTAACATTTCGCATCATTTGAACTTCTCACATGCGAAAAGTTTAATTTTCTTTGAACTTTTAAAATTTTTCAATTTTTCAAATTTTCAAAATTTTCAATTTTATTTATCTTGTTAAATCATTTGATTGGTTATGAGCAAAATTATGTTTAACTAAGTGTTTATAATTATCCAGAAACCCTTAATTTTGTAAAATTTTGGAAATAAAAAATGAGTGTAATAAAAACAAACTTTTTCATAAAACAAATTGATAGTTTCTTTATACTTATAACTTAAATGTTTTTGATAATTTTTCAAGTGTAGGATTATATTTCTTATGAAATCGATCAATAACATCATCTAGGTTTATTTAAATAAGACTGATTACGTTGATTGTCAATATGTTGTATCCACTAATAAACTTAGACTTCAATATTTACTTAGACACAAGTTCTTTGATTTTTATCATGTTTAGATTGAGTTGTATGAAATTTGTAAATCTCACAATCAAAAATCTTGCAGAACTCTTATCCAACTTCAAGACATTTTTGAAAATTCAAGTCACCCCAATTTGACTTAAACCTTTTACCTCTGATCAGTCTTTTCAGATTTATTTCTACTTATCATAATATCTATTTAGAGCATAACTAGCCATAGAAATGTTTCTGAACACATAATATTAACAAATTTTAGGACTTATTAACATTCAGTTGGACTTATATTTTGCCCTCGCAAGACATTTAGGACTTACATGCCAAGTATGACTTACATGCCCCATCTTTTGATTTTTCCTCTTATGTCAGAACATTTTCTCAAAAAGAAAATATTTATCATATAGTATGTATGTCTATGACATATCTTTTATTATTATGCACATTGGCATCTTTTATTTCTGTATGGCCTTTTGGCATCTTTTTGCTCTTTTGGTAGTATCCATTTTCTCTTTTTGTCTTTGCTTTTCATATCTGTTTCTTCTTTTGATATTTATATATACATAATTCATATTTCTTTTGAAAGATACTGAATCAGACAGTAACTGGCTTGAGTATGACTAGACTGTAACTCTTAGTCTGTTTTAGCTTGGAATCAGTGTTATCACGAAACCTTAATGAGTAACCCACTTCAGTCATTATGAGTTTGCTTTAGGTGTATCACAGATCATAGTGCTTTTCAGTCTTGAAAGTCAAGCTTATCAACATATCAAACATAATCCAAGTCATTTTCTTTTAAGCCTTAAGATGTAATGTATCAAAATAAAAGAAATATACTATCATTTCCTATATATCCTTGAAAACTTTAATTCTCTTAATATGTAAAACAAAATACTTTTTACAAATTTTCTTTTACTCCCCCTAAGAACAAAAATCTTTTTTGAGACATTTTCAAATTTTCTACCCCTAAAATTGTGATTATCTGCAAAGAAAAGAACAATTTTAACTAATATTAAGAAAAATATTTTTGAAAGGGTTTATGAATAATTAGTAACCAAAGTTAATCATTCCCAGATATTGAACTAAAAAGTCAAATCTGGAATGATCAAACGCCTTAGTAAACAAATCAGCAATGTTGTCATCTGACGAGATAGATTCTAAATGAATAAGTTTTCGATCAAAACAGTCACGGATAAAGTGAATGCGAATGATGGTGTGTTTTGTCTTTGAATGTTGGATCGGATTCTTCACTATGTTTAACACTGCAGTGTTGTCACACAAAATTTTGGTGTGATAAAGATTAAGGCCATAATCTAGAAGTTGTTGCGGAATCCAAGCAATCTGAGAACAACAACTTGATGCAGCCACATACTCAGCCTCTATAGTAGATGTGGATACCGTTTGCTGCTTCTTGCATTGCCAAGAAATCAATCTATTTCCAAGAAATTAACAGCCATTAGTTGTTGATTTCCTGTCCAAGTTACATCATGCATAATCACTGTCAGTATAACCATATAAATTGAAATCAGAATGTTTAGGATACCAAAGGTCGAGTGTAGATTGGCCCTTGAGATATTTGAAAATCCGATTGATAGCTTCATGTGAGATTACTTTGGATTACTTTGATAACACGCACACTGACAGACAGGAAACATAATATCTGGCATGCTGACAGTGAGATACGTCAGAGATCCAATCATTGATCAATGCAAATGCTGATCAACGTCTTCACCCGTGAGATCCAGAGTTAAAGTTGGACGATAAACCATTGGAGTGGGAGAAATCTTGGAGTCCTGAAATTTGTACTTGTCTAAGATACTGTGAACATATTTTTCTTGATGTATCAGTATGCCCTTATCATCTTGTTTAACTTGGATACCCAAGAAAAACAACATTTCCCCAAGAGAACTCATCTCAAATTTCTTTTTCATCACTGCTTCAAATTCCATGCACAAATCATCATTGGTAGATCCAAAGATAATGTCATCGACATATACTTGAACAAGAATCAAATCATCACCAGTCTTTCGTAAGAATAATGTTTGATCAATAGCACCCCATGTATAACCATTTGCAAGCAAATGTTTAGTGAGGGTTGCATACCAAGCTCGAGGTGCTTGATGTAAGCCATAGGGTGCTTTATCTAACTTATACACATACTTTGGATGATCTGGATCTTCAAAACCAGGTGGTTGACAAACATAGGTTTCTTCTTTTATTTCACCATACAAGAATGTAGTTTTGACATCCATTTGATAGAACTTGAAGTTTTTGTATGAAGCATAAGCCAAAAAAATGCGTATAGCTTCTAGTCTTGTGACAGGAGCATATACTTCTTCATAATCAAGACCTTCAATTTGATAGAATCCTTAAACAATAAATCTGGCCTTGTTGCGGACAATCACATCTTTTTCATCCATTTTGTTTTTGAATATCCATTTTGTACCAATCGGCAACTTACCCTTTGATTGTTCACACAGATGCCACACATTTAGCTTCTTGAATTGCATCAGTTCATCTTGCATAGCCTCAACCCAACTGTTTTCTTTTAATGCCATCTCAATGTTCTTTAGCACAATTTGGGATATAAAGCATGATACAAGCATGTATTTATTGTGCCCAATTGACTTTGAGTGCAGACACCTTGTGATAATGGAACAATGATTGCTTCAGTTGGATGATTCTTATGAAATCTTAGCTGAGGAATGGTATCTTCAGAAATAACTTTGTCTAAGTTAGACATATGACCAACTGGTTCTTCAACATTGTTCCCTCCTTTTGGTTGATGCATAATATCTTCCTCTTGAAGAATATCATTATCAACAGATAAATCTTCAATTTGAGTAGAAGAAGAACTCTGATTAGAAACCTGTGGAGCTTTTTCAACAACTTGATTAGAAGGAGATAAACAGATTCAGAAACAAAGTGTGGAACAGCTGTGACATTTAAAGAAGAGGGTATGTCTGAATATCTTCTTGTAGCTGAAGATGACATAGGGCCAACTTCATCAGTAAGAATATCTGGAAATGATGATGTCAAAGGTCAAGCCTTCCCCAGTACCTTCATTATATTTCTTACTAGCTTTGTTCTTAGCCTCCAATGCTCACTCCTTGGTTAACTCCTTCATGGCCTCAGACATGATCGAAAGCATGATGTCTTGGAGGATCTTGTGGACCTCTTTAGCGATAGCCTCCCTAAAAACAGGCTCCAAGGTAATCCTCTCCTCAGAATGATAAGAGTTTTCCTCACTAGCAGTGTGAACATAGTCCATATGCACCTCCTTAGTCGTCTGTCCTTGGTTCCTGGTGACTGGTGGCCTTCCCCTACCACCACGAGCACCTCCTCAAGTAGCTTTTCTTCTAGCCATTGCTTGCTATAAGATGCAAAAGGCTAACATTATCATTCTAGGTAATAGTTCAGATCATGTCAAGTAATGTAAGTTCCTAATGACAGTGGCCAGTTGTAATTAACTACTTACTTTACTCTTCATGTCCTAAACGTTTCCTATATTGAGTCATATCAACTCTCAATCTCACTACAAGCACTATAACCTCAAGGAACCTCTAACAGTCTTAACCTTCCTAACATGGAGCTACTGGCACTGGCGTCCCTTAATCGATCCCATTCTGAGTTCGAGTCTAGACATCGGAGTGTCAAAATCTCTCAACCTATGGCTCTGATACCAACATGTAAGGCCTGTTTCGGGAAACCCCACAGTTGGATTTGGACATCAGAAACACAAGTTCTTGAACATCAAATTTCATTAATAAACGCAACGGAACGTACAAAAAATTTCTATCGTTTAACATTTACATCAAAAGATCACTTTAGCTATCTAACTAAAGCTTCATGCCGGGATGCCAGTCTCGATCATGTGCCAGGTAGCTCTCTCCCATCCGTGCCAAGCTTACCCACCAAAAAGTATAGCATACCTGTCAATCTAATATGCATACAAAAGTTAGCGATGCTGAGTGAGCTCTAGGTTTACTATAACAAAACTCTGACATAATCATACACCTTATCATCTTCAACATTTTATAAAACATTAACTGTACACATCAACTTACTGAACTCGTTCGATAATTATACTTTAACTTTTACTTTACCATTCGCTTTACCGTTACGTTACCCATACCTTACTTTACCATACGCTTTACGTTACGTCACCCATACTTTACTTTACCATTCACTTTACGTTACGTTACCCATATTTTACTTTACCATTCACTTTACGTCATCATTTGAACTTAGCACGAAGCTTAGTTCCTATCGGGTGAGAATGCACGAAGTAGTCTCCTATCAATTTGAGCACACCAAAGTGTAGCTCCTATCCTGAGAATGCGCGAGGCATATCTCCTATCAATTGAGCACGCTAAAGTGTAGCTCCTATCGAGTGAGAATGCACGAAGCATAACTCCTATCAGTTAAGCACACCATAGTGTAGCTCCTATCAAGTGCCAAGACTTCTTTAGCGCTTTAACGTTTTTACAGCTGTGCTATACAGGATAACAGGGTAACTATTCTTTCGTGTTTCACTTGTGAATTATCATCATTCTTTAGCCTTTAACCATCATGATATATATATATATATATATATATATATATATATATATATATATATATATATATATATATATATATATAATATCTACATACATACTTTAATTCTTTAGCATTAAATTCATCATTAAGTCATTATTAGCGCACGTTTACGGAGTAACATAACACGTAATGGTGTAGAGTCTTTCGAAAGATAACCTCCAGCCGCCAAAATCACATTTCGCGCGAGAACTTACCTCTCGCGCGATAACTTTTTTGTTGTACACAACTTGCTCCCCAGGTTATCACTCCTTTATCCCCTTTTACACCCAAAACATGCAATAACAGTTATAAACATCATTCTTTTAAAAAACATTTGTTTAGGTATGCATATTAGCCCCAAAACATGATAAAACATGTAAAAGAGGGGTCTAAAACTCACCTAATGATATCCTTGCACATGAACACCACAAAACCAAGAGTGTTTCGAGCCAAAAGCTACATAATCATTGTGCAATATCATTACATATGGTTCATACATGCTTTAGTACATCAAATATCGACGAATACATACCTTACACACCACCTAGCACCAACTTCTCTTTTCACAAGCACAACAATCGGACTTTTCGAATGAAGTAGAGAAGATTGGATGCATGGGCCTATTTATAGTGTCTCTGTCTCCTCGCAGCTGTTCTCATGCAAGAACTTCTGTTCGCGCGAGAACTGCCTCCACGCGAGAACTTGTTGACTCGCGCGGGAACTCCACCTCTCGCTCGAGAACTTCTCCCTTCATTCAAAAATAGAATTCGAGGCTTTACAAGTCCACCCCCCTTATTTGGGTTTCATCCCCGAAACCAGTCATTCCTCAAACAACTGAGGATAATACTGTCTCATCTCACCTTCGGATTCCCAAGTGGACTCCGACCCCTTTCTATGCTTCCACTGTACTCGGATGACTGGAACTACTTTATTCCTCAGTCGTTTCTCCTTTCTGTCTATTATTGCTACGGGTTGTTCCATGTAGTTTAGTCTTTCATCAATCTCCACATCTTCCGGTGGAATATGAGCATCTTCGTCTGCTAGACACTTACGCAGATGTGATACGTGGAAGGTAGGATGAATTCCACTCAATGCATCTGGTAGTTCCAGCCTATACGCCACTTCCCCCACACGGCTATGATCTTGAACGGCCCAATAAATCGAGGGCTCAACTTTCCTCCCTTTCAGAATCGAATGATTCCCCTCGAAGGTGACACCTTTAGCATCACTCTATCACCGACGTTAAACTCAATCGGTCTTCGACGTTTGTCGGCATAGGATTTCTGTCTATCTTTAGTGGCTTTCATATAGGCTTTAATCCTGCCCAACTTCTCATTGGTCATCTCGATAACCTCAATGCTCCCTAACTCCTTCTGAATGATCTCCCCCCAACATATCAGGGTCCTACACTTCCGGCCATACAACATCTCATACGGGGGCATACCAATACTGGCATGGTGGCTGTTATTGTATGAGAACTCTGCCAATTGTAGACGACTATCCTAGCTCCCCACAAAGTCTATGATACACGCCCGAAGCATGTTCTCCAAGGTCTGGATAGTCCTTTTAGATTGGCCATCCGTCTGTGGGTGGTATGATGTATTGATGTGCAATCTAGTTCCCATCGCATCATTGAACTTCTTCTAAAATTTAGATGTAAACCGCGTATCTCTGTCGGAGAAATCGACACTGGCACACCATGATGGGCAACTATTTCATTGATGAACACTTCGGCCAACCGCTCTGAGTTATGTGTCTCTCGGATGGGTAGAAAGTGAGCACTCTTTGTCAGTCTGTCCACTATGACCCATATGGCATCATACCTTTTAGCTGTACGAGATAGCTTCGTTATGAAATCCATAGTAATATGCTCCGACTTCCATTCGGGAATTTCCAAGAGTTGGATTTTCCCGTATGGTTTCTGATGCTCGGCCTTAACCTGGAGACGGGTCAAGCACCTTTCTACATACCTTTCTACGTCTGCTTTCATTCCCGGCCACTAATAATTCTTCTTTAGATCATGGTACATCTTGTTGGTTCCCAGTGAATGGAGTAGCGAGTCTTGTGGGCTTCATCCAACACTTTCTCTCGCAGACCTCCATGTCTAGGAATCCACATGCGCCCAAACCTAGTTTTGACACCATTGGCGTTTTCTTCTAGGTTCGCGATCTGCCCCTTCATCCTTTCTTCATTAATGTGCTCGGGCTTTAGAGCTTCTTTCTTAAGCTTTACAGATTTGCCTTATCACATCAGGAGTCACAATCAACTGGTAAGATCTTACCCGAATTGGTTCCCGGTCCTCCTTCTGACTTAGGGCATCAGCTACCACATTAGCCTTACCTGGGTGATAATGAATCTCACTGTCGTAATCTTTTATGAGCTCCAACCATCGTCTCTGCCTCATATTAAGATCCTTTTGCTCGAAGAAATACTTTAAACTTTCGTGGTCCGTGAAAATCGTACATTTGACACCATATAAGTAGTGTCTCCATATCTTCAACGCGAATAGCACAACAGCCAGCTCCAGATCGTGGGTAGGGTAGTTCACCTTGTGAACCTTTAACTGTCAAGATGCCTATGCTATGACTTTACCTCGTTGCATTAGCAAGCACCCTAACCCCTGATAAGAAGCATTGGAATAGACAACCAAGTCTTCATTCCCTTCTGGTAACGTTAACACTGGAGTTTGTGTCAATCTTTTATTTAACTCCATGAACGCATTCTCTTGTCTGTCGCCCCATTCAAACTTCACATCCTTTCTCATCAACTTGGTCAACGGCGAGGCAATCTTGGAAAAATCCTGGATGAATCTCCAGTAATAACCCACCAATCCAAGGAAGCTTCGGATTTCAGATGGCGTTTTAGGCGAATTCCACTTCATCACCGCCTCCACCTTAGCAGGATCAACCATGATTCCCTCTGGGTTAATCACATGACCCAGCAACTGCACCTTGCGTAACCAAAATGCACATTTGGAGAATTTCGCATACAACTTCTCCCTTCTTAGAGTTTCTAGCACCTCGCGAAGGTGACAGGCGTGGTCTCCCTCATTCTTCGAGTAGATCAGGATATCGTCTATGAACACTATCACTGATTTGTCGAGCATCGGTCGAGAAACCCTATTCATCAAGTCCATGAATGCTACAGGAGTATTGTTTAGACCAAACGACATCACGAGAAATCCATAATGCCCTTATCGCATCTGAAACACAGTCTTTGGGATATCCTGTTCCTTAACCTTTAGTTGGTGATAACCATACCAAAAATCGATCCTCGAGAACCAACTAGCACCTTGCAACTGGTCGAGCAGATCATCTATCCGAGGCAACTGGTATCTATTCTTCACCGTGAGCTTATTTAGCTCCCTGTAGTCTATACACATCTACATGCTACAATCCTTCTTCTTTATGAACAACACCGGAGCACCCTAAGGAGAAATGCTCGGTCTGATAAATCCTTTATCGAGAAGGTCCTGAAGTTGGACTAATAACTCATTCAACTTTGATGAAGCCAGACGATATGATGCTTTAGTGACGGGCTGAGCTCTTGGCACAAGGTCAATCTGAAACTCTATCTCCCGATCGGGTGGTACCTCTGTCAAGTCATCAGGGAACACATCTGGAAAGGCACACACCATGGGCACATCTGTCAACTTTACAGTTTCAGCTTTAGCATCTATAACGTATGCCAAGAATGCTTCGCACCCTCGTCATATAAACTTCTCTGCCTTTATCATAGAAATCATCTTCGGAACTTCGCAGATTCTGTCGCCGTAAATTGTGACTACGCTACCGTCGGGCGCTTACATCTGAATCATCTTCCTCTGACAAACTATGTTAGCCTCGTAGGTGGCTAACCAGTCCATACCCAACATGATGTCAAAGCCTCCTAGGGTCGTAACAAACAACCTAGCGGGGAATCTATTACCATCCAATTCTATGCTATAATCCTCTAAGGTTTCAGTTATCTTAGTAGTCTTTCCAATGGCAGCCTCTACCTCAAACACATGATTTATTTCTTTGGCCTTAGCATTCATCACATCACAGAAGGTGGCAGCTATAAAACTCTTACTTGCACCAGAATCAAACAGAACAGAAGCAAGTATGTTGTTAACTGGGAACATACCTGACACAACATCAGGTTCCGCTCTGTCCTCCTCTCTGGTCATCGTGAAAGCCCTAGCCTTGGCTCTTGGCTTGTCAACAGCTTTCTTTTCCTTCTCAAACTCCTTTCCCTTTGCCAAGTCAACCACTCGCGCCTCTTTATAATCTCGACTGTAGTGCCCCAACTTGCCACAGTTGTAGCACTTTCCCGTCTTCCCACATCTATAACAAAGACTCGAACCGAGCCTGCATTCACCAACGTGCTTCCTCCCACATTTCCGGCAATCATCGGATGATTCCACCTTTATCTTTTTGGCCTGAACAACAGACCTCTCAATTCTCACCCGCTTAACACTCCCCGACCAGCTTTTCTTCTTTGCCTCCTTAACGGGCTCATCAGCCACCATATCGTCATATACTATCCCACTCAACTCCACCAAAGACTTGAAGGTCTTCGGCCTGCTTGCCTTCACATACGTCCTAACCTTTGAAGGCAAACCATATACATAACACTTCATCCTCCTCTCCTCCGTACTCACTAGGTGAGGTACCAACCTGGCCATCTCGTTGAAGCGAGACGTGTACTGTCTGTGGGTCATACTCCCAGCCTTAAAACCCAAAAATTCCCTTTCCACCCTGTCGATCTTATTCTGAGGGCAGAACTTTCTCATCACCAAATCCTTCAGGTCATCCCACTTCAAGTTCCTAAACTCGCAAGGGTCTTTAGTTTGCTTGATGGTGTTCCACCAATGAATAGCTCCGTCAACAAATGAGTGAGCTGCGAACTTCATAGCTTGGTCAGCTCTACACTCACTGATCTAAATCGAAGATGAACACACGAATAATTGACTTTGTTACTTGCTAAAATGATGATCTGCATCAATACGCTCAGTATATTCAAGTTATTATGGTGGAAATTGAAGAATTGAGATCGTAGCAGTGATTCAAACACAAAAAGTCGATTTTGACAAAGTTTTCGCACGAATAACAGCTTTTTGCGAAAAGTTGGGCAATTTTCACGTCGGTAACACTTATTGCGAAAAATCATATGTGAAAACTTCATCAAGCGAAAACTTCAACATTCACGTGAAAATTTTTACTATCAACTTGATTTTTGCTAAAACTTTGCAAAAATGAAAGAACGTTGTCTAGATGCGAAAACCTGTTAGTTTGTGAAGGTTTAGAACAAGTGTTTCAGCCTAAATCTAAAGGATGCCGGATGATTTGAAGTTTGGTACCTAAACAGGGGTTTTTGTGTTGTTTGATCAAGTTCAAGATTCTATATCTACAACATTTGATTCGGGTCGTTCGTGAATTGAAACTTGACAATGTGGGCTAATTTTATCTTACTGATGCGGACAATGATCGAATGGATTAATTAAGTGAAGAATCAAGATTTTTTTGGTATTCTTGCTTTGAAAATATGGGCTTATTACATCTTACATAGGGGGAAGAATACTTTAAATGATCTAGTTTGTCATCACAAAATCTTGTCATCGGATTGAAGAATCGGATTCTTTGGGAATCTAAAATAGAAGTTGGACCTCTTTGTCATATGCCAAATACATCTGAAGTTGTAAGTAATCATGATTGATTTAGACGTGATATACTTTATGAAGCTATACATTAGGAGGAGGTTATAGCTGAGGGGGAAGACTAAAGTGAAAGATACCCAAGGATCAGATAATTCATGAAAATGAGTGACTAAAGTCAAACATAACTTGATATCATAATCCATAGGGGGAAATTGTAAGGAACTAGTCTTTATGGATTACAATATCAAGTGAAAATCAAAAACTCAATTCATTAAAGAAGTACAAGGATACGAGAACTCCAAGATGATTGATGAAGAACTTATCGTGCGAGAACTTGAAGTTACCACGCGAGAACCTGATGTTCTCGCACGAGAACATCTAGACAGTATATATAGATGTTTTTTCTTTGTATTTCATAATGTGTGTTCATCTTGTAAAAGTGCTCTGAGGGTGAGAGAGCAGAGAGGTGTGTGATAGGCCACCCGAGGGGAGCTCACCTCGGGTGGATCAAGCTTAAACGATGTATACTCCTTTGGTATTGTAATCATTTGATTAATAATATTCAATTGAGTTTGTTTAATGTTCGTTGATATCACACAAACACACATACGTCTTAATTTGATTATCAAGTGCAACAAAATATGGAATCGATCGTGATGAGGACTTTACAAATGGTTTGCTTGTTAGGGTGGGAGTTTACAACAAATGCTTGTTGTGAAGGTTGAGTGGATTGACTTTGTAGGTAGATCTGGGGTTGTGGTTGAGATTAAGCTGGATTGTAAAGGCTCTGATGATAAGCTTAGAATTGAGGCAAGGATAGATCTTTGACATTGGCATGAACAAGAGTGGCTAATTGTTGTTGTTGTCACAACTGGGAGTAGCAGACATAATAATTTGGATTACTAGCCATTTTAGCATATAATGCTGATGCTTCAGCTCCCATTGTGTTGATGTAGTTAGTAGCTCTCTGCTTGTCATCCATTTCATAAGATTGTATGGTTGAAATTAGATCACTGAGGGATAAGGTGAACAAATCCTTGGTTCTTTTTATGGTAGTGCAATTGTTGTTCCAGCTGTAAGGTAGTGAGTTTAATAGGTTCTTGTTTAATGAGATGTTCTCCAGTGTAATTCCTGCATTTTCACCTTTGTTATCAGTTTTGCAAACCATGACATTTGACTCCAAGGTTTCACCAAGTATGTGATTAAACATATTAAACTCTTGGTCTAACACGTCCTTTCGACTTTCCCTCATATCCTTATTTCCCATAATCTACTACTCCCTTGCATCCTATAACTCTTTGCTTTCCTAAAATCCTTGAACTTCTAAGCAATTTCAATAGTAAGTGCCATAGTGATGGCAGCATATACTTTATCATCAAGCTCCATTTTCTTCATGTCTTCCTCATCCCAGAGGTGTTCAAGTTTTAGTACCAAGTCTCCTTTCTCAATGCTATACACCGGGATATACGGGCCTTGTTTGGTTGACCGCATCATCCAGGGTTCAGTGTAAATAACATGATTCTCAAAGTGATAAACCCAGTCGGGATAATCTTCTTCGCTGAGAAGTCTAGGAGGTTTTGTGCTCGTGCCAATCTCATTGTCGAGATTAAGAGTAGCAGTGATGTGCTTTAAATTTGCCATTAAGAAACCTTGGATTCAAACTTTTCAGAAATTCTTCAAACTTGAATTTCTCGCTCGAAAGATAAGGTTCTCGCGCGAATAGTCTTGAACAGAACTAATTCGCACAAGCTTCTCGCACAAACTTTTCGCACGGATACTTTTGTAACTGACTTTTATGAAATGATCAACTTTTCGCGTGAAAGGAATCTTTTGTAACAGATTTTCAAACAAACTTTTATGAAACTCAGACTTCTCGCGCGAACAGAAGCTTTTCACGTGCAATTTAGCAAGTTTTCGCTTAATCAAAAAATTTTCAACTTCGACGATTTCAACTTCAAGCAAACACCAATTTCGTTCAAAATTAATTGATTAAGCTTCCAATTAGTGTTTTAGGTTCAATTTTGATTCTAATTGTCTCTAATTAATCTAATTAAGCTCAATTAATCATATAAACTTCACCAAATCTTCAATCAACTTCATAACAGCCTTCAACATGTAAGGCCCCGTTCCCGGGACGCTTACTGCTGGACCGTCATCGCATAAAATATTTAAAACATACATTACTTTTGCAGTGGAATTTAAAACTTTTCATTTATAAGTTAAAACATATCATTTCATTACATCATTCATGTAAATTTCAAAATACAACATCATATCAAAAACGTGGATGCCAGCCTCTAAACTCTCCCAGTAGCTTATGCATCCATGCATGCACCTCCTCAGCATCAACCAAATACCTGCCAACTATTATGCATACAAAAAGTCAGCGACGATGAGTGAGTTCTAGTTTTGCAAATAAAATACTTTACTTTCGTTAAAACATAACCTTTACATTCGTTCGTGATCAAACATCATACGTACACAATGATAATAATTATTATTATCCTCATCATCGTTCATCATTATCATACATTACATCTCTTACCATCATCCAGATCCTGTCTCATGCAATACCCCCGACTCGTGCTCGAAAGCTGATACTGTGTCGGGGCCTGTAAACAAACCACCGACTCATGCCCGAAGGCTGACATAGTACCGGGGTACGCGACAAGGATTCCATCTCGTGTGCAACACCCCCAACTTGTGTTCGAAAGCTGATACTGTGCCGGTGCCTCTAAACAAACCCCCGACTCGTGCTCGAAAGCTGACATAGTATCGGGGCGAGCAACAAGATCTCATCTCTTTCACATGTCATCCTGTCTCATGCAATACCCCCGACTTGTCTTCGAAAGCTGATGCTATTCCGGGGCCTGTAAACAAACCCCCGACTCATGTCCGGAGACTGACACGGTACCGGGGTATGCTACAAGGATCTCATTGTTCGTTACTTCCATTCTTATCATTCGTTATCTTCAACTTTCGTTACATAATACTTTACGTACATTCATACATCATACCACGTAAAGTCATAACATCATACATAGCGTATTACATACCATAATACATACATTTTGAAAACCGTTAAACATGGAAAGATAATATATCACACAAACATGCATGACACACCAAGCCCAAGCCATCACATCACAACAGAACCTATCTGAACCATCTACCTCAAAAAAATCCTCAGAAATCCCTAAGTCCAAAATGGAGAACAGTTGGACATCTCAGGCGCATGAGCATAAAAATTCTAAGGAAAACAGCCTAGGCGCATTACCACTATGCAGGCGCATGAGCCCAGCTTAGGCGTATTACCACTATGCAGGCGCATGATCCCTGCTTAGACGCATTAACACTTAGGCACATGAGCAATTCCGGGAGCATGGACAACTGTTTGGGAGCATGGGCATCATGCTGGACGCATGACTACTATTTGGGCGCATGATCTTGGGCGCATGAGGTCACTTCGGCGCATGAGGTAAGTTAGGCGTATGAAATTAATTTCAGGCGCATAGGAACATTCTGAAATACCAACTACACTACAACCAATTCTCAAACATCAATCTAACACTTCCTATCACAAATCTAGCATACCACCAGCACTTAAACCATGCTAAACATCAAATCTAACCTCAAACAACCTCTAAACATACAACCACAGAACAACGGTCGAACATCAAAGCTAAAAACCCACGGGTACTTTAAAAATATTTTGTTCGATATGCATAACAGCCCCAACACTAAAAAACTAGTAAAAAGAGGGGTTCAAGAACTCACCTGAAGCAACCTTCGAGCAACACACTTCCACCTGCAAATTCAGCTCCTAAAACCCATGAAAACAGGCACTAAACACTCAAAATCTCGGTCTAGAAGCTGAAAATTCGGTTGAAACCGAACATATATTCAAGAAAACTCACCTTTTTGCAGATTCTTCCCTCTTTATCTCCTTAAAACTGGGAGCTCTTCTTCTTTCTTCCTTTTTCAACCGAGAACAATGGTGGGTAGTGGGGGCATGGGCAGCCATGCCCTTCTTTTTAAACATAATTTGCATCTTGCACAACTTTGGTCCTTCAACATGAGTTATTTATCTTTTCTTTCTTTATACTTTTGCTTTCTCTTCTTTTTAATAAAATTTGGGGTGTTACACAACATCTTCAAAAATGATCAAAACAGTTGAATTCAAGTAGATCTTCAATGAAAACCAAATCGAAACTCAAGAATACTTCAAAAAGACTCTTCAATCTTCAAAAACAATCGTTCAAGAGTATACCAAGCTCTGATACCAATTGTAAGGATCAGCACAGTACAAATAAGATCTATCTCGTGATGAGAATGCAGAATGTTAACATCACGAAATAAGATTTGTTTGGAACGGTCTGCCCAAGACACATATTAGATTGATGTGGCTAGTACGTTATGATCCAAGTCCGGTCATACCTAATAACAAGCTAGACAAACACCTACAATATTTATTTTATGATATAATCATGTAAGTAAATATTGACACTTAAAGTGTTTAGAAATTGGGTTTCTAAATATTTGCACTAGTGTTATGAATCAATTATATGGATAATTTATTCTAGAAAGAGTACTGTGTATTATTATTCAAATGGTTGAACAAACAATACAAGTCTTTTTTCTTATCCGCATTTCTTTGTTACTCATCCGTATTTACTAATGTGGATGTGTTACTGAGGAAATGCGGATGAATGTTCCTCATCCGTATTTACAAATGCGGATGTGCATTTGTTGAAATGCTGAAGGAATTTCTTCATCCGCATTTGCTAATGCGGATGAGCATTTAAGGAAATGCTGATGAAACTGATCATCGGCATTTACTAATGCGGATATGAATTTGGGAAATGCTGATGCACTGTTCGTCCGCATTTACAAATACGGATAAGATTTGGGAAATACGTATGAGGTTTCTTCCATATTTACAAATGTGGTTATAGTTTGTTCATCCGCATTTACTAATGCGGATGAATATTAGAGAAATGCGATGGGTTAAAGGGATGGGTCCCGCCCACTTTTCTTTCACTCTGAAATTCAGTTTCATAGGACGTGCAATATATGATTGTATTCAACCACCCTCTCTGATAACTTACAACACACACAAAGGTGCAGATCGGTGTTCCTGTAGCTTTTCTCTTGATCGGTCGAGGAAAACCTAGAACCGAACCCGATTCAAGTGAAGAAAATCCTAGCGACGTGGTGTTTTGTTGGAAGCTTGGGGTAGACAAGCTTGAGGTTTCCTGCTTTGGAAGCTGCTGTTCAAAGATCTTCTTCCTCTGTCCCATTCTTAACATCCTATGGTTGTTTGTAAGCATGATTTTTCATATAATGATCCATTACGGGTTTTTAACAAATATATAAATTGGTTTATATATATTAACTATAAACAAGTTTTTCATTCCATTTCCGCTGCATTTTCATTTTATAAGGATAAAATGACTCTGATAAACTTGTGAAAACCCTACAGTGGTATCAGAGCTGGTTATATGTATACATGCTTCATCTGGACTGAATTCTCGGTTTCTTGTTGTTATTCACCAACAGACGAAAATTCAGGTCTATGTTTCCCCTGTTTTTCAAGATTCTACTTTACATGCATATTGTAATCTTGAAAAATTTAATCATTTGAATGATTTAAGTTGTTTGGACAAGAATCATGATATTCGGTTTGTTTATACATTAACCGAAAATCTGTGATTCCAGGGGAAAACTCTCGGATTTTTGCTTACATATTTGGATATGTATCTTGATGTTCATAACCTAGTCGAGACTTTATGTTTGGATGTGTTGTGATTTATATTTGATTATTCAAAGGGTTGTAATAATTAAATGTATTTGTTCTTCCTATTGGCTATGTAATTTATTTATTTTCATTTGGTATGTAAAATAAATAGATTAGTTGCATTTCACTTTTACTAGAAAATATATATAGGATATATATAAGTTTGTAAAAGAATATGCAACAAGAATGTTTTCGGTTTGGGCCAATTTTGTGCCCAAAGAGCTTTATAGCTATTAATGGGATTTAAGCCCAATAACCGAAAACATATTTTAAAGGCCCAAAGGGGTTTGGTGCAGAATTTTAAGTCCATTTGGAAGCTCAAATCGAATGGGAGAATCACAACACAAAGTGGATACTTGAAGCATTTGGATGCGGGATCAAGTGGGAGTTCACCGACACAAGTGTTACCCTTAGGAAGGACCTAAATAACTCACTTGTTTCGGTCAACAAGTGATGTTAAAATTAGTTGGCTATGGTTATGAACTTGTTGTTGTATGTGTTGCTTGTATGGTTGATTTAATTTATTGTTCATGTGATATTTGGATATGCACTATTAAACAATTTCAAATCAACAACAAGCTGCAAACGGTTCTTTTGGAAACATTAACATGGGTAATAAAATGGTTTTATTAAAGGTTAATATTTTCACAATAAAATTGAGTTTTATTAAAAGAACCTTGGAAATTGGTTTCACTAATGTACCGCGTATTTGAATGCATGCAAATGTAAGGTACAAAATATTTTCATAACTAGAATTAATGGAAACAAAATCCCTTTTAAACAAGTTTAACACCATCCTTTTATACAATACTCGAATCACTTGGGAACTATTTGTGGTTAAGGTCACCTAACCACATTTAGGGAACTTGTTTGTTTGAGGTGGGTTTAGCATATTTGTGGAATAAAGGTCACCTAACCACCTGTATGTGTAAACTCACACGTGTGTGTAAGTAGGACGACTTGAATTGAAAACCATGTGAATAGGGTCACTGAAGCATGGCGTACAATGGTGTTGATGGGATTAAACATGCCGACTAAAAATAAAAATGTTTAACCGATCCCATAAACTAGAAGTTGCAAAGGGTTGAAATTGTCAAAAGTTAACTACCTTGTTAATTTAAATAATGGGATAAAAGACACCTAACCATTATTTTAATGTAACGTTAGATTCTAGATTTTAATTATTAATTGTCTATGAGACATGAAAGGGTATTAATAGTTAAAATGTCTTTTTATGAATACTGAAATTGAACTTTGTTTATATTGTAGTAACGGCCACTATAATAACAACGCTACCTCTCCGGCAGTCCATAACCTGTCACTGAGAACTATCATAGAAAAGGATCATCTAAATCACAATAATTTCATGGATTGGTTTCGAAACATGAGAATTGTTCTCAAGCAGGAAAAGAAATCATACGTGTTGGACGATCCTATTCCCGATGAACCCAATATTGATTATATTGATGCCTACGAGGATTGGGTTAAGCACACTGAGGATTTTGTGCAAGTTTCTTGCCTCATGTTGGGAACCATGATTCCCAAGCTTCAAAATGATTTTGAACATCATGGGGCATACGACATGATTACCCAGCTGAAGGAAATGTTCCTTCAACAAGTGAGGGTAGAGCGGTTCGAAACGGTTCGAGCGCTTCAGGCATGTCGAATGGAAGAAACCATCTATGTCATCTTATGTGATGAAGATGAAAAGCCACATTGATCGCCTCGAAAGGCTAAATTGTTCGTCTCAAAAGAGTTGGCCATAGATTTGATCCTCAATGGTCTAACCAAGAAGTTTGAGACTTTTATCATGAATTATAACATGAATGGATGGGACAAGAGCATTGGGGAACTTCATGCAATGCTCAAAACAGCTGAGGCAGGGATGGGTAAAAGGGTTTTACCAGTTCTTACGATCAATGACGGTGGCAACAAGAAGAGGCATCACCCCGAACCCAAGGCAAATGTTGCCAAAGGCAAGGGGTATATCAAAGGAAAGGGTAAGGGAAAGACTAAAGCGGGACCACCAAAACCAAGGCTTAAGAAGCCAAAGGTTATGGAGAACGATCCATGCTTTGAGTGTGGTGAGATAGGTCATTGGAAGAGGAATTGTCCAATCTATCTCAAGGAGTTTAGAAACAAGAGGGATGCTAGGCAGACCTCAGGTACAACTTTCATGATCCATATTGAACTTACTGTTATTTCTTCAAACACATGGGTGTTAGATACCGGATTGCAGGGGTTCAAAAGAAATAAGAATTTTAAGAAGGGGGATACTAATCTCTATATGGGCAACGGAGCAAAGGTTGATGTCGAAGCCTAAGGAGACTATATCTTGAAGCTTTCAAGTGGTTTGGAGGTCATTTTGAAGAATGTTTTGTATGCTCCTAGTTTGACTAGGAACATAATTTCAGTTTCCCTTCTAAAATAATTTGGTTATGTATTAAAGTTTGTAAACGATGGTATTTGTGTATTTATGGATGATATATTTTATTTTAAGGCTATGCCTTTTAATGGCATTTTTGAATTGGTTCATGATGACTCATCCATTAATAACTCGTTATACCAGTCGAGCACCAAGAAACTTAAAATGGGTTTAAGTGAATTATATCTTTGGCATTGTCGTCTTAGTCGCATAAACAAGAATCCTATTCAAACACTTCAAAAGAATGGTCTTTTGGAAGCAAATGAAGAGGGTTCATTTGATAAGTGTGAACCTTGTTTACAAGGAAAAATGAACAAGGAACCCTTTAGTGGTACTAACCAAATGGCAAAAGACTTATTAGGAATCATACATTCAGATGTATGTGGTCATTTTAAAGCAATGACAAGGAATGGTGACAGATACTTCATTACCTTCATCGACGATTGTAGTCGTTATGGTTATGTGTACTTGTTGAGACACAGAGATGAAGCTTTTGAAACGTTCAAAATCTTCAAGAATGAATTAGAAAATCAACTTAACAAAACCATTAAAGTTATTCGTTCAGAAAGAGGAGGTGAATACCTTAGTGATGCTTTTCAAGATCATCTTAAGAGTTGTGGGATTGTCTCACAGCTTGCTCCACCCGAAACACCACAGCATAATGGTGTGTCTGAAAGGAGAAACCGAACCCTATTGGATATGGTTCGATCTATGATGGCTAGAAGCACACTACCTCTGCCATTTTAGGGTTTCGCATTGCTCTCCGCGGCCCGTATTCTGAATATGGCCCCAACCAAGAAAGTGGATAAGACACCTTTTGAAATATGGCATGGAAGGGTTCCATCGTTGTCATATTTAAAGGTATGGGGTTGTGAAGCTTATGTTAAGCAAAACACCCGAAACAAGTTAGAAAGCCGATCCACTAAGTGTATCTTTGTAGGATATCCCAAAGACTCGATGGGATATTATTTCTACAATCCAACAGAGCAAAAGATATTTATTGCTCGAAAGGCTGAGTTCTTGGAAACTAAATACCTTATGGAAGGAACTACCGATAGAACAGTGGAACTTGATGAGGATCGAGAACCACAAGCCGATACACGGTTGGTTGATACTAGCAATCAATAAGAGGTTGTTGATAATGATCAAGTGGTTGATCAATACACACAAAACGTTCGCAGATCTAGTAGAACTAGCTATCCACTTGAAATATATGGATTTTTCATGAATGGATGCTATGTAGTTGACTCGAATGAACCAACTATGTACCATGATGCAATGTCCAATTTGGATTGTGACAAGTGTCTTGAAGCCATGAACGTAGAGATGCAATCCATGCATGACAACCAAGTGCGGGAATTGGTTGTGCCACCACTTAACTCCAAACCGGTTGGATGTAAGTGGGTTTTCAAGAAGAAAACTGATATGCATGGAAACTTGGATACTTATAAAGCAAGACTTGTAGCAAAAGGTTTCACTCAAACTCAAGGGGTTGATTATGATGAAACCTTCTCGCCTGTGGCATGCTAAAGTCAATTAGGATATTATTTGCCATAGCTGCATATTATGACTATGAGATTTGGCAAATGGATGTCAAAACTGCTTTCCTTAATGGACATCTTGAAGAGAATGTCGATATGGTTCAGCCCGAAGGTTTGTCGATCTACAATATCCTAATAAAGTATGCAAGTTAAAGAAATCAATCTATGGATTGAAACAAGCATCAAGAAGTTGGAATCAACATTTTGATGAAGAGATCAAAAGGTTTGGATTTATCAAGAACACTGATGAAGCTTGTGTGTATAAGAAAGCTAGTGGGAGCATCATCACATTCTTAGTATTGTAAGTTGATGATATCTTACTATTTGAAAATGACATTCCAACCATGGAAGGTGTTAAAACCTGGCTTGGAAGTTGTTTTTCCATCAAAGATCTTGGTGAAGCCGCCTATATTTTGGAAATAAAGATCTATAGGGATAGATCAAGGCGGTTGATAGGTTTAAACCAAAGTGCATACATTGATAAAATCTTGAAAAGGTTCAAGATGGAAAACTCTAAGAAAGGTTTGGTACCTATTCAAAGAGGGACAATATTGAGTGCATCTCAATGTCCAAGCTCAAAGGATGAGCAAGAAAGGATGAAGGAAATCCCATATGCATCTGCTATAGGACTATCATGTATGCGATGATATGCACTAGACCTGACGTGTCATGCGCTTTGAGCATAGCAAAATCCAGGAAATAGTCATTGGATGGCTGTTAAGAGTATATTGAAATACCTTAGGAGGACTAAGGATATGTTTCTAATATACGGATCTGGTGAAGAGGAACTCGTTGTAAAGGGTTACACGGATACGAGTTTCCAAACTGATCGAGATGATTCTCGATCACAATCGGGGTATGTCTTCATTATGAATGGAGGGGCAGTGTCCTGGAAGAGTTCAAAGCAGGATGTGGTAGCATTGTCCACTACAGAATCAGAATACATCGTCGCTTCATTGGCAGCACAGGAAGCTGCATGGTTAAAGAAATTCATTGCCGATCTAGGGGTTGTCTCTACCATTCAAGATCCCCTAGAGATCTTTTGTGACAACGAGGGTGCGATTGCTCAAATCAAGGAACCCCGTGCACATCAAAAGACAAGGCACATTGAGCGGAGATTCGTAAAGTTCATACTGATCAAAGTTCACACTATTCAACTACATAAGGGATGAAGTTGAAAAAGGAAATATATGTATTCGCAAAGTTCACACTGATCAAAATATTACGGATCCACTCACGAAGCTCCTTGAAAGGCCAAAGCATGAGAGTCATACTTGTGCCTTAGGACTTTGATATTCTAGTGATTGGATTTGATCTATTTAGTATTTAAATATCGGAATAATTGTTATTTTGACTCATATTTATATATGATTATAATACTATTAGTTATGTTCCATTTTAGCATGTTTAAATCCATGAATATGTTTATTATTCTAAATGTTCGTAGTCGGTCATATTTGTGGGAACAAATATGAAGTAAGACTATTATGAACTTGGATTGGTGGATATTCATAAGGTATGAATATAGAGCAAGAGGTTGCTACCAAGGTTCATAAATATTTGTGGGATACAAATATTGGACTGACCCGCTCTTAAATTTTACTGCATAGAATTATGTAATTGATCATAAGTAAATTTGAGTAAAGGTGAATATCATTGTATCCTCTGACCTGAGATACATATTGGGTTTCGATATTCACCAAATATTATACTTTGATCTAGTTCTTCACTGTTCTGAAATAATGGACAGTATATAAGGCTAGTTTTAGGTGTGATACAAGGTGATTGTGAGAAACGTATATAGTCAAGATGGGATTTGTTCCTCTTATTCGTTGAGAGTATGATGTCTAAGGCCTGATTAAGTTAAATCAACAGGGAATGATCATTCTGTGTCTCTGGATTTAATATGACATCTATAACAAAAGGATAAATGATAGATTCACATAAATCATTTCAAGTTAGGGACTTGAGGAAGATGATGTTATTGAATGGCACTTCGTCATGCGTATTAGGGGTAGTAAACCATTGTTAGGCGGTATTTACTGTTTGCATCAATTCTTTATGTATCTTGTGCAAGTGGGAGATTGTTGGGAACGGTCTGCCCAAGACACATATTGGATTGATGTGGCTAGTACGTTATGATCCAAGTCGTGGCATACCCAATAACAAGCTAGACAAACACCTACAATATTTATTTTATGATATGATCATGTAAGTAAATATTGACACTTGAAGTGTTTAGAAATTGGGTTTCTAAATATTTACACTATTGTTATGAATAAATTATATGGATAATTTATTCTAGAGAGAGTACTTTGTATTGTTATTCAAATGGTTGAACAAACAATACAAGTCTTTTTTCTTATCCGCATTTCTTTGTTACTCATCCGCATTTACTACAATTTATAAGGAAATGTAGGAGTATAAAAATAATTGTTTCATGTTGACAGATATCTGAATTTAAAATATATAAATTTTTACTTAGTTTTTCTTCCTAAGATCAAGAATTACATATTTTCCAAACCAAAAAATTCAATTACATATTTTCACTTCCTAATATATATATATATATATATGTATATGTATGTATATGTATGTATGTATGTATATATTTACCCATTTCATTAAGACTAACATATAACTTAGTTTAAGAAGAGAAAATATGTAATTAACTTTTGTTCTTAGAAGAATATGTAATGAATGATATTAGCAAATGGAAATATATAAATGCCTTTAAAATATAAAAATTAATTAATTCATATTTTAGAAACTTTTTTTTATGAAAAAAATTTAAGAGTTTGAAAATGATACTAACTATGATGAAAGGTGCCGGTATTTGAATAAAAATTTGACATGTAACAAAATATGACTAATGTGATGATAAGTGACAAAACTTATTTTATTTTATATATATATATATATATATATATATATATATATATATATATATATATATATATATATATACACACACACTAGTAACGTGCCCGCGCGATGCGGCGCGTGCGACACTTTTTATTATGGTACTCGTCTCTGGTTAGTTTTATATTTAAAAAGCTGAATTCATTTTTTTAAGCATATTGTAACAAACATGAAAAAAATTACATATAATTAAAAATACAAGGATCTAAGTGTAAATAAGTTTAAAGTTTCACTTTTTAATAGCGTTAGAAAGACATAATTACCCTTGTTAAATTGATTTTTTAGGTTGTACATTGTGCTTAAAATTTATAAATCTCTTAACTTTGGCCGGAATCCTTCCTTCATGTATTATAATATAGTATAGATATATATATATATATATATATATACATATATATATACATATATATACATATATATACATATATACATATATATATATATATATGAGGGTTTGTTCTATGTCGGTGATAAGAATGAACCCCTCACCTCCCATGTATTTAGGGTTGACGGTAATGACATCTTCATTATTGAAAAATCTCACATTTTCGTATAATATAAAAATTGTAAATTTTGTGTTAATAATCCAAGAAGAATATGAATATGTTTGTCTAATCTCTTTCTAATATAAAAACATTTTAATGTTTATATTCTAAAAACTTCATTTCTTGATCATCCAATAACTACTCCCTCTTTGATCTATTGAAATCATAACAAAACGAATAAATTGTACATGACATTGTCATCGGTATCAAAGATCTTAATGCCTACCAGAAAGTTTTATAATTTTGATGTTTAGTTTCATTTTTATGATTGCAGAAACATTATTGGGGTTACGTAATTATGTTGATGTTTCACAATATAACCAACATTATGAATTCTAATCTTGTTAAATAAACAAGTATGTGATTATAAATCATAAGTTCAGAAGAATAGTTTAAAAGATGAAATGATGGCGATATTCATGGGTTAATAAGAAGTTAAAAGAGGGGAACATAAAGGCTGTTAGATCACATGCACATTACCTTTTTCCTTCTCATCTTCTCTGCTTTTCTTTTTATACGGTTAATGGATGATATTATAAATCACAATAATAAAAGATTAAGAAAAAGAAAACTGTGTGTAAAACTTTTAATATACTAGTTAAACCGTACCCCATTGTCCATTAACAAAACATCACACCACGTAGGTTAATAACTTTTCACGGGATTGCATAAATATAATAAAAAAGATTAACAATGATTTGTTAGTTTGTTACTCCGGTGAATCCGCGGTACATGACATTTATCGGTAATCAGTTCAAAAAAATGCATGATTAACTAGTTTCACCAAAAATCCTTTTTCATTGGTTAACGGTCATAATCATGTTTTCAAACAATTTTTGCCGTCGGTGAAGACTCTTATTTGTGGATGTGTATTGGTATGTTTTTTTTTTTTTTAATTCCTTGTATAACTACATTTGACATGTTTTTAAATACGTTTAGGGACTATGAGGCACAGATTATTAAAAATGTATTTAATTTTGCTAATGGGACGCTGCTAAAAGCGCCAATAACGGAGATAAATGTCGACTCTAAAGACTCTAAAATTCCAGTTAACCGGTGGTAGGTCAGTCCGGCGAGCTTATTAGCGGCGATATATGTAGCTATAAAATTAGTATCCTGTGTATTAGATGGGTTGAATAAATGAATTATTAAATAATTAATAATAAAATTTTATAAATTACAAAACCATGCTTGAAAATAAAATATGATTATAATTACGTATAATAGCTACTTTAAGTAAATAACAATAATGTATTTTTCTTAAACTCTAGTTTTATAAAGAAATTATGATTTTTAAATATTTTGTTTTAAGAAAAATGATTTTTTTCCAAAAAAAGTTCGTTGTATTTTGTATTATATAAAACTTTTATTTTTTTAAAAAGTGTGTTTTAGTAATAAACACGAATAGTTATAGTACGATATTTTTAATATAAAATATGATTAAAATTACTTATACGTAATAGTTCATGAAAGAAAACAATTATACTACTCTTTAACTCAGTTATATAAATAGTTTTATTTTTAAACATTTTTTATATAATTTTTTTAAAATCTATTTTTATTAAAATCTTGTTTATTAAAAACTCTGGTTTGTTATTATTCAGGCTGTTTTAATAAGAATGTTTTTAGAAAATTTTACCTTTTTATATCTTCGTTATTAAAGAACCAATTTAAAATATTTTGTTTCAAAAAGGTTTAATATTTTAGAAAATTTCATATTATATAAAAGTTTTGTTTTATTATTATTTATGTTTTAATAAAAAGTTATGATTTTTAATTTTCTTAATAAAATTTATTTTTAAAAAGATAGTGCAGGACTAGTGAAAGGGGTCAATGCAACAGTTTCACAATGTTTGGAGAGACTTAGAACACTTAACAGATCAAATAGCAAACCAGCTTAAAGTGAAACAAAGAACACAAGTAAAGAACAGAACAAGAATACAATAAGATGGTTTTCAAGAATATTGTATATTACTCCCAAGTTCTTTTTATAAAGTGTTACAATGCTTAGTCCTATGGACTGGTACCTGAGATACTTTATACTACATCCTATAGCTAGCCATACTTTGAAGGCCAGCTGGAAACATTCATCTAGACAACAAGATCAATGTAAAGTCAAAAGGCAGATTACCTTTTGACTAGTGAGTATGACATGCCATAACTCACATCCTTATCTAATACAAAAAGGATAAACATACATAAGTAGAAAGTTATAAACACTATGATCATAATCTACAGTTGACAAAAGTATGGACTTTTCACCAACTCATATAAGTTGGTGAGTCTTTAGAGTTGGCAGCAAAAAGTGGTTCTGCTTTTGTCAAAAGTAAGTCAGAGAAAGCATGTCTTCTCTTGGCTTCGGAACAAATCAGTCTCTTGGCTTCGGAAGACTTTGTCTTGAAGCTTCAGAAGACTTCATCTTTGGCTTCAGAAGAAATGGTCTTTTGGATTCCGAAGATTTTATACTTAGTGTATTTCATTAAGTTATATCAAATCTTCTGAATTAACTTCCTTGTACTTCACATGTGCATGCTAAGAGCTCTTTGGTTGCATCAGCCTCTAAGTATATTCCTTACAAACTCCCCCTAGGTTGATGCCACCAAAACTGAAGGAGAACTTTGAATCTTGATCTTCATCTGTTGAAAGTCCTTATTAGAATCAAGATCATTCATTTCATCATCAGTTGGTCAGGATTCCTCAGACTTTCAAAGTAACTTCTCATGTCATAGAGATCATGCAGAGGAAGGTCAAGTATGTTTTGCCAGAAGTACACATCTTGACCCCTTTGATCTCTAGTGACATACCATATGTCTGGGTTAGTAGTAAATGCCCAATACAGGATGGGTCTCTCAGCAGCAAGAGGCTCTACTTGGATAGGAGTTGGATGAGTAGCCTCTTCTTGATCACCCTAAGGATGTTCTGACTTATTCTGAGATGCAAAGGTGGATGCCTTGGACTTCTTCTTCTTCTTCTTCTTGTCCTTTCTAATGGCCATCCTTTTCCTCTTTTTGTATTTTAACTGAGGAGGTTGGTCTTGACTATCAGATGTTTCTTGTTTCTCCTCCTCAGTTAGGTCCTTTTCCTTCCCAGATTCAGAAAGGGATGGGTTAGGACCTTGCTATGGGTTAGAAGATGAAGCTTGCTGAGATGTAACATTAGGTCCTGGTTGAGTTGTCTTTTGTGGTTCAGCCTTGACCTCAGCATCAGGTGCAGCCTGACTTGTTGGAGAATGCAAGTCAACTAGCTCACCCATCTTTATCTTCTGTTTGATCACTCTAATGTACTCATCCATAGTGGATAGAGACATTAGACCAAGTCTCCTTTCGAAGAACCCATACAGCTTCAAAAAGCTCACCATCTTTAGTCTATCAGCAGACTTTTTCAGATTAGCTTGGATGGTGGCTTTTGACTTTATAGCCTATTCTCTCATCTTCCTCTTAGTAGTTTTTTGTCCTTTCAATACATCTTGCTCAAGCTACTTAAGGTACTCAAACTCTATGTACTCATAGGATAAGGGAAATAAGTCTGCTGCCTGATAGAGGCCTATGGCACTCAGGTAGATTATCATATTTTACCTGTCTTGTTCCTTACCTACCTGAGTTTCTTATTCAATTACCATAACCTCTGCCTTAGGGCTTTCTTGAACTGAAGAGAGGGTAGGAGATTTGTATAGTCTTTTTCTTTTTTTTTTTCTTCTTTGATTTTGAGCAGCAACTCTATCGCCTCAGCTTCCTTCATCTCTTTTCACACTCTAGTGTCAGCTAGCTCATTAAGTTCCTCCAAGGTAAGAGAGATGATTTCATCTATATTATAGTTCCTAGACCCCAAGTAGGACAATATGGGTGCCCTCAACTCACCCTCTTGATTGTTTGGCCTGGGGGTAGCCCTGATTGCGACTTGCATAAAGCCAGGGTCTCACTTGAACTCTCTCCCCTTACCTTTCTTTTCCTCTCCTTTTTCTCCTCCTTAATCTCCTCAGAGGTCATAATCATCTTCCCTTTGTCAGTCATTAGCGTGTATGACTTAGGGTGGAGAGAGCTTTGGCCTTCATCACTCGGTGTAGAACTTGAGATCTGGCCATGGAGAGGTTGTGAGAAACCTTCACCAGCGAGTGCGTTGCTAAGAGTAGTTCCTATCTCAAGGTTTACAGGTTCAACTACTGGGCCTTCAACCAAGGTTTCCCCTTCAAAGCTAATCTTAGGTTTGCCTCAGTATCCAGTTGACCAATAGTCTTGCCTGCTAGCCTCTGTCTATATAACTTGGACATCCTCTTGAACTCTTCAAGCACCTTTTCTTGAATTCTCTCAGCTAACATTTCAGTTTGCTTGGTTTGACTTGGATTGGCAAGTGATAGATTAACTAGAGAAAATCTCTCATAGTATCTCAAGTTTTGAAAACTAAAAACTTTTTGTTGTCCCTAAGATCTATAGAGTACCAGGGCTCTTCTATTAGCATCATACCTCCATCCTACTATTGGATTTTTAGCAGGGTAGGATGGGGTAGACATAGCCCTTGGTATGCCCTCCTCAAATAGGCTTTGAATCAGGGCTTCCAAATTAATGTGGGCCTGAGGAGGATGTTGAGTATGGACAACTGCAAGTGAGGGTGGTGAGTCCTCTATGTCCATACTCTGGCCAGAACTTCCAGGTTCTATGATTGTAGGTAGTACTTTCTCCCCCTTTTTGGTAGCATCACCCTCTTGCACAAGGGAGCTAAGGGTTAGGTCCACCACATCCACAGGTTCTTGTGGACCTGGTTGAGTTTGCCTAGCATGTTTCTCAGCTAACTTGCCCTTGATATCGGTGATCTCAAGTTGCTGATCACTGACCTGCATTTGTAAGGTAACCACCTGAGATTCTAGGGGACTTATCTTTAAAACTAAATAGGTGTAGATTGCAGACAGTTTTTGTACCTTTAGTTCTAGACTCCCCTCATCTTCATCAAAAGAATCATGGGGATGAGAGAATAGGACCAAAGTTTTCTTCCTTACTACCAGCTTGGGGTTCTTGGCTGCTGGATTTCCCCTACACCATGACAGCTTCAAGAGAAGTGTCAATGGGTTGGGTTGCTATGGTTGAGGTCTTAATGATGTAATCACTTGCAAAAGTAAGAGCCTATTTCATATGGACTTCCTGAACATGTTCAGGGAAGTCCACCTCAGTTAGGGGTGGATGATGTGGGCTACACATGGGTGATTCAGGAGCACTCATCACTCCTTGAGCAGGGGAAAAGAAGAGAGACTCATTATACTCACTGAAACCCATATCCTCATCATCATAGAATGGAGGTCAGGGATAAGTAGGTTTAAGTCTAATGGATGGGGATGGTAGTTTTCCCCTAAAGGCTGATCACCTGAGTTTTGAGACTCAGAGTGATGGCTTAAGGTCCGGGAAATGAGCTCATCAGGCCGAGCATGAGGAACCTTAGTACTAATCAAAGAAGTAAAGGGAGTGGTCTGCTCCTCAGGGGAAGTGGGAGCTCTTGGTTCCACTTCCTCTGGCAGGGGTGATTGTATGGGGACCTGCTCAATTTTAGTAGACTGAGTAGGGGTTCATTTTGATTTTCTTGCATAGGTGATGGTTATTTGAGGTTGTGTGAGTGGTGCAAATATAGAAGGTGTGGGTTCAACATTGGCCGGTGCTGCCAAGTTTTCACCTTGAGTAATAAGCTCTAATATTTTTGCGACCAGGGCTGTTTCTACCCCTGAGAAGCCAACAATGGTCTTTCTTATGACTTTAATGATGTTGGGCTTCATCTGTCCCAATTTAAGAGTAACACCTGTTCCCTTTAACTGTGAGCCCAGTTCACAGTTAAGAATGTGTTGAACATTTCTAGGGAACATGTAGTACTCTAAGGAGTCCAAGTTTGCAAGAAAGTTAGTGTAGACAAACTATGAGTACTTGAACTTGACCCCTTGAACCATTCCATGGACTATGTAGGATAAGTCCTCGGGACTCTGGTCCCATCCTCCATGTTTGTTAGATAAAGAGTGGATGACAACATTAAGGAGGTAGTTCTATCGGTAGGAGACCTTACCCTTTTTGAAGGTTTTGACTATGAAGTCCCCTTCATAGCCCATCTGCTAGAATGACTCATTAACAACAGATTTGGGGAAGGACAACTCGCCTTCTTCATCATGGAGCCTTAGATGAGAGTTGATTGTGGCTGGGGTGATGAAAACTATCCTCCCCTGCACTGTGGCAGACAATGCCTTCTCACCGTCCAAGATCACCTCTTGGCAGGTCCTTCGGAACCCAAGGTGTTGTTCTTTATACAGCAGAGGGTCTATTGTGAGTGCGGTGAGGTAGTTTGATTGAGAAAGAAAGCGAAAAACATCTGAGAAACCTAGATCTTTCTTAAATGAAAACAGAGAAACTTGATTATGTTTCCTGTGTAAGTGCATGGAAAAATCTAGTTGGTTTCAGGGTTCAGAGTTGGCCATTTTAGAAAGCTTTGAAGTGAAGAAAGCTAAGAACAAAGTCTGTTTGTGGGTGAATTTAGGGTTAGAAATTTTGCAGATGAAGAGGAAGGTGAATGTGGGGGAACCGTTGTATGAATATTTATATGGTTGGATTTGAGACAAAGTTAATGCAAAAGGATAAACTTTGAAATCCGAATGTCGGTCCCACCTTTGAAAAAGTGCCCAAAAGGGTAATTTTCTTGGAAGTTTAAAATCTTCCGAAGGTAATTTGTCTTCAAAAGTTTTGAGAAAACTTCCAAAGCCAATTTGGCTTCGGAAGATATTTGTTAGCTTTACAAGAGTTGCTTAGGAAGAAAAATACTTATAGTATTTTGCTTCCAATATATATTTGGTTTTGAAAGATATTAAACTTCAAAAGTTTTATTCAAATGATGAATAAAGCTTTCGAGACTTAATTGCTTTCGGAATAAAATTGTCCTTTAAAACATATAAGTACTTAGAAGCATATTTAAGCTTCGGAAGATAAATCAAAATTTCTTCCGAAGGTAAATTTCTTAGTATGTAGTTATTAGTTTTGAAGACATAAGTTTCTTCCGAAGTCAACTTAATGTCTTTCGAAAGAAAACATATTTTAAATCCTCAAAATTATAAGGGATATCATTTTGAAAAATTTCTTCCAAAGTAAACTGGGCTTATATAGGTGATAATATAGACAACTTGAGACACACATGTCTGAAAAATAATCTTGAAATTTATTTAAGAAAATCTACTCAAAGTTAATCATCCCAATAGCTGATACAAGATACTTAAATATCTATTTATCAAAAGCTTTTATGAACAAATCAGCATATTGTTCATTTGTGTTAACTTTGACTAGCTTTATCAATCCCTTTTCAAAATAATCTCTTATCAAATGATACCTGATGTTGATGTGCCTTGTCTTTGAGTGCAGTATAGGATTCTCTATGATAGAGATAATACTGTTTTTGTCTATGTGGGTGGGAATCCCTTTGAAGTTGAATCCATAGTCCAACATCTGATTCTAAATCCAAAACACTTGAGCAAAACAACTTGCAGTAGCAATGTATTCAACTTCAGCAATTGATGCAGACACACAGGATTGTTTCTTGCATTGCAATGAGACTATCCTTCCACCAAGGAATTGACATCCTCCAGATGTTGACTTTGCAGTCATATTACAGCCACTATAGTCACTATCTATATAAGCATAAAGATTGAAGTCTGAATTCTTTGGATACTAAAGAGTCAGTTTGGGAGCACATTTGAGATACCTGAGAATCCTTTTAACGGCAACCAGGTGTGACATCTTGGGGATGGCTTGATATCTTACACAAATACATATGCCAAACATGATATCAGGCCTATTGACTATGAGGTACATAAAAGACCCAATCATAGCCCTATAGAGATGTTCATCAACACACTCCCCTCAAGATCAGGTCCTAGAGAGTGGTTTCAGGCTATGGGTGTCTTAGCAACCTTACACTCAGTCAGATGAAATCTGGTAAGTATGTCTTGCACATACTTTGACTAATTTATAAAGATTTCATTGTCAATCTGCTTCACTTGAATTCATAGAAAGAAATTGAGTTCCCTTATGGCACTCATTTCAAATCTATTCTTTATTAGCTTCTCAAAATCTTTGCAGAGCTTTGGATTAGAAGACCCAGAGATGATGTGATCAACATAAACTAGAACTAGTATCAAGTCTTTCCCTATTCCTTTAATAAAGAGTGTGCTGTCAATAGTACGCCTCTTGTAGCCATGCTGAACAAGGTACTGTGACAGTGTCTCATACCACTTTCTTGGAGCTTGATGTAGCCCATGAGGAGCTTTGTCAAGCTTGCAGACATAATCAAGATGATCTGGGTCTACAAAGCCAGGTGGTTGTTTGGCATACACTTCCTCATCTATCACACCATATAAGAAGGCACACTTGACATCTAGTTGGTAGACTTTGAAAATTCTTGGATGCAGTAAAAGCAAGGAATATCCTAACAGCTTCAAGTCTTTTTACAAGAGCAAAAATATCTGTGTAGTCAATCCCTTCTTCTTGTGTGTACCCTTGAACAACTAGTCTTACCTTGTTCTTGATAACAAGTCCTCTATCATCTTTCCTATTTCTAAAAACCCACTTGGTACCTATTGTTGTCTTCCCAAGAAGAAGAGGGCATAGGTTCCAAACCATTTGTCTTTTGAATTAAAGCAGCTCCTCCTGCATTGCTTCAACCCAACTTCCATCCTTCAGAGCCTCATCAACCTTCTTTGGCTTAATCTGGGACAAGAAACAAGAGTATAGACAAATATTTTTGTCATGGGTTTGTCCTCTTGTTCTCACCCTTGTCTTAACATCTCCAATGATGTTTGTGGTAGGATATGACTTACGGATTCTTAGTTGAGGAATCATAACAAGTTGGTTGGATAGATCTAAATTGGCGAAATTCAGATCTAGTGATTGAGTATCATCCACCACATTAGCACACTTATCAAAAGAAACTTGATCCAATAAGTGTGTGACATCATTGATGTTGTCTTCTATGGAGTGGTTATCAGCATCAAGAAATTCTTGATCACTATCACCACCTCCATCTCCTCTTACATTAGAAACCCCTTTATTTGAGTTAATGTGCCTTAGTGCTTGAATTTGTAGGCACTTCAGATGTGTCAGCTGAAGAGTTTGTCATTGTTGTGTTGACAGGATTCCAACTGCAAGGTTTGTTACCACTATAGCTGAAGTAGTTTTCTGACTTGGTCTTCTCAGCTCAAATAGGTCTCCTGTTGATAAGTTACCTGTAGATCCTGAAATATCTTCATAAGATTTGTTAAAACAGTTGATAACTAAATCGATCTCAAACAGCCAATCTGGACCAGAACCTTTCACACTAGGTGTGTGCTCGTTGAAGGTCATATTAGCTGACTTCTCAACTATTCTATTTCTAAGATTGTATACTCTATAAGACATAGCTTGGAAAGAATATCCAATAAAGTATCCATTATCTGATTTCTCAGCAAATTTGGCTATCTGATCTTTGGTATTCAAGATGGTGCATGGACATCCAAATAATTTGAGGAAACCAATGAAAGGTCTTCTTTTGTGCCACAGCTTATAAGGAGTCTTACCATGAGTCTTGACTACTAAAACTCTAGTCTTCAGTTGTTCCTGCACAGAAAGAGATGGTTAGTTACATTTGGAAACCCAAGCCTTATTGGTCTTGGGCTTGTCAAAGTGAATTGAAGATAGTTCAATAGTTATTGATCCTATATGCAAGCTCTAAGCATCATTTGTTGTTGTAGATGAAGAACTTTCGGTCACATGGCCTTCCTTCATCTTCCACACCATCTTTGGAAGAGTAGACTTGGCCTTCAAGACTTCAGAAGTTTTGATGACTTTAGAAGTTTTGGAGACTGGACCTTCGGAAGCCTTTGCATCCACTACGGCAAACTTCAGTACTTTGGAAGCATTCCTTTCTTCCGAAGGTTTTCACCTATCTTCTTCTTCACTTTGGAACTTCTAAAAGGAAAAGTTTTTCCTTCCAAAGCTATCTTCTTCTTCTTCTCTGAAGTTATCTTCTTGATCATATGGATGGTACTCTTGGGATTGTACATGCAATCATTAGCAAAGTGAGAGGTACCACCATACATGTTGCATTCAACTGGCATACTTTTGAGAGTCGTCTTTTGAGTAGAAGGCTGAGCTTGATCTTTTTCCACTTCCTTCTTGATCTTCATAAATGATGTAGTAGGCTTCTTAGGGTGAGGCTTGCTCTTGGAACATGAACTAGTACCCCTGGTACTAGAGTCCGTAACTAAATCTTCAGTCTTTACCACTTCAAACCCAGCAAAGATAAAGACTTGTTTTTGCTTGGAGTTGAAAGTGGCCTTGATTTCTTAGGCTTACTTTAATATTCTTTTAACTGTGCTGATCAAGTTCTTCCTAAATGACTTGGTCATTCTTGGTTTTTCTTCTCTACAGGAGCATAATGACCCTTCTTAGGATGATCCTCCTTACTCACAACAGATTCATCATTCACTATCTCCTATTAATCTTCATCCTTTTTCTTAGATGGGGTCTATAAGGGGCAACTCATCTTGACTAGTTCCACACTTTGGAGATCGAACTGATAGTAGAGTATATGGAGGAGCTATCTCATTTGAACCCAAACCCTGCCTATTTTGATAAAAAGTCTTTACATGCAGGGATAAAGATATGATGTTCTTGAAGGTTTCTTCTTCAATAACACATTTTACTGCCCTGGCTTTGCTGATCACAAGCTCAGCCTAGCATTTAGTTAACTTGGTAATGAGATCTTTAATTTGAGTCTTGTAATTTGTTTGCTCATGCTTAAAAGTTGAAATGTTTTTCTCTAAATCTTCTATTTTTGTTTATAGTCATTTTCAGCTCTTTTGAAATCATCTTTTAAAATATTTATAGACTCAAAGTCAAATCTCACTTCCAGGTTATAGGACCTATACATATTTACTTTAGCAATGCATTCAGGTATGCAGAGATGTTCTAATACCTTGGCTTCTTCATGATCAGCCATCAGTGCTTGGTTGGGAGAAACATCTTCAACCTGAAAGCTCTAATTAAAGCCTACTTCTTCAAAAGTAATAACAACTTGTTGTTTTGGTTGGCTTGGCTTCTCAGTTCTGGGAGCTGCATCAGTGTAGTTTGGTCTGGATTGTGTGCTTAGCCACCATTAGTCCTTGATGCCTTGCACTTCCTAGAAAAGTGTCCCATCTGGTTTCAATTTTAACACTTTACTTTGCTTTTATCCAGTCCAAACTTTCCACCGGATACATTGCTGGGAAATTTCTTCTGGTTCTCTCATAGAATTTCTTGGCTCTATGAGTGAGAAGAGCCATCTGCTGTACTATCTCCATATACTCCAGATCATCTGGATGGATACAATCCAAGTCTTCAAGAGTGGAGAGAAAGCTTCCTTAACTTTTATCAGTAGACACAAAGGCTTGAGATAAGCTTGTCTCTTGGAATGGGCTTCCTTGGATGTAGCTCTCCCTTGGTGTGTTAGGGAAGGTGATGAAAGGGCCATTTTGTGAGTTGTCAGGGTAATAGATAAGAAGATGCTATGGTTCTCTGCTATCCCTCTCAACCACATGGAAAGCTGAACTTTGTTGATTGCTGGAAGAGCTGCTTGATGGATTTTGCATGTTCATCTCCATCTAGTAGCCACTGAGGATACCATACAGCTCTATGAGAGTAAGGGTGGAGAGGTTCTTAATTCTCTTAATGGCCATATAGTATTGAGTATATTGTTTGGGAAGAGAGAACATGAATTTCCTCATAATGTCCTTATTCTCAAGCTTGACTCCAACATTCATAAGAGTATCTACAATCTCAACATACCTAAAGTATTATTGAGTTATAGTTTCACCTGATTTGTAGGTGAAGTTCTCAAACTGCTGCTTCATGAGGTCCTTCTTTTTTTCTTTAGCTTCAGCAGACCGCTCATACATAAGCTTTAGTGCATCCCAAAGCTGCTTAGCCGTCTTGCAATTCTTGAAGCCTCTGTATATAGAGTTTGGAAGAGCATTTTAGAGAGCAGTCATGGCCTTCTGATCTATGTCATTCTTCTTCAAATCTTCCTTAGAATAGTCAACCACTTCCTTTGGTATCATTCCACCTCCAGCAGTGCCTGAAGAGCTACTTGGGATGTGTGGTCCTTCGACAATAGGTCTCCACATCATGCTCTCTTGAGACTTGATGAACCCTTCCATACGTTGGCACCAAGTATCAAAGTCATCCGGAGTGATTAATGGAGACTTTTTCATGGTACCAGTTTCCATATCAGCTTTTGTGATAGCTGCCATTTGAGCTGGTAAGTGTTTTGTGAAACTGAAGGGATTAAAGATGATGAGATCTTACAATCTAGAGCCTAAAATGCTCTGACACCAATTGTAGCATCGATGAAGGGGGTTAATGCAACAGTTTCATAATGTTTGGAGAGACTTAAAACACTTAACAGATCAAATAGAGAATCGACTTAAAGTGAAACAAAGAACACAAGTAAAGAACATAACAAGAACACAATAAGATGGTTTTTAAGAATGATGTATATTGCTCTCAAGTTCTTTTTACGAAGTGTTATAAAGCTTAGTCATATAGACTGGTACCTGAGATACTTTATACTACATTCTACAGCCAGCCGTACACTGAAGGTCAGTTAGAAACACTAATCTAGACAACAAGATCAATGTAAAGTCAAAAGGCAAATTGCTTTTTGACTAGTGACTATGACATGCCATAGCTCACATTCTTATCTAGTACAAAAAGAATAAAAATACATAAGTAGAAAGTTACAGACACTATGACCACAATCTACAGTTGACAAAAGTATGGATTTTCACCAACTCATATAAGTTGGCGAGTCAATAGAGATGGCAGCGGAAAGTGGTTCAGCTTTTGTCGAAAGTAAGTCAGAGAAAGCATGTCTTCTCTATCTTTGGAATAAATCAGTCTCTTGGCTTCGGAAGACTTTGTCTTGAAGCTTCGGAAGACTTCATCTTTGACTTCGGAAGAAATGGTCTTTTGGCTACAGAAGATTTGATACTTAGTGTATTTCATTGAGTTATATCAAATCTTTCGAAGTAACTTTCTCGTACTTCACAAGTTCATGTTGAGAGCTTTTTGGTTTCATAAGCCTCTAAGTATAATCTTTACAGATAGCTTGATTTTAAAAAATGTAGATGTGAGAGAGAAATGTAACAATTAATAAAATTAATTTTTAATAAGAGAGAGAAATTATTTTTAGTGTTTAAATTACTATAAAATCTTTTTGGAGGGAAAAATCATATGAGAATGTTTAGAAAGAATGACACGTGGCAAAAAGATGGGTCAAAAGAAAGACAAGTGATAAAAGAAATCTTCTTTTAATAGATAAAATGAGTGGTCTCTATTGCGTTTCTCATATTTTCTCCGTATTTTCGGCATTCTCGATTTTCACTAATCACGTACATATACGGGAAATACGTCCAGATTTCCCAAAACAAATGCACTACAAATAGCATATGCATTAGTGCACACACATACAAAGTACGTAAACGTTAACTACTTCAACATCTTGTTTAACTCAAACATAAAACTATGAAAACTAAATATAAATTAGTTATCCAATACGTTATTTTTTCCCCTCATTTGAATCATTTTCATCAGCTTGATTATGTATCTTCTTCAAATCTATAGACGACAAAAGTTGTGCTAAAATTCGGGTTCTAAAACAAATTTACAATTTGAGCCTACAAAATACAGTAGACATTATAAGTTACCACAAAACTACATGTTATCGACACACACACTTTTACAATTATCTAAAACATTTACCAAGAGCTTTTTAAGTCTATTAAAGTTCATCTGTGCCATTTTCACACGTGTAGATTCAAAGTAGGATGTTTTAAGTTTATAAAGTGTATTCGGGTTATTTTGACTCATTTAAACTAAACCTATGTCATTAAGTCTATTATACTTCTAACGGGTCAAATGACCCGAACCCACTTTGATACACTTAACGCATTCAACTTTTAGTCTAAAGTTCATTCGTGCCATTTTGCCATGGTTAAACTCAATGTAGGATATATTAAGTTTATCAAGTGAGCTCAGGTCATTTTGATCCATGTAAATTAAAACCTAGAACATATATAGGATGCCCTAAGATGCCTAGATGCACACAATACATCAGTCTCTGATTTTTAATTGACAAATGCCTAATGCAAACTACCAACATAGATTAAGTATCAACATCAACCCAATTAACAAACTACTAACATAAACTAGATGCAAAATAGACCCGAAGGGGGTGGTGGAGACGATGGGAAGTAGCGCTGTCAGAGTTGGGTGGTGGAATTTCTTTGCCAACCGTCTAGTGGGTTTTTCATATGAGAGAACATCCAGATCGAGAGAAGGAAAAAGGTAGTGAGAATGGTCGACCTGTAGGGAAATAGTCTCGTAGTTTTTTAGGTTAATAGCGATGACGCGTCGCCGCTAATGCTTTATGTATACTAAAACAACAACCATAAGATCCAGCCGGTGATCAATGATTAGATTTGCATCTCGTGCATGAAAACGTATTAATAACCATTAGTGGCTACATGTCATCGCTATTACGTCAATGCTAATGGTGTCGATGCTAATGGTAACATTTCTTGTAGTGTCCCTACGTATGTACACATTGTTCTCATTAGACTATATCTTGTAATCAAAACCCTTATAGTTATTTGATCTCTTGCAAAATTAAGCCACCACATTGACGAAAGTTGTGGCTTATTATCGATTGACGCTTCATTAATGGATCACCCATGCCACATTCACTAATGTAGCATTGATGGATTTTACTGATGAAACCGATGGCAATATCAATAATGAATGAGTGATCGAACTTTAAACAATATATCACCAACAATTTAAGTATTCGGTTATAGTTATTTTCTATTACTAAATAAATATGATATTTACAATTTCATGTGAGTAGAAATAGCATGTTCTAAATAAATATAAGATCATGAAAATAAAAAAAAATACTTACATAATCTATCAAAATCTTTAATAACATACAAAATGTTAATACTATAACAAACTATTAGTTACGATGGAAGGGGATTGGGTGGCAATCTTGGTACCAACTTCATAAAAGTGCCAAATTGCTCAGACTATGAGATCTGCTCAACCATCTTCTTTGTTGTCTCGACTTGTTGTGCTTAGGTTGTCGCATATGATGTTTGGAGGTCCGTGGCATATTTGACGATCCCTCATCATTGCCCTTGGTTTTTCTTCTAAGACAATAACCTATAAACATCAAACATTATGCAAACGATAAGTACTTTGTTGTTTATCGGAATTAATAATCTTATATAAGATGCATCCTTTTACAAAAAGACAAAGAGACTAAGATCTCCCTATGCTACAATTGTCAAGATCACCGGTAACGAAGTACTTAGGATATTGAGTGGCCCCAAAATTGAAGAGGCTATCCTGCTCTGTACGTCTATTATTATACTTCATTAGTCGTGGGTCATTGGTATGTCTAGAGCTAGGCTCAACAACATACATCTCTTGAGGTAGATGGCCATACCTCTCATAATAGAAAAGGAATAGATACATGACATAACCATTATAAATTAAACATTACTTCCTATTTCAACAATTATCGTAACTTCTATCCAAGTCCGGTAAACTGATGGTATAATTTCAATAAACATGTAAAATAACTTTTAGAACTTATTACCATTCTAATTGCATTTACACTGTTGTACTTCAGAGGATCAATAGGGAGTGCCAATGACTTCCCTCCTCAGTGCCTCCTTTTTTGTGTAGTGGAACCTCTTAGAGACCTCCAAGGGTTGAGGGCGTGCTACCATGCTTTCGTCTATGACAACAAGTTAACTTGTTAGTTCAAAACCACATGCTACATGCCATAATTTTTAAATTGTGGCTTCATGTGATATGATCTCACCGGGACTAAATCTCTAGCAGTATGGTTCGCAACCATAATATCATTGCTACTACAAGTGTGTAAATCAACGTGCTTTATAAAGTTGCTGCCTTAATAATATGTTAAAGATGAGAGTTCTACTACTAGTACTAGTACTACCCCAGTTACATCCACACTTTTAGATATGGATATGTACCTAAACATATATAAGAACACCAAGTAGTTTTGTATGCTTATAATACATACATACATGCACCTAAGATGGAAGGTATGTATAATCACATTAAAAGAAAACAGAGAATTACCATTTGTTTGAAAATTTCATAATCATAACTTAACAACTACTATTAGGCCTTTACTATGGTCTTTTTTTATATGTAAGTGTGTGGATAGATTCCTTGTTAATTATTATGGTCAAAGATTCAAGTTAATTCAAATACTTATAGATAACGAGTATACAAAATGCAAAAAAAGAAAAAAAAAACGTTTTGCATAAGCATGAGTGTGAATTCCTTGTTGAGGTGAATGTTAGCAACTCCTTGTATTTGAACTCATATTCAATGATTTTTCCATTACGTTGACTTTCTTTTAGGTTAATAAAACGCAACTCATATTGTCCAAATAGACACATGTCATCTCAAAGATTCGAGGATAATTAGAGTTAACAAAGGTTAACATTTTGAAAAAAAACCTAAATGGTATTTTCTCAGAACCCGTAAACTTAAATAATATGAAACTTCCAAGCTCTTTTAGAGGTGGTGAAGTTTTCCCTATACTAAATTAATTTAAAAAATCCATTTTAGGAAAACCTAAAGGGTACTCCCCCAAAACATGCAAACTTTGAAAACATGCATGAAACTTCCAAGCTATTAGACAATGTGTAATGGAGCGTTAAGCCATACATAATGCCAAAAATGCCCATACCACAATTTCGATAGCGTGTTATGTCCAAAACAAACACCCCACCCAAAGCGTTATTCAAATAATGCCATATATAACCAAACCCACGATAATGAAGAGGCACTATAAGGGCTTTATCCATTATATCTTTTTTTTATCTATAATGCCCATGCTGATGTGGCATTCACATGACAGAAAATACCCATATTAGAAGTTTTAACCGTTACACATGGACACATGGTGTTACAAAGGACGTAAAGTTTTCTTTACAATAAATGATGTCAAATTACATAAAGAAGTGCTCACAATCCATAGTTGTCATTTCATATGATGGCTAATCCTCTTGCATAAATCACATATTACTAGAGAAGTACATATTGATGAATCTAGATTATAAAAGTCAAGAATAGACAAACTTACATCTAAAAAACAAACTGTATTTTCCTCTGTCCACAAGTACTATAACTATCTTCTCAACATCCTAATACTAATGTATGAGCAATGGAGGAACCTATGTTGTGAGGTAAGGGTGCAATCGCCCACTCTAATTTTTTCATGTTATATATACGTGAAAAATCCCGACTGTCCAAAAACTTTTTTGCAATCACCCCCTTAAACATTTAAAATTGAAGAAAGAGCAAGATTGTGGCAACACACACTATCGGGTGCGAAACTACAATCGGCTCATAGTTCGGTGAATCATGTATTCTCACTAACCGGGGTCTATAATTGGTGCGGGTCCAAGTGTGGAGAAGCAAACCATCTTGTATTTTGAGGTCTAGGATCGCTTGTCCAAGGGTGCTTCGATAAAATTGTCATAATTTGAGCGGGAAGACACCGTTTTGGGCATGTGACTAGTTAAAACGACCGTTGGATCGTGGACATGTTTCTACAAACCACCATAGGTCGTCATTCCGGCCTAAAAACGACTTATTTTATGAGTTTTTTTTAACTTTTTATGTTATTTTTAGTTTTTGTTGGATTTTGTTTATGGCCCAGTTTTGGCCAGATTATATTTTGAGGCCCATTCGAGCCTTGTCATGCACTTTATATTCTTTTAAACATGGGGAGATGAGTAGTTTTTGAAGTTTATGAAAGAGTATTTTCTCCCTATCACAAATGTGTGTTAGTGTATGAATATCCTGATCATCAGTATTATTTAAGAATCAGCGATAGTTAGAAAAACTGTTATTGGTATTCTTTGTGAATTAACAGGTTCAATTGGTTATCTTGTTTTTCTGTCTACATCAGTAACCGAATAGATTTTTAGTGCTTGCACCCTCAAATATTCTAGTAGATATTAGGAAGAAAAAAGAAAAATTTTATAGCAAGATAATTTTTTTACAATAAAACAAACTAAATGTATATCGGTTTTAAAATATGATGGATCAAGTGTTATATTTACGGGACGATATTGTTTTCAAACATGTTGAACATAATCGATATTAAAGGGTTTGGGAACCATTTTAAAGATGGTATAATTGCTTAAAAAATATTATTTACATATCACTATTTTTATGAATATAATTGTTTTAATACGATTCTTGATCTATATATGAAAATACAAGAGATTGGGGACCTTTTCACGATGTTTTTTGGGAATACACTGGATCCAACCCGATCTGATCCGAACCATCGAACCAGAACGAAAACATATTATATTACGATAGCCAAACAGCATTTTAAAATTTCGCCCCCTATGAAAAGAATTATGGATCCGTCATTGTTATGAGTAGGGTCCGTGCATGTTCTTTCAGAGACTTTAAGTCCATAACTCTACGACAAAGTTATCCCCAAGGTAAATTATATTAAACAACCATTGTAAAGAATGCTTAATGGTCGTCTAGCTTGAAACGACCGTCTGGGGTCAAGTAAGATGCTATTGTATAATAAGGGCTGACTTCACGTGGACCTACTCAACCCCGATAAATTTTAATACTTGGATGACTATTTAATTGTTCCAAACGGTGGTTTGGTTAAATGACTTACGTCTTAGCAGCTAAATTTACCAACACTCGTTTGTGAATAAATGCATCCATTTGCGTGTGAGATTAGGTGAGGATGATGTGGGCTTATGAGGACCCTTATTTTCACAATCCTAACCAACACTTTTTCCTTTAAAGCAAATATGTATGTGTGAGAGATTACAGATGCGACTTTTGTTTTCTTCTAAAAACGTGGGCCTAACCATATGTGGACCATCAAATATGTTTACCCTAATATCCTCACTCGTGTGTTCAAAACCCTCAAGATGATAATAGAACTTTAAAGTATTAATAGACATCCCAACCACCGGTGACACCCATTGCACGCTCACCACACCACTCGACCTACCGCTTTTACCACGATAATCAACCACCACCGAGTCACAGCCTGTAAATGCACTAACACTGCATGCCATAAAGCCAAAAACAGTCATTTCAAGACTTGTGAAGTGGCAGCAGTTAATCATTCTTTATTGATAATCTCCAAACACTATCATGACATTCTGAAAACTTGAACCTAAAGATAAAGATAAAGAATATATCCAACATGATCTCCGCACAAAATTCACTTTAGAAGATGGTTATATATCAGATCTTTAAGAAGTGCATATAGGGTAGCCCAATATCGATGATGCATGTTAATAATATTCTTTAAATGTAAATATGGAGTTTCAGCTTTCAGGGTAGGGTAGGGTAGATTAGTAGGGTGGGGTGGGGTGGGGTGGGGGTGACTGATAATCCCCAATGCATGACAGCATATACCTTCCAATGTAAAGGGCCTACCCAAAAAGGAAGCAACTTTAATATCTCCTTTGTTTGCATGTTAGAATTTTGGAACAAAGATCCATAGATGTACAACATACTCCTGGTGAAAGTAAAGCAATACAAAGTGGAAGTTAGCCTTTAAAAAGTTCATTAGATTGACCCACAACACTTGAAAGAAGAAGAAAAACAGCTTTTAACAGGAGAATAAGGAGGATGCATGGTATATCTTTTTAACATGTCAATGTTTAACTAAAGCCATCCCACCTCAATATGTCACAAGGACCCACAAAAAAATTGATGTAATTATTGGCATTTATTTGCTAATACATATGCTTGTGGTAAAGATACAAAAGTTGGCGGACATATACTTTGAAATCACAAAATTTCATTACTTCTTAATTAGAATTAATAATAATTAAGTTACCATTAAACCTATGACAGGTAAGCAGGTGCAAAACCAAAAAAGGGTCGAGAGGGTCTTCTGATCCGGTCTTTGGTGTTTGTCTTCAAAATTTGAGGTTTTTTTTTTTTAGAAAAACATGAGTTAAGTCCACTTAGTTATAGTTCGTAAGGAATAGAATCTTGTGATAGCCCAATAAAAGGTTCTGATTTCATCACCGCGGGAACGGAACACCATTTAATAAATTGACAAACCCTTATTCACAAAATTATCTTACTTCTTACGGCAAGTGTAATGGCAGCATGAACCGGTGCATGTGAATTAGGTGTGGGGCCGTGAGGGCGTGGAACACTACGCCAGTTGAGTGTGAGGAGGCGTGGAGGGCTCTACTTGAGCCCGGCCATGGTGGATGGAGCTTGGAAACAAATGGAAATTCTTTTTTATTTTTAAATTTAATCTAATGAAAACTGTCTCGCACTTACTAACCCATTACACACCTTAGTGAGTGTAAGTGTGACAACAAGTGTCGCCTATGTGACGACACTTTTTGCTCAGTTTTACTAGACCAGTACACATCCCTTTACTAGCGTGTATGTTACTCATCAAATAGTTGATTTCTGCCAATGACACAATGTCTAGAGTATGTTTATCTCTTGCTTAAATTTTGTTGCAAATTATGTTTAGAAATTTGATCAAACAAGTCACAAGTACCAGGATTCCCTTGATGTAGAATACCAACATTGTACCTTCTAAAAAGTTATTCTGTAGTAACAAAATTCCTTTCAAAAACATGTGCAAACACTGATATACTTCTGTTGTACCTCAAACCGTGATTCAAATGAATATCTCCCCCCTGTAACACAGCACATGGGATGTTCATGTGCCACTTTAAGATCAAGAAACATATATACATACATACAAACAACTATGTAATTTAGATTATAAATGTGTTGAAAAGTGAAGTTGAGTGCTTTTAAGGATTAAAGCAACGAAAGGACAGAGATGGAGGTGGAAGTGGAGGAGGAATAATTAGCAAATATTGGATAGAAGTATAGTCGCAGTAGATGATAATCATGAGGGAAGCATATACAATTTCCTCTTTGTCATCACTTTCCATGAGCATGATTAGAGAAACTAAGTGGATCAATATTAAAATCAAACTCAAAATCAATGTCTTCTACAACCCCGATAACATAGGCGGTATATACGCTAGCAAGTTTGAAACACATTGCTTAAAAGAAGGGAGTCTTGTCTATATTGCAAGGACAGTAGATAGGATGTTAAAAGTTATAGTAATTCATATTCCACTTAGTTAAAAGCTGTGACTGTGACATATGGAATTGTTGCTGACTTCAGTTGATCTTGATAGAATGTGAACTCATCTGAATATAATATACTAGGTCATGGAATTTGAGGTACACTTTAATTGTAGTTATGGTGAATAAGCAACTTGTTAGTGGAGATAGATCCATGGCATCAAATTAATGTTTATTGTAATAGAATTTTTAGATTTATACAGAGTTTAAAATTTGTATGGTAGTTTCAAGTTTAAAAATGTTTTCATAGTAGTTTAGGAAGAGTCCGCAACCTCATATAGTGGACACTAGCTTTTATGACACTGACTCCGTTTAAGTGACTAGTAGACTCTAAACGTGGCATGAAATCTTGATCACCACGTTGCAACAAATACAATTGATGTTGTAGCCAAAAACGAACACAGTTGATACTATCTCGATTATATACAGTGAACAGAACATATACGGACCTAGAGTTGAGAGATGGAGTCACCCGCACCCCATAAAATTTTTATTTCTATTGGTATATATAAGATCAAATCTCGAGCTACCTCATGAACTTTTAATTCCGACGCCAACAAATTTTGGAGACTGTTGACACTAACTCCCAATAAATACAAAGACAAACACAATGTTTATGTAACAGACCCCAAAAAATAATTAACAATTATAAAATAATTATTTTGGATAACTAAGTCCATTAAAAAATATTTTTAATAATTCAAGTCTATACAAAATAATTAACTTTTAAGCCCATAACTGATTTAATTATATATCATTATGCCCATTGAACTAAACCCAATTTACCAATTAATAATTTATACAAAGTTTTAACCCTAATAAAATAATTAAAAACAAAAATTTTCATTTACCTTATTAGTTGATTTATTGCATAGATGCTTAATTATTATAATGCTACAATGAGTGTTATATACAGGCCTAGATAAGTCGAGCCGTGCTTGAGCTTGTCTTGGTTCTTGCTGGGCTCGTTTTGTCTTAATAAAACTCGAGCTCGTGCTTGAGATCGACTCATGTAAAGCTTTACCTCTAACACTCGAGCTTTTTTGTTTGAAACTTTTCAAACTCAAGCCTCACTTAGACTCAATATGTGAAGATCATCTAGATTGAGCTCGTTTATTAAATGAACCCTAATTCGAGCTCGAGATCGTTTAATTGCGGCTTGCTTTGAGCTTTTGGCAAGCCAATCCCGGGCAACTCACAAGCTGGTTTTTTTCATTTACACCTATAGCGTTAAATGTTGATGTTAGTTTGAGAATCGAAACATGTTGATAGATTAATTATCCGATTATTTAACTAAATTAGATTTTTTTTTCTTCTTATTGCATGATTCGATCCAAACTAAACCGTACCATACTAAAAAAATCTAATATTTGACGATCTAGAATCGACCCCTAAATTACTTTCTAACCCCCATGAGAAAACTTTCTAGATCCGCCACTAAGAATAAAAAGTTTGACATGTTAAAGTATTAATAGACAAGCCATCACATGGAATATGTACAGTAAGAGGATTGTGATTAACAAGTTAGGTAATAAATAAAATATTTTAAACGTGAATGTTTGGTGAGTTGAGTTAAGCACCACATAACCAACACGAGAAATGACAAATGACAATATAAACTTGCCTACTAGAACTCATTCCAAGCCGAGGTAGGGAGTCACGTCTTAAGGTAGCGTTTGGTACGCAGGAAAGATGAACGAAATGAAATGAACAATTGAGGGTGAATAAAAAAATACATGTTTGATAGGTGAAGATAATTGAATTAACCCTTACATAATTCCATCATCTTAAATTCATTCCATTCAATCCCCATCCCCCCCCCCTTCTTTTTTCATTCTTTACCTTCTTCCATCATTACTTAGTTACTTACCAACACCACCCACTCACCCATCAGCACTTGCCACCAAGATCAATCGCCACTGGACAGCGTCGCCACTACCAACCATCGGCCGCCGCCGCCGCCAACCACCAGCCACCGCTTCCAACCACCGTCGCCACCACCGTTGTCGCCGCCAGCCACCAGCCGCCGCCAACAACTGCCACCAGGAACCACCACCTACCGCCACCACCACCATAACCACTTTTACATTTCATTCTTTCGTCTTTTCCTATCTAACAAATAACACAAAGTAATGATTCGTTCCAATCCTAAAGGGTAACCCAACACGACAATAGAATGTGATGATTCATTTCATTCTCTCAGTGATTACATTCTTTCACTCATTCCATTTATTGGTTCATTCTATTACCACGTAGCAAACAATCCTAAACCATAGTAATATCTAAAGTCATATGTGCTGGAATAAGGGATTTACGTGCCATTCAAATTGACACGTATCCATAGGCTAAGCTACCAAACCAAAATATGAGCATTCAAATAGTTACGAAGTCCTAAGATAGAGGTGGACCAAAAAAACTGTTTAGGGAAAAATACCGGTCAAAAAACAAGCCTCGTTAAAAATAACGGTTTGAGCCAAACCGGTTTCAACCCGACCGGTCCAAACTTGTTTTAAGGGGTTCGAGTATTCAGTTTGAAAAACCTATTTAATAACCGAACTGATGACCAGTTTGATCACGGTAAAAAAAACCGGTGTGGTTTAAAAACCGAACCGGTTTGTACGTCTCTATCCTAAGTTGTGAAGTATTTTGGGCCTCAATAGAGTTTGAACGCGACGTCCATAAATTGATAAGTGAACTTGTGAAGTAAAACAATGTGGCCAACCAATTTTGATATCGGGCTGCAATAATCTATAAGTTATTATTTGATGATGGGCTACTCATGTCTTGCTCCTGGCCCATCATCACAACCTGCATAATAGAACTGAAGTTACGTTACTTTGTATGTTACCATCAACAAGGAGTGTCCTAACGCCACTTGAGATTTGGTACAAAGCAGTAGCCAAGCTCTGATAGCATATAAAGCTTTAATAGAGAAAATATAAAAAGTTAATTTGAATGTTTGTATATATTATTTCTGATAAAACTCGAACAAGTCACATGATGAGTATGTATAGGAAGTATATGCATGTACAATAGAAATTCAAAAGCCTAAGAAACTTAGGGAAGATGAAGTCAACAATGGCTACATAATGTTGAGGAGACCATGACCAAAAATCCAAAAGACTGTAATAGTGTAACTATTTGTACAGTCAATGAAAAAATCAGGAAAGTCATGTTTAAATTTTTTTCATGTTGTAGAACAATCAGCATGAATTTAACGTTGCCAGGATAAAGAAAAGAGATGGTTGCTCGGAGACGAAATAAGAAAAGGGGGTCGGAGGAGAAATATGAAAAGGGGCGGATGGTTACTCTATTAAGAAACAAAAATATGATATAAAGAACGAAAAGTGAAAATCAAAAAAGAAAAATACTTACAAGAAAATTAGTGACAGCTAGTGAAAAGATGTAAAGTGTTGCGAGCCTTGTATATAAAGGACGCACAATGTAATCTATTAGTATTAAGGACCAACATTGCGTAAAAGATGAAAATGTAATATTTACAGAAAAAGAATATTTTTTTGTAAGTACGTAATCAGATTGGGTTTATGAATGATTAAACATATTTAGAATTGGGTGTTATTTAAAACTTAAAGTTATAGCTTAAACCTGCATATAATCACGCATAACTAAATTTAATTATCACAATTATGTTGATCTTTTAATTATCATTCAACCATGCTAGCCCCACCTATAATACCGATTATAGAGTTCTGGTTCGTAGTCGTTATGGACGACAAAGACATCAATTTATATATAATAAAATTAATTAAAAACTATACATCTTCATATATTTATGAACATAAAACCAAAATTAGGCAATTATTAAGATAATGCAACTTTGTCTACTAATAACACAAAGTTTGGTCACTAATCATGCAAAAATCACATCAAGACAATAGTTGCTACTTTAACGATTATTATTAATTTTAGACAAATTGGATTTTAATAATCCAAACTATTATATATTGGCCGATAATAATCCACATTATTCAATTGGCCGATAACAATCCCAGTTATTACTTGTATTACCAACAATCCCAATTATATATTTTCAATTTTTTACATTTGAAAATTATGTCACTAGGACTGTTGTTGGTAACAAAAGTGAAAGTTAAAAGTGTTGCTGGCCAAATTAATAGTATGGATTATTATCGGCCAATAGTTAATAGTTTAGATTATTAAAATCCAATTTGCCTTAATTTTATATAAAGAAAAAGAAAATCAAATATGCATAACTAACCATTTTATATTTCTTAACCTAATTCTAAGACATATCTACTTAAAAATAGAAACAAAAAAACCTAATGGCTTCAAGCTACATTTTACGCACTATATAGAACAAAATACCTAATTGCTTCAAGCAACATTTTAAGTTTTCTTTTAATCATGAAACATATGATCCTCCGAGAGATTAATCATATATGAAATAACACACGTTGCTAAAAAACGAGATGAAAAAAAAAGCTACTAAGATATAACTTATATGATGCGGTCTCGTTTAGTGATGGAAATTTGAATATCATTAGATTATTCTTCCACAATACTAAAGAATAACACACGTCATTCTCTAAATGCACCATACTACATAAACTTCGCATGTCCTTTAACTTTGTATTTGATCCAATCATTATATGTGGAGAAGGTTAATTAGAGAACATTAAAACATTAGGGTACATGAGAAAACATGCATGTGCTCGACTTTGTTTAATTTTAAATCACAACCATTATTTTAATCTTTAGGTGTCGGCTGTTTGGTCAACTTCACACCTGATCTTTACCGTTGATATCATTGCTTGCTTAAAAGCATTCACGACAGGTTTTTCATTTTGATGTGAGCATGTGTCACATATTATGAGGATAGTTATGAGTGAAAAAAAAATGAAAATATATGAGGATTGTACAATGATTTCTCATATTTGAGAAAACACGATGCAACCCCCATAAATTTTTTAATATATTTAAAAGTGATTGTAAGTGAATAAGAGAGAAAATATAATAATAAAGATATAAATAAAGTATTATTTAATTGAAAGAGAAGTAATAAAAATAATGTTTTTAATTTAAATATATAGATGAGGATGAAAAAGTTAGTATGAATGCTCTAATAAGCATTTGAAATGAGGTCTCTACTAACATTCGAAATAAATATTCACCATCATCGAATACTCAACATTAGTAGATGCTTTGGAGGAAAGCTCAATTTCATCATCCCCAACAACAATTTTTCATCAACTATCACGTTAGGATCTTCATTCGAATCCCCATCTAATAGCTAAAATAGACCCTTTGTCATCCATAGTAGCAATTAGCGGAATCAGTTATCAATTAAAAAACATGTTATCCGTAACTACCAGTAAACTATGCCGTAGCAGAGACAATAACAACCCGTATACCTTTAATTCCACATTAATTGACCACCCAAATAAGTCTATCCGATAATCTTTACATGTAGATATTTTAGTGTCTGGATTAACTAGGTGATCATAGTAATCATAATATTCATCAAACTAATATGAAGATGTGAAGTGCACCCTTTATTATTAAAACATTATTGGTTCTTAGGGGTGAAGTCTTTATGTAATAGTGATTTCGAGGGGGCAACACCCTAGGGTCGAGACAACTTTTTCACATGTGAAATTCAGTGAGGAGAAAGGCAGAACTTTTAGACAATTTCAAGTTTTGAATGTTAACTGCCTAAGATAGTTTTCAGACTCCATCCCCTACAAGATACACAATTGTTTTTTGGTTCATTTCTCTTTGGTTCATATTGTAACAAACACATATATACTTTGTTATTCTATTGAACGTTTAGATTGAACACTCAAAATATTGTTTTAATTTAAAAAAGCTACGCCTATCAGATTGTTCTTGTTCATCGAAGTTCTATTCCTTTGCAATCATCAAGTTGCCAGCTTTGTGTCCCTAGGATTGAAGAACTCCTTTTATATTGTAAAAAATAATGAGGGATCTCATGTTGAAGTTAATCTATAAGGTGAAAAGGAACATATGGAAAATTCAACACAATTGTCACTTCTGTTGCTTTGATAAAATAAGTTCATGGTATGGAATCTGAATGTTGAATATCTTGCCAACCCGGATATATATGAGATAGAGACAAAGCAAACTTTATTTTTGAAATCCCATGGGCTGATAACCTAGAATTAATCATAAGTGGCATTGTCAAAGCTGGAACAAAGCCACAAAGGGGTGTTTTATTGGCTACTACACTTTAATCTAAATTATTTAAACATAACTTTTTGGGTCCAACATAAAAAGAAAAAAGTCGGTACATTTATGGGATTTCGTCGGATACATCTCTAGCCAAGTTCAACATTCCTCCACCATAGTGACAAACTACCCACAACCACATTCCCGGTAGACGGTCATCACTGATTCATTGCTTATTTTATTTTATTTAAAAAAAAAATTAAAATTGAAAATATAGATATCCGACAATATTACGTTGTTAATCCATTTACTGATTTTAAATTTGTGTTTAAGAAAATTATATACTTATTTCTAGCGATACAAATACCACAAATATGCTAGTTAAATTTCTTAATAATAAAGGTTAATAGAATATATTCTTTTTAGAAAAAGATTAGGAAAAAAAGAAAGAAACAGCTAATCATGAGGATCGTGATCAAGATCAGATGCATCCTCATTTCGACGCGCTTGGTGAAAACTTGGTGAAGATCGACTGACAAAGCACAGTAAGCTAGGCGTGTACCTACGAGATCCTATACAAATAAATGAAATCAACGATACATAATCATATAAAACAATTAGAAAGGAAGTAATAATTTTAGCATACATATCTAAAGCAGAGTGAGATGTATGATCTGATGCTGGGCCACCACAAGAAAGTGGGCCTATAGCAACGAAAATTTGGCACATTATAACTAACTTTGGTCTATAGCGACGACATGTCGTAATAGACTGATATGTCGTGCACATTGTAAAAATGATTATGGTAACACTTAAAAGAAATCCAAAGGTGGTAGGCCGACACCTCATTTCTTATACAACAAGGGCCATTAAAAGAAACCCTTGATATGGTCGTGCACATTGTCCTAACTCGAAAATAGTAAAACTACAAAAATAAGACAAATATGTGTTTGATGAATACATATATATATATACATATATATATATACATATATATATATATATATATATATATATATATATATATATATATATATATATATATATATATATATATATATATATATATATACAGTCACTGCTGCTTTCAAGGTGAATATTCTTTACCCGGCTGTCGGGAGCCGGGGTGCGCCTGTGGGGAGGGTGGTGCGCCGGTGGAGAGTGTGGGGCATTAGTGGGAGGCTGGTGTAATGGTGGGGAGGGTGGTGCTGAGGTGGGGAGGCTGGTGCGGCGGTAGGGAGGCGGTCGTGGTGGAGAGCTAGTCGTGGTGGGGCTGCTGGATTAGGGCGCGAATGCATTAAGGAAGCTGGATAAGCCCCAGGTAAAAGTAGCAACCAATAGTGACGACATATCGTCGCTAATAGTGTCACCACTATTGGTATTGTACGACATTACCCATGTCGTTAGATCTGGAGACTGATCAAAGGCCAGAACTAACTCAAAAGCTCAGGAACATATTGCTAATCAATAGTGGCGACACGTCACCGCTAATAGTGTCGCCACTAATGGTCATTGTCGACGCTAATAGTGTTGCTTCTATTTAGAACAATTCTTGTAGAGCGGGAATGCAAAACTAAAAAATTATAAAAGATGAAAAGTATAGGAGACAAAACTTGAAAGTAAAAAAATTATAAGTGTTAAACTGTAAAATATTTTAGAATTATTGAAAATTTAAATACTCACATCTCAGTTGGGATGCTTAGGTTTCCGTGCATTGAACAGAACCATGTATCTTCGGCTTTTATAAGGGACTGATCACAGTCGGGACAGCTTATACAATGCCATTCTTTACCTGTGGGTACCTCAGTCACTGTTGATTTCAAGGTGAATATCTGTCCTTGGAGTTGTGGCAGCATAGGATTCATATGTTCAATGGATGGACAACAGATCTGTCAGTTGTTGTTTGGGAAGGATTTTGATGTTACCTTAAGTTCTCTTGGTTCATTTGCTTGCAGTTGTGATAAAGTGATGTTGGGCTCTTATGATCCTTGTCCTTGGGTTTTTGTATCCGCATGTGTTCCTCCACTGTTTTTGTCGGCCTCTAACCTTTCAAAGCTGCAATAAGCAGAAAGTTTTATGTGTTAGTTTATTTATGTACAGGCTACTGGTGTACATATAGTTATATATGAATGTGTAGCATAAAAGATTTTTTTTGTTTCTTACAGATCCAAACGGAGGTGGATTTCTGCCGTTGATGGGTTCAGGTATATGTGGCTTGCATTCATCGATTGAAGTTGAAGCCTACTTGTTTTCAAGCGGTTGTCAGATATGTGTAAGCCTCAGGGCTGTCAGCGCAAGTATTGTAGGCTGTGCTGATGACTTGATTGCAACTCTTGGGAATTTGGATGATGATGATGCTATTTCCTCCCATAGCTTGACGGTTACATCTTTGTTGCTGCAAATTTTCATATCAATATATCCGAAACAAAAATCACATCAACATCTTGTCACCACTGAATGCATATTCATATTCATTAATATAAACAACCCATTGTGTTAATTTTTACCTGCAATCTCTCAAAGCCATTGTGACATACGGTCTTCCATCATTTGTATTGTAATCTTACATATGTTGCAGTATGCCTATGTAATCTGCAATAATAGTTATCATCAAAATTAGTGACGTGCGATTTTAAGGGAAACTCAAATAGCCTAGGTAATACCAATAGTCTGCATTCTGAGAGTGAAAGTTAAAATTGTAGCTGTAATTACCTAAGATGACCCTTCTCTGCGCTTGACTTGGATCCTTAGTTTTATTATGTAAGGATTCCAGACTTTGTTGACTTATAAACTCAAAATATTGGCTTAGAAGCTCGGGTGTGTCTGGTATAGGTGTAAACACAGATGCTGATCCAATCCGCATGCAAACACAGGTTCAGTTCATGCGTATCCATTGATTTTAAAGCACTTATGCACATGTAGTTTTGAAACAACTATTCTCTGGTCTCTTCTTTTGGCCATTGCTTGTATACCCATGCCCTGTTGTAGCTATAGTTAGTATATGAAGGTAAAATGGTGTTTATCTGTAATGAATGCAAAGTAATATGAAGTGGTACTATTGTGTTTTTCGTGTATATTTTATCTAACACCAACCGTTGCTATAGGAACTGTCCTACACTTTTTAAAACAGTTTTCATTTTTTTATGATGGTTGGTGAGTATAAAATCATATATGTTCATGTTTTCTTATGAGGCAAAGATGTTGAGTTTGGCAAGTGTATGGTGATAATGTTGTGATGTGTGACAACAATTTTAATTTTTTTACCATGCTTACCTCTTTGTTGACAAACACGTAGCAGATCTCATTGTCACGAAATGCAGGTTTCCAGCTGTGAATGACATGGACCTCAAGCTCTGGAGTAGGACCACCTGGTCTAAGTGTTGAGATGTCGGTGTCTTCCATTGACAATTATCTTTACCGGATGTAAAACCTAACCATTAGTCATGTAGTAATAAAGGATGATTACAACATTACTACTCATATTATCTATCATAAGCTGAAAGAAAACAGTGAACCTAGACTTGGGGCAGACCTGTTTTTTTCAACTCATCTAACACTTCTGTGTAAACAATGTTTAAAGTCTTACTATCACTATTATCAAAGCTTTTTTTGCCAAAATTTTAACGAATGTAGGGGTTGTAGCCCTTGAAAGTGCAACATAAAGTTGCCCATGACCAAAAATTGGTTAAGGTAAATAAATTCCATTTCTATTTAGACTTTGACCTTGGCTTTTGTTAATTGTCATGGCATAACATATTTTTACAGGGAATTGTCTCCTTGTAAAAGCAAAAGGTAATTCTTTCATGTTATGAACAAAGTTAATTCTTTGAATCTAAACTCTAGTGCCAGCCGATGTACCAGTTATTATATGTGCCTCTATAACACGTGGTAACAACTGTGAAAATAATAACCTTGTGCTATTACACAAACAGTTTTTTTGATCTATATTATGAATTAACATAATGGGGGTATTCTTTTTCAGCCTGAGACAGAACCCTATTGAAATTTAATAGAGTTTAGTATTCAACTGGATACATTATATCAATATCACTAGCATTTCTAGAATTCGGAACCATAGAATCTGTACTTAGGTAGGAAGTGTAATTGGCTGGTCAGAAAGTCAAAACAATATCATTTATCTCATCAACAGTTTCATTCTTTGGACATATAACTGCACGTTTTGCAATCGCTGCTGCTGTTGAATTCAAAAGACTGTTGTCGTCATAAACAAACCTAATAAGGTCGCACAGGGCCATATCACCATCCTCAATTACCATACCAGGAGGAATCTGAATAACTTTCATATCTGCTTGCCCTGGGAACATTGGTTCACCTTCTTCACCATCTCCAATTCTTAATAACCACTTCGAAAAAACCTGGGCATCGGTCTGAGATATTGTATGTGAGCATGATGTTGGAACCCTCAGATTTCTAGAAAGGATATGCACAACAAAATACTTCTAAAGATATGATCTTGGGAGACACGAAGGTATGATATCTTCTTTTATGGACTTCGATTTGACTGGGAGCGTTTGCCTGAAATCACCTCCTAACAACACGAATTTACCACCAAAAGGTACAGTGATATTCCCAGTCAAATCCTTCAAGGTTTTGTCAAGTGACTCGAAACACATACCACCACTCATCGGTGCCTCATCCCAAACAATTAAGGTGGCTTACAGGAGTATTTTGGACAGATTTGTATTCTTTTTAATATGACACACCGACTAATCATTCAAGTCAAGTGGTATCTTAAACATTGAATGTGTCGTACGACCGGACGGTAACAATAATGATGATATTATTGATGCTGCTACCGCCAAAACAATATGACCTGCTGATCTTAATGTCGCTATGATTGTCTTCCACAAGTAAGTTTTACCAAAACCTCCATGACCATACACAAACAATAAAACCTGTGATGACTCCTCAAAGCTAGAGATAACATGATTATATACTGCCTTTTGTTCCTGTTGCAGACTTGCTTTCAATGACAAATGCTCACGATGCAATGCCTTCCTGTTGTAACTCCTTTCTTCAAGCAGTAACACATTCCTTAATGCAGACATTGCACTCTCCGCAGGCAATGGCAACCCAAAATCCGATAAAGACTTTGAACTACTTTTAGAATTTAGTAATGTCACACCCTCAAAATCCACGTGCGGGGTTTTACCGCGTGGCGTGTGACATGTCAGGATCTTAGTCATTAGTTACTCAGAACGACTCTATATGAACAAACATTCAAAATCAGAGTTTAACTTTAAAATATGCGGAAGCGTTTTATAGAAAGACCAAAGTAAAACAATATAATGTAAAATGCGCAAACACACGCGCCCAAAGTAATACCACCTTAGAATTCATCCATGAACATACTAGCATGATCCCAACGTCACAAACATGCCCAAATCATCATATTCAAGATTTTGTACAAATAAAGTTTCCCTTTTGGGAAAGTACATCCCAAATCTATTCTTTCATGAATTACCCACATAATCATCAATAACATGCCCAATCTAGCTCATAAAAATCATAAACATTCATCAAACACTTGCAAACCATCCAAACACAAATCTTCATACACAAAAGTTTCCACTTTTGGCAAGGTATGAACTAGACTACCTAATCCATAGATTTCTTGCACCAAAATCATAATCTAATACTCATGTATCATCATCAACCACATTACATCACCAATTCATCATAATTCATCAACATTCAATATCAAAAGTTTCTACTTTTGGTAACCTATGAACTACATCATTCATTCTTAGGTTTCTAGCATCAATATCATCAATCTAACATCAATATATCATCACAAACACATTAACAACATCAATTCATCATCAAATCACCATATTCATGCAATTAAAGTTACTATTATTAGTAACGTATGAACAACACAACAAAATCATGAATTTTTTGCATAAACCACGTAAACCATCAACAATACTATCTAACTAACATTATACATTCATCAAACCATCAAGAAATCGACATCCAAGCATAGGGTCGACTAGGGTTTCGGCCCAAACATCAAAACCATGAAAAACCACAATAAAACTAACCTTTAATCATGTATTGGACAAGAATTGATGTTTCTAACGTGTAGTAATCCTTGAAATCGATCCAAATCGAAGCTTTCTTGCTTGTTCTTGCTGAAAATCGTGATGTGTGTGTATGTGTGTGATGGTCGCGGCCGAATGGGGGGTTTGGGAATAGGGTTGGGTTTAATTTTGTTAAGTTTTAGTTTTAGGTAATTACACTTAACCCCCTTTGTTTATATTTTATAACGCTAAACTTTTAAACACTTTTTAAAAGGTTTTAACTTACTAACATAAACATTATTAATCAACAATAATAATCATATGCATTATTTTTACTAGTCACAAAAATACACGAATTAAATACACACGTTAGCACATTACAAGATAAAATCCACAAATAATATTTAAGTCGCTTAAGCACAACTAATAACCAACATTATTAGTCAAATAATTATCTGTTTATCATACTTAATTATTATTAAGTCACCAACGTTCAACGACAACTAGTGTGTGCTCACGACACGTGTATGCAAGACTTAACGGAACTAACGGAGTTTGGTAACGGAAAATTACCGGATGTCACAAGTAACAATTCGAGCTCATAAAGGACAAACTGTTTTATGTCTGCATCATTTACTGATCTGTTTGAATCACGCAGTGTGAGATCAATATTACTGACTGTCGGAACATAAGGTTCTGCTTACCTTCCATGTGCACAGCTAAAATTTGGACAGGTGGATTTCGCTGATGTATAGGGAAGCCCAATATCCGCCATGAGGCCTCATGAGGGCATGCAAACTAACCGTCAATATAGTTTTTTATCTCATCAATAACCTCAGGTGTGTCATGAGTACCACTCTCAGAACTATGACTATCTTTGGTCAATGCAAAGCGAATTCTATCTGCACCCTTCGAGATATATTTGAAAAGATATTTGATCAGCATGCTCCAACCGCAATATTCAACGTTAATATGTGCATCAAAATGTAGAAGGAGTTTCTTGTTATATGAAACAACGAATCCATTATCCAAAGGAGCACCTCGCATTAAACATTGTCGATTATCCTTACGCCTTTTATAATGAATATAACCATTGGCATCAATACGGGTCTGTGATTCATAGGCCTTGGGATACAGTTTTGAGCAGGAACCGTCCTTGATACAGGGGGAACTCAATCTAGCGAACCCACATGGACCGTGCAACATAGAACTTGTTACTACTCTATATAATGCCAAATCGATACTCGAATCTGGCAATTTAGCACTTATATAACAATCAACATCCTCTGCGTTACGAATACGATAAGGCTCTGCAACCCATATTAGTGTGTACCAATGAGGAAGACCCCTTTTTTGGAATTCAATAGTGTAGAGTTCTGAAGCAAACAAAATATTAGTATTGGAACAAACAATATTTTTCATACATATAATATTAAATAAATACAACTAAAATAGCATAGTGAAATACTACCTGTAGCAACATCCCCAAATGGTTTTGCCTATTCAGATATTTGATGAAAGAACGCACTTTCATTTGGAATACTCTGGCTATAATATCAGGCCTATCTTGTGCACATGAAACACCAGCAGCAGTTATTTCCCTCGTAATCTAAGGCCATTTAACATTACATGTGAACGTGATGAAGTATTGCAGAATGCCATAGACATGACATAGCGCAAATGCATCCTGATAATGTTTATACATATATCTAGGACCGCTAGTGAATGATGATGGCAACACCATACATTTGCCCACGCTACGCCCTTCTGTATCACTGTGACAAATAGCATCATGTACACCATCTAAGAACTCACACCAAAATTCTTGTTGATTAATTCGTATATATTCAAGTTGTGAATGCTCTACGCAAACATACACATCAACGATATACTGTTGGAAAAGCTGACCAGCATGTAGGATGTGCGTGTACATGTATTGACGGTCATGAATTTGATAGCTATAAAACATGGAAGGCGTCAGATTACGACTGTCCGATACTTCATCCGTTGATATCTGTAGTTCGGGTGACCATCCTTGTTCAGCATGAGGAAACAGAAGTGGATATTGCAAGGGCATATAAGCAGGGTGAAGCTTGCTAACCCTATGAGGAGTATTGTCTTTCCCACGAATAATGATGTCAAAATCCTCAGATCCCGTGTATGAATCACAAACAATAGCTCCAATGGCATTCACAACAGGGTTATCATACCTCCTATCCGTAGTTCGACTAAAAAGCCTAATTGAAAACTCCCGAACAACAGGCTGGTCACACAACTCTCTTGAAGTTCTGAAAAGTCGAACATAACTATTAATCTCATCGCGCATTGCAGTCAGTGCCGACACAACAACAACAGACAAAGTAGTCGCGCTCTCACCGGAGAAAAACCAAAGCCTATTTGAAATCTCATTCTCACCATCAAATACATACATCTGCCAAAACCTAGGCCGATCACCAGGGCACAGACATACTGATCCTATCCAATGACACACCTGGACAGCCACCCGAAAAACATATGGACCTCCACCTTGATTTACAAAATTATCAACAGCAGCTCCAAAAGATGTCATCGAAAACATTGTGTTACATGCGTGTATGTTGCACATAAAATCAGGATTTGAAAATAATGCTTTCAGCAAATCCGGAGGATCCACATGATAACGAAAGAAAATTCTCCTAGCTCTACAACACTTATGATACTGAGGCCTACGACCAACAGGAAAGGAACTCAACCGTTCAGAATACCAAAAAAGTGCACCGCAAAACTCACAAATCTCATCACATCTTCCCAAATTTGCATAGTCAGGAGAAGTAACAAAACGGCCATTACTATTAGGGGGATTATCAAAATCAACGTCAGGCTAAGTAGACACAGACCCAATAGACTGTGATTCAGCTAGCACAAACGACCTAAGCATCAAGGCACGACTCAGAGACTGGAGATGAGTCAGACATGCAGCCTCAAAACCAGAAGTAGATGATTACAAAACACCCGCAGGAAGAGTTTCCTGACGTGTGTGCTTGTCCCGTGGATTCTAAAAAAACCAGCATACACCGTAAGCAAAAAGATAAAATAAAAATAAATAAAAAAGACAGTCCAAACTACCTAAGAAATCATTACACACAATACCAAGAGTCGAAGTACCTTCTACACCAACAAAAGAAAAAAAAACATAACAGAAAGCACATCAAATCTAAGTACAACATTAAACTAATCCATACACAGTGATGACATAGAACCCATAAAGACATAAATTATCCGAAAACATACCTGCATATGACAACGGCACACACAATAAAACGCCTAGAAACTCAAAAGGCTTCACCACTGTAGAGAAACAAACTAACATAGGAAAAATAAATATAAACTACAATAACAATTAACTGAACAAAGCAAATAAAAAAACATATAAATTCAAAACATATACAAACAGAGAAAGTGTAATGACAACTACATGGAAGAAAAGCAACCGCTTTATAACCGATAACAAAGACGCAAGAGCTACTCTCGCAACTACAAAACACAACAGCCGGAAGAGTCAAAATACCAACAATAAAATAGAATAGAACTTGACATTAGAAAAACTAAGAGCAAACTAATATTATAAAAAATACCACCACCTAACACATGCAAACCAACCGTAGTATCAAAAGAATCAAATGCAGGATGAAAAAACATAGTGCAGAAATATCCACGTTCTACACCCAACAACTCACAACACAAATCCAAACATAAACATTTTACCAGGAATACATTCTTGGTCAAAGAGAGATCCTCCTAGCAAATCATTAAGAACTTAAAAGCATAACTTTATTTTCATTTTTATGACGGTGTGGAGATGGGATTACCAATAAAAAAAAATCAGTATGAAGAAGGAAAACAGCATGGGCGTACCTCCACTTGAAGACCAACTCTCAAATATGGAAGACCTCACTTCACCTGCAAGCGAAGAATAAATAATCAGTAACATCAAACCTTTCAAATTGGGGTTTAATTAACCGTAGCATGAAACCTAAGTCTGAAGAGTAAAAAACTGAATGCGCTTCACCCAAAATGACCACCATTGAGAACTAAAAATCTACCTGCCTGATACCCAAAATCACCACCTTTAAATGTTGACAAAGATCTAAAAGTTTAATGGGATTAAGAATATAACCCAAAACGTTAGATTCCTCCATTAATTCTTCAATACCAAGTCAAAGAAGCTGCATACAATTCTCACCTAAATTCTAGTTCTCTGTAACCGATTGGATTTTCTAGAAAATCAGATATACGATGCCTTTATTTTGATGTTCGAGAGTCAAAGGTAAATTGTAGGGATTGAACCTAGAGGCTCGGAAAATCAAATTAAGATAATAAAGATCAAGTCACACGAGAACCAAAAGTTGCCGCATGAGAAGTTCTTCTCGCAAGAACTTGGAAGGCACGCGAGAACTACGCGATAACTTCTTAGTTTAGTATAAATAGCTGTTAGTTGATGTAATTTAGTAAGCTTTTGTCATTTTTCTGATTTCGCATGTATATGTAATCTTTCAAATCAGAGAGCATTACTAATCGAAGTTTATTTACACTTGTGTTCATCTCATTTCTTATTCTATCTTCTTACCGTGATGATTATATTCTGTGTTCTTGTCACGAGATCGATCTGATTGTTAAGTGTTGATCCTTACAATTGGTATCAGAGCTTGATAAGCTCTAGATTGATTGAATTAAAGATTGAAGAGTGTTTTTTGAAGTGTTCTTGAGCTTCGAATTGGAATCCTTTGGAGATCGACTTGATTTCTACTGTTTTTTGATCACTTTTGAAGCTTTCAGAGCTGTTATGTTGTTGATTGAAGTTTTGATGGTGTTCTGGAGATTAATTGTATTTAATTAAATCAATTAAAGATAATTAGGATCAAAACTAAACCTAAATCACTAATTGGAAGCTTAATCAATTAATTTTGAATAATTTGGTGAAAGATTGAAGTTGGAATCTTTGAATTTGGGAAGAAAATTGATAAGGCGAAAACTTGACATTCACACGCGAAAAGCTCTAGTTTGAGCGAGAAGTTGAATTTTCATAAAAGTTTGTTGGAAAGTTTGTTACAGAAGATTCCTTTCATGCAAGAAGTTCCATTTCCGCAAAAGTCAGTTAGAAAAGTATCTGCGCGAAAAGTTTGTGCAATATTAGCGCGAGAACCCTGTTATTCGCGCGAGAACATCAAGTTTGAAGAATTTCTGAAAAAAAATTTGAATCCTGAAATTCAAAATGGAAAATTTAAAGCACATCACTGCTACCCTCAATCTTGACAATGATATTGGCACGAATACAAAACCTCCTAGACTTCTCAGCCAAGAAGATTATCCCGACTGGTTTTGCCGATTTGAGAATCATGTTATTTACAGCGAACCCCAGATGATGCGGTCAATCAAACAAGCACCGTATATTCGTGTGTATAACAATGATAAGGGAGAGTTGGTACCTAAACCTGAACATCTCTGGGATGAGGAAGACATGAAGAAGCTTGAGCTTGATGACAAAACATATGTTGCTATCACTATGGCACTTACTACTGAGACTGCTCAAAGTTCAAGGATTTCAGAAAGGCTAAAGATTTATGGGATGCAATGGAGGAGCGGATAATGGGCAATAAGGATATGAGGGAAAGCCGAAAGGACATGTTGAACCAAGAGTTTAATATGTTTAACCTTGTGTTGGGTGAGACATTGTAGGCTCAAATGTCCAGATTTATTAAGCTAATAACAAATATGAAGAGGGAAAGAATTACCTTGGAGAAATTTTTTTAATGAACAAGAAGCTGTTAAACTCATTACCTTATAGCTGGAACAATAACTGCACCACTATCAAAGAACCAAGGATCTGTTCACCTTATCACTCAGCGATCTCATTTCCACTACAAAGTCTTATGAAATGGATGACAAGCAGAGTGCTGCAAACTATATCAACACCATAGGAGCTGAAGCATCTGCGTTATATGTAAAAATGGCTAGTAATCCCAATTACTATGTCAGCTATTCCCAGTTATACAACAACAAGTAGCTAACTCTGTTAATCCAAATGTCAAAGATCCATCCATTCCTCAGTTTCAAGCCTCTTATCAAAATAATTTCAATCTATATATAACCTCAACCTCAAGTTTATTCTCATAATCAATCTACACAACCAACACAACAAGCATTTATTGTAAATCCCAACCCAACCTAGCAAACCATTCAAATAGTTGAAGATCATCTGGCCCTATTCACGACTTTCATGAATAGCTACCAAGCTTTCTCAGCTGGAAGACTCAGTGCACCCAACATCTTAGTTGATGACTTGCAACAAGTTAATCCTGATGATGTCAAAGAAAATGATATCAAGTATCAGATGGCTATGGTGGTTTACTGGGTGAAAAATTTGTAAGAAGAACATGGAGGAAGATGCCTGGTTTAAACAACTAGAGCTAGATTGGGTTTGACAAAACAAGTTGGAGATGTTATAAGTGTGACAAACCTGGTCACTTTTCTAGAGAATGTACTGAGGGAAGAACACACCAAACTAACACTGGAAAGAAGATGGTGACTATGAAGGTAGAAACAAAAGGAGATAAATCATGCTTATCAAACAACAAAGCACTAGTTTCTCAGACTAATGAAGAGTATGATTGGTCAGATCAAATGGAGATTTTGGATATTAAACTATCCACTGCTTTGTTAGCTGAAATTCAAACTGATGAAAAAAGTGTTGATAAGAACATACTTGCTGAGTTTGTGTCTAATGAATTAATGAAGGGGATCTTTGATGAAAAAGAAGTTGAGAATGTCTAAGGGGTACAAAAAGAATAGGTTGTTGAGATTACTCCAGCTCAACCAAAAATGACTGAAGAAGGAAAGGAAGAAGTTGAAGAAGAAGCTGTTGAGTTTACTCCAGCCAAAGATGAAAAGACTATGAATGTTGTTAAGGAAACTCCGACAACTGCTTGTAATGATACTATCAATGCTGTTGAGATTACTCCGACACCCATAGCAGAAGAAAAGATTGATCTGAAAGCTTTCATGGTAAAAGTCATACCTGAGGAGAACAACAAGCAAGAAGAGTCTGATGAGGTATACACAAATCTTTGCTCAAACAAATGTTTAGAAAAGGTTCAAAGATATAGAGCTCATAACGAACGCTTGATCTTGAAAGTTGAAAAACTTCAATATCAAGCTTGTAAATATAAAAGTGATGAGAAAAGGTTGAAAGAAAAGATAGAAGGTTTAAACAAATCTATTTATCAATCAAAATTAAATCTTCATGATAAAGATTGTAATATAAATGATTTAAAAACACGTAATAATGAACTATCGTTAGAAATTAATAAATTAACAGTAAACTCTTATCTGCAAAATTGACTGTTGAAAAGTTTGAGTTGTCCTCAAACATGATTGAAGGTATAATCAAGTTTCAAATGACTCAAAAAATTAATGGTGGTAAAAGTGGAGTTGAATATTCTAACATTGCATCACCAATTAATCATGATTATACATATTTACCTTCATCAATTACCACATCAGATGAAGAGACCTATGGATTAGGTTTTCAACCAAAATCAGACTTAATACCTCCTGTCAATGTTTCACTGACTATTAACCCTGTCATAAAAACTAAAATTAAAATTCATCATGATAATTCTTTTGCAGAAAATGTGAAGAAAGAAAGGTTGATTGAAGAACGGGAAACTGATGATGAAATAGATTTTAAGGAAAATAAAAGTTGTAATGAAAAATTTTCATATAAATCATCACCAGTTATCAATAAAATTTCAGATGTTTTTATTTCTACAAGTGATTGTTCAAAAATGTCTAACAAACAAAAGATTTGTAATGAAAGAAAACGTGTTATAACACCAGAATCTGACTTGAAAACTGATTTCAAGAACAGATTTGTTTCAAAAGGCAACATAAATAAGGAAGATCATATTTTTAAAGAAACAAATGCTAATTTCTTTAAAAATAAATCTCCTATTACTGCTAACTTTGTGAAATAAGATGTTTTTAGATTAGGTATCAAAGAAACTGCTCCTATTCTGTTACATCCGACTCAAAAGGTCAAAGCTACGGTTCATGCCTCATCGGCTTCAGAAATGAATCAAACTATTAGGAAATATACCTCAATTCTTTCGAATTCAGCTAGAAATGTTCTTATTGAACGAATGAAAATAGAGACTGTTAAAGAATCATAAGACTAAGGAAATACTAAAGCCAGATTCTATGATAAATGTGGCAGTTATCATAAACAGTTCATGAGAAATACACGAGAGCCAAATGAGTATCATAAAAAGTGTTGTTATGTGTGTGGCAAACCAAATTATAGGGCTAGAAATTGCAATCATCAGCATAAACTGTCAAGCAAACAAAGATTTCACAACTCAATTTCAAATAATAGAAAATAATTCTTTTTAAATGCCAAATTCAAAAGGAATACAAATCAGTCAAATACTTTTATGGATAAAAGAAATGTTCAAATAAAAACTGATTTGCATAAAGAAAATTCAAACAAGTAATTATTACATGTTGATGATAGCAATCCTCCTCCAACTCAAACCATTTTAAAGAAAATGGTTACACATCTGATCAAACCAATTCAAAAGTAGAAAATAAAAGCAAAATAATATGAGCCTGATTTTGTTGAATACTATGTTTTCAATGATAAAAAAAGATATGATATTAAAATTTGTATCATATTTAGATGAGAACAATGTGCTCAAGTCTACCATGGCTTGGGTTCCTAAAATTGAATAAATTCTTTCATATGTGCAGGAACAACCAACGCAAGTTATCAACAGTGTTTGGCATGTTGATAGCAGTTATTCTAGGCACATGACTGGCAACAATGTTTGGCATGAAACAACATACAACATTACAACAGAGGATATGTTATCTTTGTAGGAGATAGAGGTGGTAAGATTACAAAGAATTGTTTAGTGTCTAATGGTGTGTTAAGTTTTGAAGATGTTAATTTTGTTGAGGAACTTAAATATAATTTGCTAAGTGTCTCTTAAATTTATGACAAAAGGTATTCAACACACTTCACTAATAAAGAATGTCTTATTCTAAAACCTGAATTTGTAATTCCTGATGAATGGATTTTGTTAAGAACAACGAGAGACAAAGATACATACTTATTGACATGAATGGTTCATATTCATTTGTAACTACGTCTTGTTTGTTGTCTAAAGTCTCGGAAAGTGATTCAATATTATGGCATCATCGTCTTGGCCATGTAAACATAAAAATATAAACAAGTTGGTTAGAGGAAATCATATTATAAGCTTACAATTAAAAGAATTTCAACTTAATGAACATTGTCTGTCATGTTCAAAAGGCAAACAACATAAACTTCCTTATAAACCAGTTGCTCATATCAAAATTGAATCAACCCTTCAACTTTTACACATGGATTTATTTAGTCAAGTTAGCATTTTGAGTTTGGGACGTCGTGCATATTGTTTGATTATTATTGATGAATTTTCCAGATTTACTTGGGTTTTTTTAGCAACTAAGGATGAGACACCTCATTTGCTGATAAAGTTCATGACCCTAGTGGAGAATCAGACTGACAAAACAATCAAATGCATTCGAAGTGATAATGGAACAGAGTTTTGCAATCATACTCTAAATTAATTTTATGATTCTAAGGGGATAGCTAGACAATTTAGTTCTGCAGTTGCTCCGTAAAAAAATGAAGTTGCTGAAAGACGTAACAAATCTTTAATTTTAACTGCCAGAACAATGTTATCAGCAACCAAATTACCATCTTTCTTTTGGGCTGAAGCTGTTAACACTACATGTTATGTTCAGAATCATGTTTTAATAAACAAACAACAACACATGACTCCTTATGAAATCTTTGCAAACATAAACCCAAAGTCAAATATTTCAAAACATTTGGATGTTGTTGTACTCTGTTACACACGTCTGAATCTAAATCAAAATTTGATGAAAAAGCTGATGAATGTTATTATGTTAGATATTCTGCCAACAAAGTTGCATACAGGGTTTATAGTAAAAGATCTAAACAAATAATTGAGTCATTTGATATAGATTAGCATGAATCTAACTAAATAGATGCAAGTTCTGCTCTTTCATGGGTATATGATTATGCTTTATTACTTGAAACTTTCAATCGATCTTTTGTTGTTTCTACAGCTAATCCACCTTTGTTATCATCTATTCAAGACATTTTTTCTAATGATGTTGGACCTATGTCATCTTCAGCTATAGGAAGATCTTCAGACATACCTTCTTCTTCAAATGTCTCAGTTGTTCAACAATCTGATTCTGAATCTGAATTGCCTCATTCTGATTTAATCGTTGAACAAGCTCCATAAGTTTCTGATTAGAGTTCCTCTTCTACTCAAAATGATCCGATTGATACCATTCAAGTTCCATTTGAAGATTGATCTGTTGATAATGATATTCATTACGAGGAAGATATTGTGTATCAACTTGAAGGTGAAAACACTGTTGAAGAACCAGTTGGACATATGTCTAATTTAAAGGAAGTTATTTTTAAGACACCATTCCTCAGTTGAGAATTCATAAAGACCATCCAACAGAAGCAATCATTGGTCCATTATCACAAGGTGTCCAAACTCAAAGTCAATCTAGAGCTATAAATACATGCTTGTATTCATGTTTTATTTCTCAAATTGTGCCAAAGAACATTGAGATAGCATTAAAGGAAAACAGTTGGGTTGAGGCTATGCAAGACGAGCTGATGCAATTCAAGAAGCTAAATGTTTGGCATTAAAGGCTAAGCTGTCGATTGGAACAAAATGGATATTCAGAAACAAAACGGATGAAAAAGATGTGATTGTTCGCAACAAGGCCAGACTTGTTGTTCAAGGATTCTATCAAGTTTAAGGTCTTGATTATGAAGAAGTATATGCTCCAGTGGCAAGACTTGAAGCTATACGTATCTTTCTGGCTTATGATTCATACAAGAACTTCACTGTCTATCAGATGGATGTCAAAACTAAATTTTTGTACGGAGAGACGAAAGAGGAGACCTATGTTTGTTAACCACCTGGTTTTAAAGATCCAGATCATCCTGACTATGTTTATAAGTTAGACAAAGCACACTATGGCTTACATCAAACACCTTGTGCTTGGTATGTCACCCTCACTAAACATTTTCTTACAAATCGTTATACACGGGGTGCTATTCATCAAACTTTATTCTTATGGAAGACTGGTGATGATCTCATTCTTGTCCAAGTATATGTTGATGACATTATCTTTGGATCTACCAATGCGAATTTATGCAAGGAATTTGAAGCTGTGATGAAAAAGAAATTTGAGATGAGTTCTTTTGGAGAAATGTTGTTTTTTTTTGTATACAAGTTAAACAAGTTGGTACGGGTATACCGATACATCAAGATAAATATGTTCGCAATATTCTGGACAAATATAAATTTCAAGACTCCAAGATTGCACCCACTCCGATGTCTTCTCGTCCTACTTTAACTCCTGATTTCACGAAGGAAGACGTTGATCAACATTTGTATCGATCAATGATTGGATCTCTGATGTATCTCACTGCCGGCAGACCAGACATCATGTTTCCTGTCTGTCACTGTGCAATGTAAGAAGCACCAAACAGTATCCACATCCACTGAAGAAGCTTAATATGTGGTTACATCAAGTTGTTGTTCTCAGATCGATTAGATTCAGCAACAATTTCTTGATTATGGTCTTAACATTTATAACACCAATATTTGGTGTGACAATACTGTAGTGTTGAACATAGTGAAGAATCCTGTCCAACATTCCAAAACAAAACACATCGACATCCGAATGCATTTTATCCATGATTGTTCTAATCGAAAGCTTATTCATCTGGAACCAATCAACTCAGAGAACAACATTGCTAATCTGATTACTAAGACGTTTGATCATTTCCGATTTGACTTTTTAGTTCAATCTCTGGGAATGTTTAACTTTGGTTAATGATTAACCTTACACCCTCTCAAAAACATTTATCTGTTTATTTTAGTTAATATTGTGATTTTTCTTTCTAAATAATCAGCATTTTAAGGGGAGAAAATATGAAAATATCTCAAAAATTATTTTGTTCTTAAAGAGAGTAAAGATTGAAGAAAACTTACAAAAAGGTTTTGTTCTAAAAATACAAAAAATTAAAATTTACAAGGCTACATAGGAAATCATAGTACATTTCTTGATTTTGATATATTAAATACTAAGACTTAAAAGAAACTGACTTGGATTACGTTTGATATGTTGATAGGCTTTACTTTCAAGAATGAAAAGGACTATCATCTGTGATGCACTAAAAGAATATTCTCTATGACTGAAGTGGGTTACTCATCAAGGTTTTATGATAACACTAATTCCATGCTAAAACAGACTGAAAGTTACAGTCTAGTCATACTCAAGCAAGTTACTTTCTGATTCAGTATCTTTCAGAAGCAACATATATATATACATATAAATTTCAAAAGATGAAAAATATATGAAAGACTAAAACAAAAAAAAATAATCAAAAAGAGCAAAAAGATGCTATAAGGTCATATAGGAATAAAAGATGCCCATGCGCACAATAATAAAAGATATGTCATAAAAATACATACTTTATGGTAAATATTTTTCTTTTTGAGAATATGTTCTGACACGGGAGGCAAAATCAAAAGATGGGGCACATAAGTCCGAATTGTCATGTGAGTCCTAAACGTTTTGCGAGGGCAAAACATAAGTCCGACTAGCTGTTGATAAGTCCTAAACTTGTTAATACTCTGTGTTCAGAAACATTCTTCAGGCTAGTTATGGTGTACATAAATATTATAAAAGAGAAAAATAATACTGAAAATGTTGATCAGAGGTAAATGGTTTGAGTCAAATTGGGGTGACTTAAAATCTCAAAATGTCTTGAAGTTGGATAAGGGAATAGGATTTTTGATTGTGGGATCCATTGACTTCATATAACTTAATCAGAACATGATAAATATCACATCATATGTGTCCAAGTAAAGATTGAAGTCTAAGTTTAAAATAGATACAACATATTGACAATCAACTTAGCCTGTCTTATTTCAAAATAAACCTGGACAATGTTAATGATTGATTTTACAGAAATATGATCATATACTTGAAAATTTACCAAAAATATTTTAAGTATAAGTTTGTATGTCAATTTATTTTTGTTTTTGTTTTTGTTTTTATTTTTTTGTTTAAGATTCATGTTTGTTTACATTCGGATTTTGTTCACCAAAAGTTATTCAAAAATTGAGGGTTTTTGGTTAATTATTAACACTTGGTTAAACATGATTTTAAACATAACAAATCGCAAGCTCAAATAATATGCATAAAATCGAAAAATTGAAAATTAATTAATTAAAAAGTTCAAAGGAAATTGAAATTCTCGCGTGCGAGAATTTCAATGGATGTGAAAGGTTGTTGTGTGCGAATACTGACTTCTCGCACAAGAAGTCAGTAAGCTATAAAAGGTACAGTTGTGCAATAAGTCAATCATTCGCACGAAAACTCTCGGATTCATTTCTTTCAAAAATTTTCTAAATGTTAAACTCTTTGTCATTGATATACTTGTTCATTGTGATAGCATATTGTTACAAAAGTGATTGATAAGGTTGGTTACTAGTTTTAGACTGAGTTTATGTGAGTTCGAATCATGACCGATTGAATAAGGACAAATAGACTTAAAATTGAACAAAAATAACCATATGAAACCTTAATATTTACATAATTGGAACTTAATGAACATAAATTATTGGATAACACCCTGAAAAGTTTTAATTTGAAATTCTAAAAAACCATACTTGTCGCGTGCAAAAAGACGTTGGAATATGAACATGCGCGTTAAGTTTTCAAATTGCACAAAACCATTCGTTTGACATTCTAACTTGTCGCGCGAATAGTTAAGCTATGGTCAAACTCAAATTCATGCGATTAGTCATCCTGTCACGCGAAAAGTTAACTTTGAAAATGTAACTATTCGCATGTGATTAGTTGGATTCATGCAAAAAGTGCAAAGTTTCAATTTCAAAATTTTTCTATGTCTGTAATTATTGTTTATAAGTAACTAATCAATCTTTGTTTAAAATAATCTTTCAGATGGCTAGACAAATGGTTTTTAATAAAAACCATAATGTTGTTGCTTTTCTCGGAGACGTTCCTTATGATAAGGCATTGTTCAGATCTCTGATTGAAGGCCTCAAGACCTCTCAGATACATCATGCTATCATAGCTAGTCCTACTATCTACATTGATATTATTGATCAGTTCTGGATTACTGCTGCTAATGAGAGAGACACTCAGGGAGAACCATGTATTTCAGCTACGGTCAAGGGGAAGAGGGTTGTCATTACTGCAGAAGTCATCAACACTGTATTACAGTTGGAATATCAACCAAATACACTAGTAAAGATTGATGATGACGTAGCAAGGGATTTTCTAAAAAGAATGAGTTATGATCACCATTACCCTTCATTGGAGAAGAAATACTTACCTCCATTCTGGAAGTATGTAAAGTCCTAATCACGACCGATTCCACATATTGTTACACTTGATAATCAAATTAAGACAAATGTGTGCGTGTGTGATATCAACGAACATTAAACACACTTAAATGGATATTATTAATCAAATGATTACAATACCAAATGAGTTTACATCGTTTAAGCTCAATCCACCCGAGGTGAGCTCCCCTCGGGCGGCCTATCACACAACTCTCTACTCTCTCACCCTCAGAGCATTTTTACAAAATGAACACACATAATGAAATACAAGAGAAAAACAACTATTTATATTTTATAAATATTCTCATGCGAGAACATCAAGTTCTCGCGCGACAACTCCAAGTTCTCGCGTGGTTAGTTTTTTATCAATCATCTCTGAATTCTCGCATCCTTTTATTTCTCTTAAAATTTGAGTGTTTGCTTTTCACTTGATATTGTAATTCATAAAGGCTAGGTCCTTATAATTTCCCCCTATGGATTATGATGTCAAGGTATGTTTGACTTCGATCACACATCTATATAAATTATCAGATTCTCAGATATCTTTCATATCAGCCTTCCCTATTTCATCAAAGTCTATCCTAAAAGTTTTAGATGTTTAGGTTCTTCTTCATCCATTCCACCTCGGATAAGATTTTTCTTGCATATGCAAAGGGAACTTATACTAATCAATCTCCAACAATCCGACTTTTCAATAAGATGACAAGACTCTGTGATATCAAATCAGATTATTTGAAACATTCTTCCCCCTATTATTAATAAGCCCATATTTTCAAAGTCGGAATATCAAACAACCTTTATTATTCACTTGATTCCACCATTCAAACATTGTCCATATCAGTAAGATAAAATAAGCTCACATTGTCAAGTTTCAATTCACGAACAATGCGTCAAATGTTGTAAATGTAGAATCTCGAACTTGTTCAAGCCTCACAAATACCTCTATTTGAGTACAAAACTTCAAATCATCCGGCATCCTCCAGATCTGGGCCGAAACACTTGTTGAAAAATATTCAAATATTAACAAGTTTTTGCATCTACACAGGTTCTTGTATAACCAAGACGATTAATCAAAATTCTTGTGTGGATGCAGAAGTTCTCGTATGGTGAAGTTTTTGCATGAGAAAATTTTTGCAAACGACGGTTACCACTATGAAGATGTTGCATGAAAAGTTTTCTCATGGAAAAGTTTTCTCATTGAAAAGTTTTCTCATAGAAAAGTTTTCTCATTGAAAAGTTTTCTCATGAAAAAGTTTTCCCATGAAAAGTTTTCTCATGGAAAGTTTTCTCATGAAAACGTTTTCTCATGGAAAAGTTCTCGCATGGAATGTTCTCCATGAAAGTTCTTGCAAGAAAAAGTTTGCTCATGAAAAGTTCTCTGATGAAAAAGTTCTCGCAAAAAACGGTTATTTTTGAAAAGTCTTCGCATGATGCAGTTATTCCCGTGAAAACTTCAACCAAAATCAAATTTTATGAGTTTCAATCACTGCTACGATCTAAAATCTTCGTTTTCCACCATCTAAACTCAAAAACACTGAGCGTAATGATGCAAATCATCAATTTAGCATACAACAAACCTGATTTCATATGTGTTCACTCTTTGTTTCACCTTTTTCTTCTTCAAAATCGGTCCAAACTAGATCAAAACATTTAGATCTTTAACTTCCATGTTTAACATCTTAATACGGATGATTGCGGGATGAAAATCTATGTATCAAGAGCAACACCTTGCTCTGATACCAAATGTAAAGTCCTAATCATGACCGATTCCATATATTGTTGCACTTGGTAATCAAATTAAGACGGATGTGTGTGTGTGTGATATCAACAAACATTAAACAAACTCAAACGGATATTATTAATCAAACGATTACAATACCAAAGGAGTTTACATAGTTTAAGCTCGATCCACTCAAGGTGAGCTCCCCTCGGGCGGCCTATCACACAACTCTCTGCTCTCTCACCATCAGAGCACTTTTACAAAATGAACACATATAATGAAATACAAGGGAAAAACATCTATTTATACTCTATAAATGTTCTCATGTGAGAACATCAAGTTCTCGCACGGCAACTCCAAGTTCTCGCGCGGTTAGTTTTTCATCAATCATCTTGGAGTTCTCGCATTCTTGTATTTCTCTTATAATTTGAGTGTTTACTTTTCACTTGATATTGTAATCCTTAAAGTCTAGGTCCTTACAAAGTATTTATTTCATGTGGTGATTCATAGTCTGAGCAAGTTGAAGGATGGAATGGATAGCCTAAGTGTTGTATTTGGATCCCTGCTGGTATCTCTTATTGATGATTTACTGTACAACATATCCAAGGCTATGTTTGCGGAGATGCAGAAAAACGTGATTGCTACTATGGGAAAGAAGTTCATTATGTACCCCAGATTCATATAGATGATAGTGAATGCTGCTCACCCTGAGTTGGTAGTGTCTGGTTCATCCACATATGTTGTTATGGTGTTGAAGAAAGACATATTCACTTATTTGATGGGAGCTCATGGTAATGCCTGGGATGGCACTAATTTTGTCAATCTTGGAAGATTTGTTGGAGGATATCAAAGTAGAGATCATTCTACAGCTCAACAACATGAGACTGAAGCTGACCAAGCTGATCAAGCTGGTCCATCTTCGAGTACTCATGAAGATGCTCCAGAAAGTTCACAAGGAGCTGGGATGTTTGCTGAAGATGAGGTGAACACTTGGTTCATAGATATTGAGATGGATAATGATCAGATTGGGAATGTACCTTATGTGCTTCAAGAGAGAACTAGAGTGTAGGAAACTCCTACTAAACGTACTGCTGAGGAAAGAGATGAAGATTTTGTTCCTGAGGATTCTCCGTCGATTGATAGGAGAAAGAAGATGATGGCCAGGAAACGGGCTGATTCTGATAGTCCACATGGGAGGGGTGAGGACGAGGTGTGTTGCGTAAGCGTCGGAGGCCAATGACCACTGTGACGACCAGTTTTGACATTCCTGTGTCTAAGAATCCAATCACAGCTAGTGAGGCTACTCCATTAGAGAAACCAGTGATTGTTATAGAATCAACAACTATAACATCATCTGCTATACCTAAAGCTGATGATGTGTTGAGCACACCACCAAGAGATCAAGGGCTAAATAAGACAGATGGAATGGAAGATTTTCCCAACACTCCTTCAGCACGAAGACATGAATACTCTTGAACAACAAGTACATACTCTAGAAACGGAAATGATGGAGAAGACTCAACAGATTTATGATTTACATGCTCTAAATCAGGAAAAGGATAAGAGGATAAAGATTCTTGAGTATCAGCAACAGTTTATGTTCAGTTATATTCAGATCACGGAGTAGAATATCAGAGACCTCACTTCTCATGTTTAATCCTCGTTTGCTCAGCAACGAACCATAGAAGTTGGAAAGTCAAGTGGACAGCAATCTGCTGGTCTTGAAGCTATTAGTGATCCTATTGCTCTTACAGAGCATGATGTTGATCATGTTATGACTGAAAGGAAAACAGAGACTGCTAATGTTGATCAAGAGCCATCTACCATTGTTCCTACTTCGGCTACTGAGTATCGACCTGTAGTATTTACTAGAGAGGTGTTTATGGAGCCTGAGCATGACATTCCAATTCCTAACCCAGTTTATGATGATAATGACTTGGAGATGGTTGATTTTAGTTGTGATGAGGAAGATGACATTAATGATGTAGACAATGATGATGGTGATGATGGAAATGATAATAAGAAGGATGGTAAAGGAGACAAGAAAGATGATGATGATGATTAGGGCGGTGATTTAGGTTCAGTTGCTGGTCCTTCTAGATCCTTGGGTTCTACCAATGTCTCCGGACCAAGTCCTGGTGATACAGTTGGCTATACTCCATTGGATCCCGCTACTGAAGAGACTTATGAGAAGGAATTCTATACATTCCAGCAACAGATTCTTGTTGAGGATTCTGATGAAGACTTTTGTCCTTTTGATGACTTAGAGGAGACTGTGGATTACACTGACATATTTGGAAATACTCTCAAAGACTTATTTTCAGATATCTTGATGAAGAAGGAGAGATAGTTGGTGAATCAAATACTAAAGAGACGACTGATAAGGCAGCAGATCTAACTGGTCAAAGTGTTGCACGTCAGGTCGGAAATCTTACTGTTGATGCTCCTCCTCCACCAACTTATGTACACACGTTGAGACATTCCAAACCTTTCACAAGGTACGGAAATATAGAACCTATTATTAGTTGGGCGTATGATGTAGAGAAGAAGATGTATGTGGTGAAGAGGAAGGCTGGTGCGATGGAGTATTATCAGGACGAGCACGACTTTCATTCATGCAGAGCTTCTAATTTATATTCTATGGGTCATGTTCTGTTTATCAATCCAAGCAATTATGGAAAGGGGAATTGGATCAGGAACATGACATGGAAACAAAGGAAGGCCAACTTCAAAGACTTCAAACTCATTGAAGATGAGACGCGTATTAACCCTAACACTAACAAGCCGATGAAGATATGAGTGTTTAAGCATCCAAAATATGTGAGGAAGATCCCTATACATGCTCATGTGCCAGTTAATAGCTTGTCTAAGCTTATGTCGCGGAGTTGTGAGAATGAGACAGGACGCGCGTTGATACATTGCGTAGATAAAGATTACCGTATCATCGACCCTGTGGATCTACTTAAGTTTGGAAGGGACTATTTGATGAGGTTTCAGGCTTGTTTAATTGAAGCTGATGAATCTGTTCACTTTTTGGTGGCACAATTTGGTTGGTTGATTAAAAAGGCCCTGAACAACAAGATGTACGCTTATGGGGGCAGTTACAAGGTTGCAGACATGGACTTTTAAAGCATTGATTCACCGAGCCTAGGGGGAGTTTGTAGGGATTGAACATAGAGGCTCGGAAAATCAAATCAAGAAGATAAAGATCAAGTCACGCGAGAACCAAAAGTTTCCGCATGAAAAGTTCTTCTCGCGCGAGAACATGGAAGTCGCTGGAGAACTACGTGATAACTTCTAGGTTTAGTATAAATAGTTGTTAGTTGATGTAATTTAGTAAGCTTTTGTCATTTTTCTGATTTCGCATGTATCTGTAACTTTCAAATCAGAGAGCAATACTAATCGAAGTTTATTTACACTTGTGTTCATCTCATTTCTTATTCTATCTTCTTATCGTGATGATTATATTCCACGTTCTTGTCACAAGATTAATGTGATTGTTAAGTGTTGATCCTTACATAAATCGACATGTACTCTAGATCGCCCTGCTAATACATTTTTTGTGAACCTAATTTCAAATCGGAACCCAACCCAGATCAATCAAGCAAATATGTGAAACTTATCTCTAACTTTGTATTTCAACCTGCTCCAAGAGAGAAAACCAGTTCTACCCACCAGATAATTGCAAATCATAAACCCAATGTACCTCATCAAGAATCTCCTAGGATAAAACAACACAAAAACCCTAACCCAATTGGAATAACATCAAATCTTGGACACCACAACACCAAATTCGACCTAAAAACCAAAGAAAAAATCACATGTAGCCCCAAGGAAGAATTATCCCGATGTACAAATGACAAAAAGAGAACAATACATAGTGAAAAAAAGAGGGAACATCACGCACCTGCAGATCGGAGAAGTAACCAGGAATTCGAAAGGCAGAAAAGAAATCTCCTATCCATCAAACATAAACAATAAGGCAGACCGTTGAACAACACGTTATCACCAGGAGAATCAGGAAAACAACACGTGTACCACTAAGTCTACAAAAACAGGAAAAAAAATGAAAGGCAAAAGGATTCGAACCGTGAAAAAACCAAAAAAGCCCAGACACCAAACCAGCACAGCTGCCCAACAAATAGACACAAACACCCAACCAAAAAGTATTAATACCAAATTGAAGAACCACATACCAAAAAAATTAACCAATCAGCGCCCGCCAGACAGGCGCTCGGCACTGTTCATCTACCTACATTTTTCATATATAGGGTAATAATAAGAATTACAAAATAGTTTTTTCAAAATTTTAAAATTTAAACTAAAAAATTAATAACTAAAATTTATATATGAACACCCTTAATTAATTCTATTTAAATTAGAAGGTAAATTGTAAATAAATAGTTTCGTTTAATTAATTTTTTTATATAAACCAAAAATGGTGGATTATGTTGAGATTTACAAAGAAATATTTAAAGTTTTTATAATTTTACTTAATAATAATGTATCAAAAATATATAGAAGACGTAGAAAATGAAGGAATTCAAGGTGATATCATAGAAATACTCATAAACTCATGATAATTCTTATTGAAGAATACATTACTATAGATATAGCCTACACAGCAACGGCTACCTTATAGATAGCAACAGACTATAACAAACAAATGACTCGGCAATAGACTTAGCTAATACGCACGTGGGTATGCAAACCCATAATTCAACATACGACTGGACTAACCAACTGGACTAATCATATGACCCAGACTGACCCATAATTAAAGGCCAACAAATAAAACCCAATAAATCCTCCCCTTAAACTGAACCGTGTTTACTCATTCGGTTTAAGTTCTTGAACTCCAAGTAGATACCTCAATCTCATGAAGACATCAAGTTTCATGGGCTTAGTCATCATATCAGCAAGTTGACTCACCAACTCCCTTAAGTAGTGGAACCGAACATCGATATGTTTTTTTCTTCAATGCATCACCGGATTCTTTAAGAGCTTGATACTTGAGCTGTTTTCACACAATATCTCTAATGGTCCAGTTGTCTTTTCTCCCAAGTCCTCTAGTAAACCTCTCAACCATACACAATGACATGCAGAGGAGGTGGCCACCAAGTACTCCACCTCAGTTGATGATAATGTAACTATTTCTTGCTTTCGAGACTCTGGTAGATTGTTGTATCATTAAATAAACATACATACCCGGATGTGCGCCGTCGATCCTCAATGTCTCGAGCATAATCACTATCCGTGTATGTCACCAGCTTCTTTGTTGGATTCCTCTCATAAATCAACACATAGTCATATGTGCCCCTTACAAATACCTCAAAACTCGCTTGGCAGCCATCAGATGCCTCATGTCATGGATTCACCATAAACCTTGAGAGTAGACTCACCATAAACATGATATCAGGTCGAGTTACGGTTAGATACATAAGGCTTCCAATAAGCCTTTTGTAAACCGTAGAATCAACCTCCTCCCCTATTCTAATTTTAGTAAGGACTGTTCCTGGAACAATTGGATTAGAAACAGCATTCTCATCCCATATATGAAACCGTTCTAGTATTTCTTTTGCGTATTGTTTCTGACAAATGGAAATACCAGAAGGTTGCTGGTGAACTTCTATTCCAAGGAAGTAACTCGTCAATCCAAGATTCGTCATTTCGAACTCCTTCTGCATGGATTGTTTACAAGCTACACACAACATTGAATCATTTCCTGCATAAATTAGAACATCAATATATATACTTACAATGAGTACTTTGTGCTAAACCCGCTTAATGAAGAAAGTATGATCATATTTGCTTCTTTGAAACCCTTCTCGAATAAAATAGCTCTCTATATGATTAAACCAATCCCGGGGAGCTTGTTTCAAATCGTATAATGCCTTCTTCACTTTATAAACTTTCCCTTCTTCACCTTTCTTGATGAATCCTTTTGGCTGTTCAACATACACTAATTCCTTTAATTCTTCATGTAAAAATGCACTTTTTACATCCAATTGGAACACCTGCCAGTTTCGTTGAGCTACAACAGCAAGCAAAGCTCGAATGGTATCCCAACGAGCAACCGGAGCAAATACTTCAGTGTAGTCGATACCCTTTTTCTGAGCATACTCTTTCACTACAAGTCGCGCCTTATACTTGTCAACCTTCCCATCTGCATTAAACTTTGTTTTAAACAACCACTTGACACCAATCGGTTTTACTCCAACTGGTGCCTCAACGAGTTCCCACTTATGATTTTGTACTATAGCCTCGATCTCTTTTTTCATGGCTGAAATCCATTTCTCCTCCTTACATGCATCTTCATATGTAACATGATCATCTGATATGCTATACATCGCAAACCCTACTTCTCTGTATCTTCGTCAGAAAGTCCTTCATCGAATTGATAATCGCCCATCCATATTGGAAGTTTGCGAACTCTTGTTAAGGATTCAGCTTGTATCACAGGCTCAACATACTCATTATTAATAGGATTCGTAGAATTTTGCTGAGATAATAACATACCTCAATTAGCTGTGGGATTGGGATGAGGAGTCTGTGAGACCGGGTTCTTGCTAGATGAAACTTAGGTCTCATTGTGAGTGCTTGGTGGGTTCGTAACTGCTTCAATTATTGGCATAGTTGCAGCCTCATCAACAACTATCAAGTCTTTCTCTACTAGATCATCATCATTCCAATTCCATTTATCATCTTCATTAAACACCACATCACGGCTGATAACAATCTTCTTTTGCATGGGATCGTACAATCGATAAGCCTTTGATTTAATGCTTACTCCAAGTAACACACATTAATAGCTTCTATCGTCAAGTTTAGTTCATAGTTGAGATTGTATATGAACATGTCCAATGTTCCCAAACACACGGAAGTAATCAATAATGGGTGTAATTCCCGACCATAACTCCTCCGGGACCTTGTTATCCAAGCATTAACTGATGCATCTATTGAGCACATGGCACACCCACTTCACTGCTTCTGCCCAAAAGTACTTGGGCATGGATTTTTTCCACCAAAAGACAGCAAACCATGTTCATGAGTGTGCAATTTTGGTGTTCAGCCACCCCATTCTGTTGGGGAGTGTAAGTTGTAGTTAATTGTAGTTTAATGTCGTGTAAATCGCAAAACTCATTGAATGCTTTTGAGGTGAATTCGCCTCCCCTGTCACTTAGAAGTCCCTTTATCTTTGACCTAGTTTCCAATTCCACCATTATCTTGAACTGCTTAAAGGTTTCAAATGTCTCTCCCTTGTGCGGTAATAAGTATACCCAAGTCTTACGAGTATAGTCATCAATAAACATAAGAATGTAACGTTTACCAGTTGGAGACATTGGTGTAATTGGACCACATAGATCCGTGTGGATCAATTAAATTTGTTCAGTAGCTCTCCATTCATTTTGCTTTGGGATTGCATTTCGTTGTTGTTTCCCGATTGTACATGTTTCACATACAGTACTTTTTTTTGCCACCTTTGGTAGACCCTTCACCATCTGACGGTATTGCATGGTTCTTAATGCTTTGTGATCGACGTGGGTAAATCGTTTGTGCCATATTTGAGCGGTTCCTTCACTAACTTGTAAACAAGTTGATGCATATAGTTTTGCAATCCCATGTACAGGAAACATGTGATTTTTAGTTATTCTAGTGGACATGATCAAGCCTTTATGTGGGTGATAGGCTTTACATATTCCTCCTTGAATAACAAAGGTAAGACCTTTCTCATGCAATTGACCTATGCTGAAAAGATTCGATGTAAGGTCAGGTACATAATAAACATTCGCAATTACCTGAGTAATGCCTTCCACACTAAGTCCGACTTCACCCATGCCTTTGACTCTTAACTGATGATCGTTTCCCAATGGTACTGTATAGTTGCATGACTCATCCAAGTGCATGAACCATTCCTTGTTGACTGTCATGTGGTTGGAGCATACAGAGTCTAGAAACTATGTTCCTTCTCCCTTTGGAGTAGCCATATCAACATGTGCCATCAGCAGTAGTTCTTCGCCATCTTCATATTCGGTATAGTTTGCTGATTGATCACCAGTGAGACATTCATATTGAAAATGTCCAGTCTTATGACATTTGTAGCACTCAACAGAAGCTTTATCAAATGAAGATCAACCCCTGCCACGTCCTCATCCATGGTTGGGACTAAACCTCCCATGTCCTCGACCGGGGTTAGGAGCTTGTTCTTGATCGGCTTTTATTGCTTGATCCTCAGGAGCCTTACGTTGAAGCTTCTGCTCATGGACCAACAACGAACTTTGGAGCTCGTCCACGGTCAAAGCATCAAGATCCTTGGACTCCTCGATAGAGCACACCACAAAATTGAAGTTTTTAGTGAGTGTGCGAAGGATCTTTTCGACTATCTTTACATCGGGCATGTCTTCTCCACACACACGCATGTCATTTGCTATTACCATGCATCTGCCAAAGTAAGCGGTAACCGACTCTTCGGTCTTCATCTCTAGAGTCTCAAAGTCTCTTCTGAGTCACTGAAGCTACGCTCTCTTTACTCTTGCATTTCCTTGATACCTGATCTTCATAGCATCCCAAATCTGCTTTGCGGTGTTCTTCTGCGGAATCGTCTTCAAGATATGTTTGTCATAGACTGAAACAGAAAGTTTCAAGCCTTCGAGTCTTGAAGTCGTTTCGCATCTGAGGTCGTACGTTGAGCAGCAGTCATCTCTACCCTATTCTATGGCTCTATGTACCCTTCTTCAACCACCATCCAGAACTCCCTTGATCGGAGAAGATTCTCCATCACCAGACTCTAGTGGTCGTAATCACCATCAGACTTTGGTACACTCACTGTTTGGAAGTTGCTTGACTCCTCGGCCATTCCGTCTTCGTCTCCTGCTGTGCTTGTAACTTTGGATTGCTCTCTCTCTATAAGTACGCTCTGATACCACTTGAAGAAATTCAAGGTGATATCATAGAAATACTCATAAACTCTTGGTAATTTTTATTGAAGAATAAGTGGCTATATATACATAGCATACACAGCAACAGATACCTTAAAGATAGCAACAGACTCATGCGACTCGATCAACACATAACAAACAAATGACTCAGCAATAGACTTAGCTAATACGCACGTGGGTATGCAAAAACATTATTCAACATACGATTGGACTAAGCAATTAGGCTAAACATATGACCCAGACTGACCCATAATTAAAGCCCAACAAATAAAAACTCAATAGAAAATGGTGAGATTTATAAAAATAAATAAATTTGGGTAATCAGCCCTTTAAATATATTATATTGAGAAAAACATATATTTAGAAAAGAAAGAGGTTCAAATACAAAATATATTTTTGCTACAAAGTATGAGAAAACACAATAAGTCAAAAAAAGTCACAAAAAAATTATATCTCACAATATAAATAGAATTTCAAAAAAGTAATTCCGAGCTTTTGTTCCCCTAGCCGTCCTCATTAAAAAAATAAACGAAAAATAAAAAAAATTAACTTTTTTTATTATGTCATTTATGAAAAACACAATGACATCATTGTGTCATTATGAAAGACACAATGACGTCATTGTGTCATAAAAGACATAATAAAAATTTTCTTTTATTTTTTTCTGAAAAATGACGATGAGAGAAACAGAGACTCCGAAGTACTTTTTTAAAATTCAATTTAAATTGTGAGATATAATTTTTTTATGAGTTTTTTAGTCTTATTATGTCTTCTCATATTTTGTAGAATAACCTCACCCTTTAGAAAATTTAATGAGTTATTAAATCAAATGATGGTAAATAGGAAAAGCTAGATATATAAAATCAGATGTTATTAACTTATTTCGAAACCTTGTTATAAAAACAATAAATCTTTACATTATCCTACATACTTGCACGTTGTGCTTAAAATTTAGTGAGTGAATGGAAACAAGCAAATCTCATTGAGCAAGAGCAACCATAATTTCAAAGTCTTGTTCTTATATATAAAGTCACCCAAGAAAACAACAAAGAAGCTTCAATTATCATCAACCACTTGTTGCTGAATGGATGTGGGAGCAACTGACAGTCTGCTTAGAATTGTAGCACCACTCCTTCAATCAGCAATTTGTTTTATGTTTTGTTTGGATATTTTAAAGGATTTCATATATTAAAAAAAATTGTATATTCTTGCCTCCATGCTGTAACATGTGGTGCCATAAGATAGGGTCTAGAATGATATATAGTTGAGACATGCTGGTGACATATAACTAAAAATCTATGAAATTATGCATAGAAGTGTAAAAACCACAAAAGAATTATGTAAAGTTTGTTAACCTAGAGTTACGGGATCAAATCTCTTTCATATGCAGGGGATGAATTGATCAAACATCACTCATGTTATGCTTAATTTCGTTATTAGGTATACGGAGCTTTATAAGTTGGACCTATTAAATTTGATAGATAGTAATTAAGCATAAAATTTTATTGAAATTGAGTTTATACAAACATAGATCTTAAAACATCAAAGGTACTAGTACTAGATATTTGGTTAAAAACACGTTCTTGTTTAATATTCATTTGATTTGACAAATATAAGTGAAACTTGGGATCGGTTCATGCTAAAAGTATGGAAATATCACATTAACAATGTAAAGAGAAGAACCATACAGTTAAACATGCTTGAATGATAACAATCTTAAAAAGAGTGTTCTCTTGTGAAGTTTTCATTCGAAAAATCAAAAACAAATCCATGTATTATTCTTGTAAGTAAAGGAGATAATGTTGGTTGTGTGAGAGACTAAGTGTTATAGTCATTGAATAGGACGTTTGTGAAAGGAACTCAACTAGGGATTTGCTTAGGGTCGAAGTTGTGCCTTTTTCCACCAGGGTATCACATGATGAACAATTTTTTTTATGATTGATACAGTCAATTCATTGTATTAAGTTCAACTCCTTTTGACATAAAAAACACCATTTACGATCAACGATTAATTAGGGTGATTTTCTTTATTTAACTATGTTAATTGTTTTTGTAATTTGTTAGTACAAATACTATCAGGTTGTACGGTGGTCCCCTTTCGATGACTTTGCTTGTGGTTTATCGTCATATTAAATCCAGTAGTGACTGTAAATCACATTTAGGATCGTTGATCAAATCAATACTTTTATCATAAAAAGACCTTAATTTTTAAAATTCAATGTGTTCATGGGATTTTTAAATTAAAAGTCTTCCCACATCGCAAGTTTTTTTCCCCTTTTTATGTGATTCAATTCTACTAAATGTTGGTCACTTTAATTTACTATTATACTTCAAATTAACTTTTTGGTTTACAATTCCCCAAATTGGGAAATCGTGATATATATGTAGCATCCCTCTCAAGGTTGAAGACGATTGTTAATTACTATCCTTTTGCTTCCATAATCAAAATGATGTAAAACAATAACACGGACTTTTCTAAAGATAAGCATATAAGTATCAGGTTGTCGAAATTCATAGGAGTTTCCTGGATAACATAAAATTTTGGAGCTGAATTATATGATGCATGGATATTGTGTAAATAAGACCAGCTATAGTGGTGTGTGATAGTGTTGAAAAAAGTGATGACACGCACATGCCATATAGACAATGGTGTAATAGTACTAAATGATGTAATGGATTAGTGATGATTGAGAGATTTGATTTAAAACGATAAGATGAAGTGTAGTATTGTAGCCAGTTGAAAAACTAAAAAAATCACCTTCTTTGCGTTGACGCCCTTTGGGCACTCACCACTATCACGCCCAGAGGGCGGTGTGCGTGATGTAATAAGGTGTCAAATCACCATTGTCATGTTTCACTACGTCGTCCTAGTTACCTTAGATGCAAGGGTGACAATTAAAAATCTGACCTATTTACATGCGGTTTATTTAATATTTGAAAGTGACAATGATGTTATTGATAATGGATATCTAATATGACCATTGGAAATGATTCCCCATAATTTGGGGCATAGACATGTGCCTCCTGCTTCCCATGAACCTATGATAATGAAAGGGGTTTTGAATTTATACATAATGTTTAAAGTGGAGATAACAAACCATGTACACACAATTACAAGATTACATGTAACACACCAATTATAAAAGAAATTCTAAAAGAAAAGAATGATTTGTTACACACATGGATTAGTATATATGGTATTAAAGTAATAAACTCTAAAGACTCGTGTTTATAAAAACAAAATACTTAAAAATAAGAAGAACTAGCATTTTCTACCCGCGAGATGCGTCAGAAATTCCATCACAATCCTAAATATCAATATACATCGCAATGGTGGATATACTGATTTATATTAGGAAACCCGGTTGCAAACACAAGTCATAATAACACCTACACCTTTAAAATCACAAAACAACGGAAGAGAGAGTACGGTCGGAATGAGATCCGCGTGGGAACAATTATGGGAGAGCTAATGGTAGAGTTACATATGGCTTGTATTGTTATTTCTTTATGATGAAGATTGAGATGATGATTGATTTGAATAAACTTTGTTGGGTAATCCCTGCCAAAGAAGATATTCCGGGCTGGCCCTAAAGATATTCATGTTTGGATAAGTGTCACACAAAAACACGTGAACAAGCAACGCATAATATTTATTTTGATTAGAACGTAAATGAATCCAATAGAAACTAATTTGCTTCCACTAACTCCCATGCAACTTCCTTTTAAGGTATAGTTTGAAAAGCATATTTTATATATTTTTTAACGATAAAGACTTTACGAATCAGATCGATCTCGTGACAAAAATACGGAATGTAATTATCACGGTAAAAAAATATAATAAGCAAAAGATGAACACAAGTGTAAATAAACTTTAATTTCTATTGCTCTTTGATTTGAAAGATACAAAGTACATATAAAATCAGGAAATGACAAAAGCTCTCTCAATTTACATCAACATACTAAACTATGAAGTTCTCGCGTAGTTCTCCCGCGACTTCCTAGTTGTCCCGCGAGATACAATTCTCGCGCGGCAAGTTCAGGTTCTCACGCGACTGATCTTTATAATCTTGATTTTTGATTTCCCGAGCCTCTAGGTTCAATCTCTACAATTTTTGAGATATGCATATATGTAGTATAATACAACATGTTTGCTTGATTAGATAAAAAATAAATACAAAGATATGCTTACATTTAATTATATTGAATCATACTTTCAAATATATATTTATTTGCATCTATATTTCACATTCAAATATATATTTATTTGCATCTACATTTCACATCTCTACAGAAAGTAAATAATGTAATGATTTTATTTCAAACGCATATACAAATATAACGTAAATACGTCATTTACCGCAAATAACATTTACTACATACCATGTTATATCATATACTATAAACTAGTATGACGCGCGCACTTCGTGGCGGTGATGTCATCCGCAATGGTATGTCTTGAAAATGTAACACGGATATGGTGTGAGTGTTAAAATTTGTAAAGTACTAATATAACAATCGGATGTACCGTTTAATGTAAAATTTAAACTTAATTAAAGGAAAAAAATAAAAACTATTCACATTACGCGGTAGTGCTAATGTTGTTTTCCTTTTAGCTATATTTATGAACCGTGATTGTGTAATTTGTCGTATGGATTTAAATTGAATTAAAGAAAATAAGTATATAAAACAAAAAAAAGAAAGAAAAAAACAATAATGACTAAAGATTCTTAAAGAGGATAGGAGGTGTTGCAAAAAAGAAACCACAAAATTAAGGGTCAATATATAAAAAGCAAAATAACATTGTTAATGTGGTTATATTTTGTAAGTTATACCGGTAAAAATACCGCACGATGCGGCAGGGTTGTCGTAAATATACTTTCGCTCATCAATCTATGGTAACTTTTAGAAAAAAATAGGCACTAATTTCTAAAGTGAAATGCGCAACAACTCGGATTTAAACAAAACATATGCCTATAAAATAGTTGAAGCTACTTGTATTTTTTTTTTAAATAGTTTAGTTTAGTAACTTCAATAAAATCACGACATTGTCTTTATTTTTATTATTATTGTTGACAAAAGAATTAGTTCTTTGTTTCTTCTCAAAATTATTTTTAAAAAGTAAAAGAAAGACAATGAATAGAATATTCATCATCATGTTCTGTATTTCTACATTGTGAACACCACCTCCTCCGTACCTCCATTAGACCATCACCGTCAACCACCGCACCGAAAAGCTGGTCTTGACAGAACCACCTTCCTAAAACCACGTACCCCCACCAATAATACCCAAATCCTTCCATCTAGAGGTGACAAACCGGTTTTTGGGCCCAAACCGGTCCAGTTTCAAACCGGTCCGGTTTCAACCGGTTTATTTTCAACCTGTTTGAACTCCAAACCGGTTCGGTTCCTAAACCAGTTTCAGGGCTAGGATATTCAAACCTATCGAACCGGTCCGGGCCGGTTTGAAAACCGGTTTGGGTTTTCATTTTTTTTTTAAATTTAAATTCACTCAGTTTTCAAACGCCCAAACAGTGCTCATGCGGCCAAACAAAGCTCATGGGCCCAAACAGTCATGCGACCAAACAGTGCTCATGCGCCCAAATAGTGCTCATGCGCCAAACAGTCATGCTCCCAAACAGTGATCTAAAGCATTATTTATTTTTATCAAAGATTACACATTTATATAAATTATTTATAAATATTAAAACATAAAACATAAAACATAAAACATTAATTAAAAATATAATTATGATTTATGATACATGAAAAATTAAATATGATTATTTATTTTTATAAAAGATTACATAAAATGTAAAATAAAGATACTATTCAAAACATATAAACAATTCAAATGACGTAAACTTTATTCTTCGCCACCAGAACCCGAGCTATTACGAAGGAACTCGTCATATGCCGCTTAATCATCGGTCATTCCGGGTGTCAATTCATCTTCTACTTTGTCTTCATATATTTCGGCTTCATATTCTAATTCTCCTTCAAGTGAGCATTTGTCTTGTATACTTTCAGCTGCATCCAAATAATCCTTCAAGCAAATACATATTTCAACTGCTTCGGGAGTGTGTCGGGTTCTTCATATTGATATAATCCTGCCACTAATAGAAAAAGCAGATTCCGAAGCTACCGTGAAAGCTTGGACGGTTAGTAAATCTCGGGCCATGGTGGATAGGATTGGAAATTGATCTTCCTTACTTTTCCACCAAGCCAGCAAGTCAAAATTTTTAAAATCTTGTGGAGTCATGGTGGATAAAAATTTTGTTCCACTATACCTCCCGATTTCACTACTTGGAGTGTTACCACGTTGACGTTTATTACATTCATCTCTTAAAGTATTATACAAAGCAAACATTGGATCACTTGAACCTTCATCATGTGCTGCATGCCGCATAGACTCATGTATGTTTGATGTTTCATCATATTTTGCTAAATAAACATCAAACATTTGGCCTAAATGTGTGTTAAAATTATTTTTTACATTTTGAGCATAATATGAGTTTTCTTCTTCTAAATCCAAATTAAAAGTAATTTTATCAATTAAAGTTTCAACCCCCAACGTATTTAAACAAGGGTTTAAGGCAGCGGCACATGTAATAACCGGAGACATTTCTTTAAAATATTTTTTAAGTTTTTCTTTCATTTGTGGTATTATATCTGAATAAGGTCTACCCCTACACGACAACTCATTTAATTTTGAAGTCATTAAGTAAATTTGGCGAAGTACTAATGTACTTGTTGGATAATAAACTCCAGAAAGACAAGTAGTTGGGGTTTTAAAAACATTAAGCAATTTAGTTATTTCTTCAATAATAGCTCAACCCGATGAATGGTAAGTCGAAGCCTTTTCACGACTCACTAAAGTATTATGAAAGGCTATTAAACTTTCTTTTTGGTCAATAGCCTTTTCAAACATATTACAAGTCGAATTCCATCTTATAGGTACGTCCCAATTCGGACCTAAACATTTGAAATTTGAGTCTTTACAAAACTTGCGATACCTACTATATCTTTGGTTACTGCTAAAAATATCACGTAACATTTTTTTAAAACTATCTTTTGCTGTTTCAATAGTTTTTAAACCGTCTTGAACGGCTAAGTTTATGATGTGTGCAACACGTCGACTATGAAAAAACACACCATCATAAATTGGTTTATATTTTAATTTTAGATGTCCTATCGCAAGCGTATTATTTGATGCGTTATCAAAAGATATAGAAAATATTTTGTTTTCTAATTTATACGTTTTAATAACTTTATCAATAAGATAAAAAAATGTTTTGCCCAGTGTGAGGATAATCAAACAATTCAAACGCAATCATACGTTTCATCATTTGCCACGAACCGGGTTCAACCCAATAGGCGGTGACACAAATGTACGAGTCCGGTGAACCGTGCGGAGTCGACCAAACGTCACTAGTTAAGTTAACACATGTTTGTAAATTTTCAAAATAAGATATTAATTCATTTTTAGCTTTTTTCCACATTTTTAAACAATCTCTTCTAAGTGTAGCACGACTTACATGTGAGTATCGCGGTTGGAGAGTTTGTTGAATTAGCCGAGTCAAACGTTCATTATCGAAATGTTTGAATGGCAAGCTTTCTTGAATTACAAAATGCATCATTTGCTCACGAACCGCATCAACGTCATAAGCTCAAACATTCCCTTCGCTTGTCATCGAAGCTTGACCTTGAGACGGTTCACCTTTCAAAGCCTTACAATATTTATTCACAATGTGGTTTTTCAAAGTTGTATTTGCATCTTTTTTGAAAAACTTATGACAATACTTGCAACGAGCTTTGTTTGGATCGCTAGCCATTTGACATAAATCGTAATTACACCGTATTTCGGGATTCCTATTCGTAGGAAGGATTGCGACCACCACGTTGCTTGAAGACGCATCACAACCAACGGATGATTGAGCACTTAATGAAGCCATTTTGAAATGAACGAGAGTATTGAGAGTTTTTTTTTTTGAATTGAACAAAAGTATTGAGCATATTTGAGAATAGAGGGCATTTTTTTTAGAGTAGAGAGCATTTTAAGTTGTTGTGGTTCAACCAAAACATCCAATACATATTTATACTAGTTTAATGGGGGTAAAATGGTAAAACAAAACACCAAAAGAAGGTCAAAAACGGCTATATAACGGCTATATAGCCGTTATATAACGGCTACTTTTTTGAAATCCGGTTTGAAAACCGGTTTGGGCACCAGTTTGGAACCGGTTTGGGAACCGGTTTGGGAACCGGTTTGGAATCAGGCCGGTTTGAAACCGGTCTTCACATAAGAAACCTCCAACCGGTGTAGGAACCGGAGGTTCGGACCGGTTCGGGACCGGTTTGGGCCAAACCGGTTTGGACCAGAAACCGGTTCCGGTTTTTTCGGCCAAACCGGTTCCCGAACCAGTTTTTTTGGCCACCTCTACTTCCATCTTCTGACCCGCTTCCCTACTGTCAAATACAATTGTTACTCTGTTAGTGTCACCGGAAAGACAGAGATTGTCGTCATGAGCCTCGTCGTCGCACACCGCTGTCTACTTTTTATTGGGCCACGTTTTTTAGATCAGAAAAGCGGAGTAGCAACAGAGAAGAAGATGAAGACATCATGGTGGTGGTGGTTTTGAAGGCTCGAGGAGGGCGGGGATCGACAGAGGCTCTATGGTGGCTGGTAGGTCTTATGGTGGCCAACGATGATGTGAATGGAAGGTGATTGTAGTATTATTATGGAGAGAGGCGGTAAGTGTGAGAAAAATTTTATACCTTTTGCTTCATTTATTGTATAGACATCATGTCGTTGTACATTTAGCATAAGATCATGTATTTCGCTGTTGATCCAGTTGTTTTTTGTAATAGTATATATAATCATTGTCATCATTTGAGATTATATATTATTTCAAGAAGATAATAATATTATAATATTAATTGATCAGTATTTAAGTTCAATCATATTTAAGCATGTTTGATCGATGTCGAAGTATCAATCAAATAAGATGTTAAATTATGTGTTCCTATTCACCTTAGACTAGTTAGGGTAAGTAGGATTGTTGATCCTCGTGGAATTAGTGGTCGGTGTGTTGTACTTTGATTTATATGAAAACAAATAATCAAATTATTAAATTAATTAAACTATTGCCTCTTGGCTGTGAAAATTGGATTTTTGGAGTAATTAACAAATTAACAAAGAAAACAAGTTGGAAATAATCAAACGTGGTTAAGAAAACGATTATAAGAAAGAGTAATCCACTTCGCATCTAGGTTTGGTTTTCAGTAATTGTTTAATTCAACTTCATGGAATATCCTTAATAGGGATTCTGTACGTGTGTTTATTAAGTGATAACGATAATCAAGACTTAATAGGTCTTAAAACACGATGCCTATTCAATTAGAAACCAAAACTTGTAATCATATAATTTCCGGAAGATTAAATGATATTCAAATAAAAGTTTAACAAAATCATTGTTTTAATAACCAAAACACAAGTTAAACTTATGAAAGAACTTAACAGGTTCTAAAGTTTAATCCCATCAAAGTTAAACATAAACAAAAACCTAATCACACAAAACCTAATACCCAAAGTAGATCACGAGAAGATTAGCTGCTCATCGTTCTTGAATGATCTTCAAAACTATCAGCATTTTGGATGATTGTATGTTGTTAGAAAGATGTGGAATGAGGAATTTCAGGCCTATGAACTCCCAAAATTCGTCTCAAATCGTCCTAGGTCGAATGGGGGGCAAGTGGTGGGTGAAACCTAATAAAACGTGGTTTTATAGTTGTTCCAAGGCGGCCCTAACGTAGGCTACGCCAGCCAGTGTAGCCTACGCTGGGGTATATTCTGCTGATTTTTTTCTTGAGCTGGCGTAGCCTATGGTGGCTACGGTAGGCTACGGTGGAACCCTTTCTGCTGCAATTTGAATCTTTGTTTCTTGACCTATCCACTGACTTGTTTCACCATGTAGGCTTCCAACTTGCTTGTTTTACCTACAAAATCACTTCCAACTCATAGTTAACCTATTCAACTTAATCACATGCATATAAACGAATAATTAAACGTAATATTTAACGTTTAGACACTTAAAACACTATTCCAACACACTCGTATCAATGTTATTCATAATCTTCTTGGTGTTGGAAGCCATAGAATCATGTTATTAGTAGTATTGTTACATTTCATGTTTTGTTATGAATATACAACACATTTTACTTGAACGTAAAGAAACACATGATCCCATATCGATATTTCAACGTTTGTTTGATCTAAATGAGTGATTTTACATTATCATGTTTATGAAACAAGTTGACATTGTTCATGTTTGGTTTATAGGTGTGTAGAGCTTAAAGAAAGGTAATTTGAGGCAAACAAGACAAAACAAGAAACTCAAGGATCGGTGACGTAAATAACAGAAGTAAAGAAGAAAGCATGTTGGAGCAGGGGCCGGCGTATGATGCGCTGGTCTTGGGCGTATCATACGTCATTGGCGTATGAGGGCGGTATAATTTGGCATACTTGCTCAAGATTACAGAGGGTTGGACGTATGAGAGATGAAGGAGGCGTATGATACGTTGAAGGGGGGTCTCATACGCCGGTCACCAATAAACATCCAGATTTTAAGAATTTTCAAGTTCATTTAAACCAATCCAATCTCATTCTAAAAAAGAACTTCTCATACACGAAAATTGAGAATCCTCAGCTGATTTTTGGTGCCCTCAAACTTTCCAACTCATTCCAAATCATCATTGATCATCATTCAAATCAAGATTAAAGGCTTAATGAACACGTTGTGTGGCTAGGCTTTTCATGATCACTTTCGGGAGAACCATTTATGCTAAGACGATGTACGTGTTTTAATTAGGATTTTTGTTGACATTGATCTTTGAATCTAATTTCAAGTTTTGTTTAAGTTAAAAAGTTTTTTTATAAATAAATTACTTGTTTAATTATAAGTTTTTATTTTTCATGCATCGTGAACTCATTAAGGATGATAGGTAACTTTATTTAAACGAATTAATAGCATTATAATTGAATTAGTCTTAAAAGTTTGATCCTTTGTAAGTACGCTAATCAAAAGTTGAAGTAATGAGAATTAGGTTTTAGCAATCCCTAGTTTGAACATATCAGTTATTAATCTTGTAGAATTAGCAACCCAAAAATGATTATTTTCTTATTATTTAGTTAATTCATTCCAAAGTTAATTCATTTTCTCACTTGTGTTATTAAATTCTTTTAAAGTTTTAGTCTTTACTTTTAATGTTTGTGTCTTTGAGTTAATTGAGTCTTATTTGTTACAAACTTTCCACTAATTCCTTGCGGAGAAGATCTTACTTACCCTTACATAATAAAGGTAGATAAGGTCGGTTATCAAACTAGTTTTTGATCGAGTCTCGACAACCAGATCAAAAGACTATCAGAAAAATAAGATTAATGTAATTTTCTAAAAGCAACTTTTAAAAAGAAATTGTATTTTCTAAAAAATAAGGTTTCTTTTGTGAATAAAAAGTTTGTATTATCTAACAAAAAGGTTGTTTTAGATTTAATGCAATTTCACCTAATTAAATATTTGGTAAAAAGTTTACCTTTGGCATAGTGCACATTTTCAATGCAAGAAACAACCTTTTGAGGGTTTTGATGAAACATATTCTCAAGGTTGTATTAGCTTCATGTTAGTAGTGAAATGAACATTTGATGAATATGAAGATCATATATATCACTATAAATGAAAGGACCTTCGATGATGAAAGTATACTTCAGCGGTCCTTTAGTGAAGGTCAACCTTGTTGGTGAAGGACAGTTGTAAAATGGGGCATTGGCAAAGATTCACCGATGGATTAGCAACGATCGTAGCTGGATGGCCATGAAAATATCATTGGCAGATCAATGGCTGTAAAGTCCTCATCACGATCGATTCCACATATTGTTACACTCGATAATCAAATATTAAACAAACTCAATTGAATATTATTAATCAAATAATCACAATACCAAAGGAGTATACATCGTTTAAGCTCGATCCACCCGAGGTGAGCTCCCCTCAGGTGGCCTATCACACAACTCTCAGTGCACTTTTACAAAATGAACACACAAAATGAAATACAAAGAAAAAACAGCTATATAAACTGTGCAGATGTTCTCGTACGAGAACTTGATGTTCTCGAGCGACAACTCCAAGTTTTCGCACGATGAGATCTTTATCTCTCATCTTAGAGTTCTCGCATCCTTGTATTTCTCGTATAATTTGAGTTTTTGCTTTTTACTTGATATTGTAATCCATAAATGCTAGGTCCTTACAATTTCCCCTTATGGATTATGATATCAAGTTATGTTTGACTTCAGTCACTCATCTTCATGAATTATCTGGTCCTTGGCTATCTTTCACTTTAGTCTTCCCCTTCAGCTGTAACATCCTCCTAATGTATAGCTTCATAAAGGATATCACGTCTGAATTAGGATTAAACTATTCTATCTTAATTATTTACAACTTAAGATGTATTAGCTTATGACAGAGAGGTCTAACTTCTATTTTGGATTCCGGAAGAACTCGATTCTTCAATCCGATGACAAGATTCTGTGACGACGAATTAGATCATCTAAAGTATTCTTCCCCCTATGTAAGATGTAATAAGCCCATATTTTTAGAGCAAAAATACCAAACAATCTTGATTATTTACTTAATTGACTCGTTCGATCATTGTGCCCATCAATAAGATAAGATAAGCTCACATTGTCAAGTTTCAATTCACGAACAACCTGAATCAAATATTGTAGATATAGAATCTTGAACTTGATCAAACAACACAAAAATCCTTGTTTAAGTACCAAATTTCAAATCATCCAGCATCTTCTAGATATAGAGACAGAAAAAATTATTGTAAAACCTTCAAATACTAACAAGTTTTTGCATCTGGATGATGTGTTCGCATTTTGCGAAGTTTTTACAAAAATTAAAATCAGTCATAGTTTTTGTATGGATGAAGAAGTTTTCACATGGTGAAGTTTTTGCATGAGAAAATTTTCTTAAATGACGGTTACTGCTGCGAAGATTTTGAATGAAATTTTTCTCAGAAAAAGTTTTCTCATGAAAAAGTTTTCTCATGGAAAAGATTTCTCATGAAAAAGTTCTCTTATAAAAAGTTCTCACATGGAAGTTATCGCATGAAAAAGTTTTCTCATGAAAAATTCTCTCATGAAAAAGTTTTCGCAAAATACGGTTATTTTTGCAAAGTTCTCGCACGATGCAGTTACTCCCGTGAAAACTTCAACAAAAATCGACTTTTATGAGTTTAAATTGCTGCTACGGTCTCAAATCTTCGTTTTCCACCAAAAGTCGAAGATACCGAGCGTAATGATGTAACAAAGCCGATTACACGTGTGATCACCCTCGGTTTCACCTTCTTCTCCTTCGAAACTGGTCCAAACTGGATCTAAGCCTTCTAGATCTTCAACCTCCATGTTTAACATCTTAATATGGATGATTGCGGAATGAAAATCTGTGTATCAAGAGAAACTCCTTGCTCTAATACCAAATGTAAGTCCTCATCACGATCGATTTCATATATTGTTGAACTTGATAATCAAATTAAGACGGATGTATGCTTGTGATATCAACGAACATTAAACAAACTCAATGGAATATTATTAATCAAATGATCACAATACCAAAGGAGTATATATCATTTAAGCTCGATCCACCCGAAGTGAGCTCACCTCGGGTGGCCTATCACACAACTCTCTACTCTCTACTCTCTCACCCTCAGAACACTTTTACAAAATAAACACACATAATGAAATACAAAGGAAAAACATCTATATATACTATGCAGATGTTCTCGCTCGAGAACTTGATGTTCTCGCTCGAGAACTTGATGTTTTCGCGCGATGAGATCTTTATCTCTCATCTTGGAGTTCTCGCATCTTTGTATTTTTCGTATGATTTGAGTTTTTGCTTTTCACTTGATATTGTAATCCATAAAGGCTAGGTGCTTACAATGGCAACATTTCACCGATACATCAGAAACTAGTATTTCATTGACGAATCAATGTATGATCTTTCACAAGCGGAATAGAGAGTATCCATTCCGTCGACGATATAAACTATTTAGAAAAGAGATACGTAAATAAAAAATGTTAGTGTCTTCCTCTAAAATTAAATAACACAATCCACATAAATAAAATAAAATTTTCAAATATGTGGTAAATAGATTAAAAATCATTTCGATCAAATTTTTCAATAGTTGAAAAAAATTACAGTAAATAATGAACTATCTAGTTAATTGTCGAGAGCAGGAGGGCCCTAGGATAGGGTTGGTCCTTGAATGTGTTAGCTCCTGAAAGCTCAAAGTTATTCATTTATAGTTAATGAACTATCTAGTTGTTTTTGTTCCACCTTGAATCTTGCCTAAAGCCTCTCATCGAAGCCCACCTCCAACCTTTGTTGAAACATATAAGTCTTTAGTACACCTTTACTATATCTATTATCTTTTATTTTTAACTACCACTTTAATATACATGTCACATTAGCTTTTAACTGTAGTTTTAGCTATATTTTAACAAGTATTATACTTGAACTTTTTACTATCTTTACTTTGTTTTTATCTTTATTTTTATCATTAAGCTTGAGGCTTGTACAAATACAAAGCTATTTTAGTTGGTGAGTTAACAATAAATTGGTAAGCTTTTATCACATTAGTTTACACTAGGTAAAACTTGTTTAGCAAGTGAGAATACATAAGTCATAACTCCTTTAGTGGGTGAGCTTGCAAGTATCAAAACTCCTTTAGTGAGTGTGATGGGTAGTCTAATTTCATGTGTTAATTGTGTTTAAAGATTTGTTTTTAATCATATGCATGGAATGGAGTTACATTACATATATTCACTAGATTACAACCTCGTGTAATACACGTGTTAGATAAATAAATAATAAATATTTATTAATCAAATAGTTAAAAACTATAAAACGTTATCTTGATATAAGATGTCATTGAAATGAACTATAAGTAGTTTAGTTAATATAATATTTTTATTATCTTTAAAACATTTATTTAAAAAAAAGTTTACAAACATTTCATTTATAAAAAATTAAAAGATTTCTCTCTAAAAAAACTTTTTTTTTTAGAAAAATGTCAATTTTTAATATAAATCCTGTGGATTTAAAACTATGGTTTTGTTATTTTTTTGTTTTATACATACTTTTCGTATCTTAAAAAAGTATTGCTTTGAAAAATATTCTTTTTTATTAATATTTCGTTTAGAAACTCCGGTTTTCAATTAGTTTTTTTTATTTTTGTTTTATAAAAACTAGTTTAATATATAACTTTTATTTTTTTTATGTAGAGCGGTTTTAAAATATTATATATTTTATAAAGGGTTTGTTGTTTTTAAAAAATCCGTAGTTTTTAAAATTTTGTACTTGTAAAAGAGTACTTTTTAATCAAAATATTTAGTATTTATTTAGTGAAAAAAAAATTTTTAAAATAATATTGATTTTAGAAAGATTAGGACTTTTAAAATAAAAGAGAGAAATCTGAAAATTAATTATTTTGAGTTTTTAAAAATAGACAAGTTATTTAAGTGAAAAAATAAATAGGAGAATGAATGTGATGAAAACAAGTGTCTATTTATCTAATGATTGGTTATAATTAAGATTTACAAGGCAATAAAAAAGACTACTTAAGAAACAACATTGATACATGCAAATTGGAAAATATTGGAGAAAAATAAACGAACTGACTTATTGTACCCCAATTTTGGCGAAGTGTACTCAACACCGATGTCGCACTATATTGACACTATTCGTCAGAAGAAAGAAGAGTACTATGAAAGAAGTGGCATAGTGTACACCACTTTTGGCGTATTGTACGCCGGTGGGCGTGTGATTTTGGGTTTCTATGATTTTTGGTCGTCTTTATAAGCCACATAACTTGAATTTGATCGCTTTTGTGATTTGGATTTTTATGATGTTTGGTCTCCTTTATAAGCCACGAGAATTGAGATTTTGAGGAGAGTTAAGATCTAAATGTTTGGAGATGATTTTTGGGTGAAAAGTGGTGATCAAGACGCTCCCAAAGATATAATCACGATGATTCAAGGTTAAACCATTTGTAATCAATCCCGGGTGTAGGATTTGTAATAGATTCTTGTTTAACAGAAGATTACCTACCTTTGGATGTGAATTGAACTTAATCATTCAGGTAGTATAAATCATATGTTTACTTATTTAATAAATGATTTTGGTTTTTCATTACTAAATTGATTTCCATCAATTCTTAGTTTCGATTATTAACAAAGGGTGTTGTTATAGTTCTATCTTCTATAAATTTGTAATTTTTAAGCTAGGTAGAAAAGCTAGTTGTAACATTTTTTACAACTTCTGAAGAAGCTTGGAAGCTTCATACAATTATTAAAGAGAAAACACTAGGATTGGCTTCAAAGTTGAACAGGATAGAAGGTAAAAATAGTAACATGAGAGTCTTCAAGTTTGCATATTTTTATTAAATAACACGATCCAATTTATACAAACATTTGGAACAATGTAACCGCGAGAAGATTTAAAACAAAGATATATTCAACTACACTTATGATCAAGAATATTCCAAACAAATATGTATTTCGTGAAACTATTTGATTTTTTTACTGATGTTTTTGTAGTTTAATCATTATTCACCTTTAAGAACCATTATCATCTACCACTATCAGTTTGTCAAGTTATGAGTTTCATTGTCGCTATGGTTAGTGGATACCATATATACGAGAGATTTAAGCTTATCAAACTAATAACTTAAACTGGTGCAAGTTATGATAGAGCAATGAATTTCTTTACCAAACATTTTCTATAATTTTTCAATTAGCTTGAACTACAGTCATGATCAAAAAAGTTCCAAAAAATACAAGTCTAAGCTGCTATTTAATAATAACACAATTGTGAATCATTTGTCAAAGGGGTTGCGGCATGTTAAATCATGATTATCCTTAAAGGTTTAAAATGATAGGATTCCAACTGGAAAAGTATAACCATGAGGAAGATGGAAGATGTTGTATTTTTTTATTAGAAAATGTACTCCTAAACAATTCTTAGCAACTATTGATTAAAGATGAAATACCCAAAACCTCGCGAGCAAACCTGGATCTAGGGGTCATTGCCCTTAGTAGTGGGGTCCAAAGGGCATCAGCACCTGAGCGGTCTAAGGGGCAAAGCCCCTGGTTGAGATAGGTCCTTGCATAGGGTGATGACTGGTCCTGGTTGTTGACATGTGGAAGCATGACTAAGACAAGGCTACAGTCCATAACCCTGGTTATTACGGTCTGTAAGGTTTAGGGGTTCAGTGAGAAGCCACCTATGAATGTTACAAACCATAACCCTTAAATATTACGGTCTGTAACAATGGCTGAGTTAACTTATAAATAAAAAGGCTGAAAATGGCCATTTGAACCATTTTAAATATAAACACTTATTTAGGAACTCTGATTCAAGGTGCCTTTTGAATTATAAGCGATCGATATTTGCCAAGCAACTTCAGTCATGCTCTGTAGTTCCTAGATTTAAATCAGAATTAAGATTTGGGTTACAAATGGGGCTTGGGGACATATCTGGGGTAGAGACTTGAACCTAGTCTAGACATGGACTCATCACCCATGCTTAAGCTAGAAAACATTACTGAAAGGCAACCATAGTAATGGCTAGCCAATACTTGATCAATTCCATAACTCCCATCTTAGAGCTTCGTTACTTCAAAATAGGATTAAATAGTCTGCTAGTTGTAATATTATACAAGACTCAGGTTAATTATCATGTTGTAACAACCTCCCCCCCCCCCCCCCCCCCCCCCCCCCCTCATGGGTGGGCGCTGAAATGCACCATTGATGATAGCGTAAACAGTAAACTAGCACATTTTATTTCATTTCAAGGCATTGTTTACAACTTAGTTATCATAACAAATTTATAAAATCATATGCATCAAACTCTCAGTGATGATGGCTACCATGATTAGCTTGCACATCTCTTAGCTGCCCACACAAGTATACATAAAACAAAGTCGTTTAAACTGGTGAGTTTATAAATCATAGTTTATAAGTAGATAGTAATTATGCATCACAATATGGGTTGTATTTTGTCCACAGGCCTTGTGTCTTCTATAGATCCCATAACAACCACCGATAATGGATCACATCGCCTTGATCGTGACATGGGTATGGGAATGTATTTGCTATTGGGTCCTAACCTCTGGTCACATGGACTTCCCACTCCTCGACACATCCCATTAAGTATATAAGGATCCATACATACCATCATTAACATATAGCGTATTGTGCATTTTCGTGATTACCAATTTGACAAATGAGTATACGGTACAATAAAACAATAACAATAGTTTACCTAAGTATAATAGTCTGGACTAGGTTTATGAGAGTATATGAAACTTTGTTTCTATCAATTATAGACATGTGCTTAATTACCAAACTAGGAATAAGATTAAGGAATTAATAATCATCATCGATGAATACTTTGGATAGCTAATTATAGTTTAAGAATAATTCATCAGGCAATGCATAACCTTGGACCACATTGTCCATTCCAAAACCAAGTTATGAATTCCAAATCTCATCCCTAAACCAAAATAAGCCAATCAAACCTAGAACGCACTTGAAGTTGCTAGAGGCTCGTAAAATGCTTGAAATGATGATTTGAAGGTGATCAATTTGTTTAAAATATTAGTAAGGTGGCTAAGTTTCGAACCTCAATTTATAAGCTGAAACTCAGCCTCGCCCTGAACCAGTATGATCCAGGTGGCGATCAGCCACTAACCCTACGACTGCCTTAGCCATTTTAGTCATTTCGTGAACCAATACTAGTATTGGTGGTTGTCCGCGATGGTGTTGAGTCCTTAGACATGTGACAAGGTTAAACAATTAGTCGTTAGGTTCATGTCAAGTCCTCATATCCTCATATATTGCTTAAATAGGTCCTTCGTGAACAATTATGATAAATTGGCACGTGACAGACTCAATCTTAGTTTTTAATTTAAATGATTTTCCCCTGCATAATTTTGCGTGTTCACTCTATTACCGATTGTGGTCTTTCAAAAAATGAATACAGTCTTTCACATGGTGAATGACTTACTTACACATCAGACTTTGAAAATTCTTTATTTTTGTTCAAATGGTCATTTTAGTCGAGACGAACATTTAAAAGATTTGATAAGGAAGAGTTGTGGTAAGCTTGTGTTCAAGGGATTTGATAAGATAAGCGAATGAACACCATGAATCTAACAAGATTATGGAAGGATGAAGAAAAAGATGGTATACTAACGAGATTCTTTAAGTTTGAACATTTTGAGATAATACCATTGGTTATTTGACCAGACACAATATGTTAAACAAAGTTGAAAACTTATGGTTGCATTTTTCCAAGCGGTATATTATTCGACATCACATGAACATATTCACCCACTGCTTGTGATTACGGTGATTTTAAAACTAAACATGTATGGCAAAGCTTGTGTTCAAGAGATTTGATAACCTTGTATACGAGTTATATGTGTATTAAAGACATCTATATAATTGCTAAAGGTGTCCGTATAACATGGTTTTCTTTGACTAGAATCTAAAAAAATATATTAAAATTAAACAAACAACTTTTGGTGTAATGCTCGAACAACCGTCAAGAACAAAACGGCCGTGCACCTTGAAGTGAGATGACCATTATAGTGTAACGACTTATATCATGTGGGCCAGCTATCTTCTGACAAATATGACGAATGGAACAACCATTAGGGATGTAGCAGACGACCTTTTGATTGAAAGGCTGTCACAGCCACTTATAGGACAAAATGGTTGTTTGTTTGTCCCACCGACCTTTTAGATGTGCGGTTAAATAATTAAAGGTGGTTTGTGTTTAGCAAGACCTATTGTTAAACCAATTTAATCAAGTTTAATGTGCTACATAAAATACGTGTATAACCGTGTAATCATATTTGGTTCTCTCACCCAATATATCTTCAATGCACTAGACATGTTTATTTATTTGATGTATTTTAAGTTTTAACGATATACCTTTGTAAAAATGCTATATGATAATCAATAGATGCATAAAGTCTCTCCCTTACACTAAACGTCAACGTCGTAGATGACAACAAAACTATTGTACGTTGAAATTACTACATTAGGAATCTTTTGAAGCGAACCCAATCATTTCAGTTTTTCCGAATATTATAAGCAAAGTATCTTAATCTTAATAATAAATATATATATCTTGTTTAGATATATAAATTTATTAGAATTCTTTGATGTGCATGTTAGGCTTGTAGCAACAATAATGACAAATTTATGAGTTCCATATCCCAATTAATTAGAACGTGTCTACGGTGCTTGTTAGGCTTGTAGCAACAATTGGACTTCTGACTACAAACTTTCCTTTAGTGTCGACCCAACTCAAAAATCCAAAAATCACTTCATCTTCCATATTATTGGGGCCTTCTATTCGTAACTTGTAGTTTTTCTTCTCGTTCATTGATCGAAAACTGAGTTTCATAGGAGAAACACTGACGTTTAACCTACCAACAGCGGTCAGTTTTGCAGTAAATGTGGATTTTCCGGCCCCAACGTATGTTACTGTTCGTTTAAACTCATGAATAACTTTATCTGTATTCGTGTTGTTGCCATCGAAATAGGCAATGAATGACGGGTAGTTTATGTCCAAAGATGGGTGGGAGCAATCGACGGTAGATGATCTTGTTATTGCTTGAATTTGAGTCTTTGTATAATTTAACCCACAAAGAAGATTAACATAATCTTGTGGTTTGACATCGTATATGAGTCCAGGGTTCAAGGCCTTGTTGGGCGCAACATGGCCTGAACCCATAGCTAAAGGGGTTGCTGGATTGTTGTAGTTACCGATATCTTGAATTGGTTTAAGGGTATTGTCTAGAATGTCAGATGTCGTCATCATAGCTGACCGGATGGCAGATGGAGTCCAGTGGGGATGTGCAGCTTTGAGTAAAGCTCCAACCCCACTTGCATGAGGACATGACATAGAAGTGCCTGATAAAAGGTTAAACTTACTATATAGTTGTTCGGTTCCTGCACCTGCGTCTTTCTTGATAGAGGCAGGTGAGATCCTATCAGGCCAAGATGCGAGTATTAGTGAACCAGGAGCCGTGATATCAGGTTTCAAGACAACCGGACAACTATAAGACGGGCCTCGTGAGCTATAGCTAGCCACACTTGGTGCTGGCTTAGTCCCCAGACGTGTGCCATGGAACTTCATACTCGCTCTACCTTCCCCATTCTTGAGTTTTTGCATATAGTCCATAACGATTTTGCCCGATTCTAGATCCAATAACAACACCGGATATGTGCTTTCCATAAAGAACTCGAGATCAGTGTTATTAGTGATGAAAATCGCCCCAGAAACATTCGCGCTTTGGACATTATAAAATTGATCACCAAGTGTGTCATTACTATCAAGACAGACAACAATCTTGTTATCAATTTTGACAGTATCCAAGTCATTCTCACAAGCTCCAACGAAATAGATCGCGCCTTGGGTCAAACCTGAACTTGCAGGATAAAGAGCCAAACCCGTAACCGAAACTCCATTGCCAAGAGTCACGACTCCAGTAAACTCACGGTCCATTGTGCTTGCCGCAACTGTGAGAACCCATGGTGTCCCATTATGCAACGACCTTAAATAAGGTCCACTGTTTCCAGCAGATGTGGATACAAAAATACCCTTCTCCATCGCGGCGAATGTGGCTATCGCGATTGCATCTTTGTGTAACGGGACCTCGTCTTGACCCAATGACAGCGATAACACATCAACACCGTCATTGATTGCTTGATCAATGGCTGCAAGAATGTCAGAAACAAACACCCCTTCTTCCCACACAGCTTTATACATAGCCACACGAGCACGTGGAGCCACCCCGCTCGCGGTCCCAGTCGCATACCCGAAATAAGAGGCACGTTTCACGAAACCCCCTGCCGCGGTCGATGACGTGTGGGTCCCATGTCCGTCTGTATCGCGTGCGGAATTCATGGAAAGAGTTAAGTTGGGGCGGTTCGACAGAAGCCCGTTATTAAAATAACGGGCCCCAATAAGTTTATTATTACACAAAGACTTATTAAACTGCACACCTTCTTCACATTCCCCTTTCCATCTAGCAGGAACCGAACCCATCCCATGGTCACTGAAACTCGCACTTTCAGGCCAAATTCCGGTGTCCACAAGCCCGACGATCACGTCTTTCCCGAGGCCCGACATCCGCCACGCACCCGATTCTGACTTCAGCCCAAGAAACTGAGTAGAGTGAGTTGTGTCAAGCTTAACTTCTGTATCTTTAACAGCATAAAGATACCCTTGTGTCTTTTTAATAAGTTCCAACTCAGATGGTGATAAAACAGCAGTGAAGCCATTGATTGCATTAGTGTAACTGTACACAAGCTTCGAAGGAGTCGAAGATGTTCCCCCTGTGGTGGTGTCGGTGGCGGCGGCGGTGGTGGTGATGGAGTCAAGGGTGGCTGAGAACCAGTTATGGTGGCTTGAGAATGCAGTGGGCATGGAGGATAAGTCCATGTGAACTATATAAGTTTCATGAGATTTTGCTAACACTATAAGAGAAAGTAGCCACACATACAAAGAGATATGGTTAGCCATTGATGAATATTGTGGTGAGGTTATGGTGAGTTTTTGTAATAATTTATAGTGTGGTGTAGCATTGAGTACGTCTTATCTTTCAAGGTTCTAATCATTTTCTTATAACGAAACTTACCTCTTTTATTTGATTAAAGTAATCACTATAGGTGGATGAAAATGATAAAAGAATTCTATTTAAGATTAAGGCTATGTTTGTGATAGTATTTTGGTGTTTTATACATTTTGTTTGGTGTACCAATTTGTGGAATTATATGACGTTGATTGTTTTCGAAGTTAATGGATTTATACTTTATATAAATTTTTAATCAAAAAGGAATTTAATTTTTATATTTTAAAAAGTATGTGAATAGTAATTATTTGTTTTGAACAAGTTTTAAACCCACTTTCACTCTCGTACGTAAATAAAGCTGACATAGTAGGTTAAACACGACATGAAAATGCACGAATAAAATACGATAACTAATCGTGTCATATTGTTTAAATACGAAGACGGACCTGTTAAGAAATATGTTATACGATAAGACTTGTTAAGGGATACAATAAAAGTTACATGTTTAGTGCAAAGCAAAGTTACCAAAAATCTATGAGTCATAAAATATATAAAATTCTTAGCATGATAATTCTTGAGATATTTAAAATAAAAGTCAATAAAAACCTTAATTAACAAATAACATAATATAAACACACACGCTAAAAGGCGGAGGCTTGAGACTTGGTCAGTGGTATTGTCGTAATCGTATTCGATTGAAGTGGCTCGCCAAAGGATAGGTTTATAAAATGAGCGAACATGAACAACAATGACATATATCATAAATATATATATGTGTGTGTGTGTATATATATATATATATATAATTATTTTACATTAGTTAAAATATAAATAGCTTTAAGCATGTATTATCACGTCTTAAACGTGTCGACCTATTAATGACACGAGAACTGTTAAGCTTAAACATTAAACCTATAAAGCTCGTGTCGTGTTAACAGGTTCGTGTAAGAAATTGCTATCCCTACGTGTTTGCACCAAGTGTAGAGACATATAGTAGTGAATATATCAAAACGAGTAATTTTTTATGCATTGTGACATCGTGTGTTGTGACATGACATAAAACATATATTTGTAGTATTTTTAATCAACCAATTTCATTCATACTACTGAAATAAACTTGATATCTTCTGTGCATCAAAAGTTGTAAAATCTTGTTAAGTACCAAAGTTTTGAGAAATTTAATTTCTAGAGGAAAACAAAAGTTAACAATTTACCTATAATTATCATTAACCTAAATCTGATTTCATAGAAATTTACATATAATGAATTTTTCACTGTATCCAAAATTATACAATAAATTGAATCATGATATATAAAGTTTTATGCTAATTAACTTAATATGTTAACTTTTCAATGAAATGAACAGTAAAAGTAAAATCTCACTTGAGGTCTGCGGAACAGAATTGAGCAGTTGATTCGATATCAAAATTTCCACGGACATCTATCTCGTATGGTGGTATTGGCAAGGGTGGATGATGCTATTGTTAAATAGAGCTTTGATTATGCAGATTTAAAATGCAACAACTTAGGACCAAATTTGATAGCCACAACTTTAAACAACCTACAACCAACAAGAGTGCGAGTGCCTTAGAATCCTACTGATAATTCCATACTTGAAAAACTAACAAAAAGAACAAACATTTAATAATAAAAAGAAAGTGAGCGTTTAATATGCAGTAATTCAATGGAATTTGATGGAATTGTAATTTGAATTCCATGGGCTTTTGTGTTTGGTTGGTAGGAATTTGTTGAATTGTAATTTGAATTCCATTATTAACATGTTTGGTTGCGAAAGTAATTGAAATTAAAATTGGAATTAATTCCCTCAAATTACTTCAAATAAAGAATTTCAAAATCCTTTCAAATTTTAAAGGATTTCAAAATCCTTTCAAATTTTAAAGGATTTCAAATTCCACCGACCCCGCCTCCGCCACCAACCGCCACCACATCCGCTCACCGTCAACCGACACTACCGTTGACCCTAGCCGACCTCGTCGACCGCCGCTGACCGCCATCAATGCCCCCAACCGCTGTCGTCTGCCGCCGACGCCCACGCGACTGATCATCGGCTGCCGAGGCCGCCTGCCACCGCCCGCCGCCGACCCCGACTGCTGACCGCCTCGGCCCAATCTTCGGTTGCGCGCCGCTGACACTACCCGACCGCCGCCGACACGACCGCCAACCGCCGCCTCCCGATCGCCAACCGCCACCACCGCCTCCTGATCGCCGACCACCGCCGCCGCCCGCCACCCCCGACCGTTGGCGCCTGCCACCTCCGACCGCTACCGCCGCCAAACACCACCTCCGACTGCGGTCGTCGTCGCCCTTGACATCCAATTTTCGTCGATCACCTAAAACCGTTCATTTAACACCCCACTCATTACTCGCTTTGTCGCCCTGCCCCTGACAACACAAACCCGCCGACAACCGATCATGCCATAACCGCTGTCGACAATCAACAGTCACCATTAACCGCACACGCCGACACTGACCGCGCCCGCGGCCGAGTACCGACCGTCATCGCTGAACCACGTCGGTTTTAGTCGCGCTCGACGGCGACTGTCGGTTTTCGGCAGGCGGGCGTGATCGGTTGGTGGCGCCGGTGGGGTACGACCGGTTTTCGGCAACGGGCGCGGTTGGTGGTCAAGGTCGATTGTCGGCGGTGACGGCTGCGGTAGCGGTATGTAGCGGCGATGATCGGTGGTTATTGAGGTAGTGGCGGTTTGCAATGGGTGATAAATTTCAATTCCTTTGTAGTTGTTTTGTCAATAAAAATGCATTTGAAATTTAAATTTCATTTATATATTCCAAGTCCTTTGAGTTTCAAATCCTTTAAAAAATATTAAATTTCAAATACAATTTTTAAATTCCAATAAAAATTCCAATTTCAATTCGAATTCTAACAAATTTCGCGAACAAAACGCTCCATAAGTGTTTGTAAGCCCCGTTTCCTGAAAGGCTTCACGGTGGCTATACACATCAAAAACATAATTTTTAAACTTTAAACACTATTACATAGTCATTTGTCTCAAAACTTTACATCAAAAACTTTAAATAAAAATAAACTACAATAATAGTCTTGAACATAGCTATGTAACCCTCTTCATCCATGGGGCATTTGTAATAGTGTTCATAAGTTCTATTTCTTGAATTCAAATTACTTTTTTTTAAATACTATTGTTATGGCATCTAGCTTTCTCTTACTATTAGACCCATACATTATAAGTAGGTATTAATGATGCTAAGAAAAACAGTTATTGTAATCGTATTTGCTTTATAATGGTGAAGTTTATGTTTGGCATAAAGTTTCGTTATTTATCCTTTTACATCTACATGAGGGTATGCATCTGGAACCATAGAAGACAGACAAGTTCATTGATTGGTGACTGAAAATGATTCAGTTGTAGAGTAAGAAATTTTTATTATGGTTGAGTAAGTTAAGTAATCCAAGTATGGATATATAATTATAAGAGATTTTTTTATTGCTAACTTATGTTGTCAATTTTATCATCAATCGCTTGTGTATTTGTGTGTATGTATTTACGTTTAAGGTAAGAAAAAATTGCCTTTAACTGAACCTTGATAAAATATTAGGGTCAGGATCATTACAGAACCACTTTTTATTTTCAGAACCAAAAGAATCATTAATTTACATAACTGTAATTTACGAATCATTAATTTACATAAATGTAAGTTAAAGCTGGTGATATTTAGTTGTTTTACATAGTTTATTATTCATGTCTGATATACACATATGTAAAACAGCTCAAGTATCACCAGACTTAATTCATATTTATGTAAATCAATGGTTCTGTAGTTCTGAAAATAAAAAGTGATTCTGTAATGATTCTAACCCTAAAATATTAATCTATCTTTCATTGCACTTTTATATTTAACAATTATCATATAACTTCATACATGACTTATTTGTCTAAACCAATATAAATAAATGGAAAAACATGTTGGATTAAATCATTATTCTGTGAGGTTTACAAGAAATTCAATTTCTTATCTAGAAGTCGGTAATCTAAGGAATGGCAATCCAAGAGAACGTGAAGCATATTGAGGACTGCCTAGTTTCCAAGTAAGTTCTTTAATTTTCACTTTAGTAATGAGATATGACATAATATATTATGCATTTTTATTCTAGAGGCAACTAAGGTTTAATAAAAGACTATGTGGCATGTGAAAATGTAAGTGCTAGGATTGTTTAATAGAATCTTCATAGCAAAATTAAACGAATAAAAGGGTAAATTGTTCTGCATATCATCTTGCTGCAATGTTTTATGCTCTGTGCAATATTCCATTTCAACTATAGGAATAGTATTTATGTACTTTTGTTGATTATTTTTCTAGCAATACCTTATCTGAGTTCTATTTTTCTCTTTTTTTTATGTGTCAGGCAAGAAAAGAGAAACTAAGTGACATTTTTATTAAGCAATCAAGTATGTAACATGTAAGTTTCTTTTATCATTTTAGATTCACAAATTAACTTTATCAATTTTTTGAACTCTAAACTTTAACTGATCTATGTGCTTTAACGAACTTAAATTCTTGCTACTTGTTCTTTCCTTTTCTATTTTTGGTTTTTTTTTTGCTTTATTTTTTTGTCAGATTATCCTTCTCTCATATATTATAATCAAAATGTACTCAAGTTTTATAGGGAACTGATCACTTCCTATTATCCCAATAGGTTAAGTATAAGGGATATCTTATGAAGAAGTACGGAAAGGAACGACGCAAGCAATTGTGGTCACAAGCTGCTATGGGCAAGAATATTGACTTGTTCTCTTTCTGAATTGCTCTTTGGCAATGATTTATATGAACCATAATTTTATAAGAAACCAAGAGCAAGTTAAAAATAAAATTATAATCTTTTTTTATTCGGTAGCTTTTAATAGCAATGGCTATTGTCTAAAGCATTAAGAAAAGGGTGGGGGAGGGATGGGTATATTTTTAGTTTCAAATATAGGGTGATCTTTGTAATTAGTGCCTTACGAGAAGTGTAACTTACTATTAGAGATGATTTTGGCTTGCCCGAGACTGTTTTTGGAATATTCTATGTTATTTAGGATATGTATACCTTTTAGCATGTGAACATATAATACAAATTAGGTAGCTATTTATCCTACACCTTCAAGTTTGTGGTTAAAAAACTTATTTGAAAAGTTAAAGTCAAATGCTATAGATATTTTTAAATAGTCAACTCGTTAATATACACATGTGATATAGAATTTTCAAAAAGTGGCTTAACATCCACCACCTTAGAGCACCGATTTACATCATATACATGCACTTATATCATTTATTTGATCATTTTAGTTTTCAGGTGATTCGTAAAGCTTAGATGTATAAAATCGAATGTACTAACTCAATCTATCCAAAGAATATTCAAAGTTTCCTTAATTTGGAGGTGAACTAATTTGGTGTCCTTGTATGAGTTGTACTTATTTCTAAAGATCAGATGATACCAAAGAAATAGACATGGTTGGTTTTACGCCTAGATACATTTATTAGTCAATGCATGGAGAATCACTTATTGATCGTGGCTCATCGTTAATTAATTTAGACTATAACGATAATGACAATTATTGACAATTTAAATAAAACTAATGACAATTTAAATCACATGTTTAATTTAAGGAATAATATTGGTGATGATACTATTTGATGATGTAGAAATCATTATATATTGGTTATAATAATTATCTCAAACTTAATGTTATGTTGAAGTTGTTTTATTTAAAGGAAAATTAGGGATGAATTGATAAGAGTTTCACAAATTTATTAGTGGTTTTGTATGACAAGCTTCAGAACATAATAAGTTACTAATTTCGCGATACCAAACATAAAAACCAATATGTCTTATAGGATTCGAATTTAAAAAAATAAATGCATGTTCAAATGATTGTATGTTATCTAAAAAAGAATTCTAATAAGATCATAAACGTGTTACTTTTGATGCATTATAATATAATCGTAAGAACAAAATAGAAGAATTTAATGATGATGTGATGGAAAATAGACCATTAGCTAAATTGTTGTGGTATTTCTCCATTACCTCGAGACTATATCAATTAAATCCCTACATGAAAGAAGTAAAATTATTGCGTTGACATTCAAACTAACGTATAAATGTTAGAAAATTAAGACATATGGCCGATTCAATATAGTAGAGAAATATTAATAACGTATATCCAGAATTTGGCAAAGGGGTTAGAAATATATGGATTGAACTTAGTTTAGATGGGATCAGTCCTTTCGAAACAAGAGTAGTTGCTATATTACGTTTTCAGTTCTTCTATGCATCTACAATCTTTAACTGTGGTTATGCATGTAATGAAAATGCGTAATGTTGTCGTTCTTGATTTAGGGTCCAAAACGATCTAGTCATTGATGTTTTATAGTCTTCTTTGATAGATAACCTAAAAGCTCTATGTGGTCTAAGTGTAGGCGTGCAAAATGATTATAAGAAATAAATATTTTGAATTATGGGTCATGATTTTTTGCACTATCAGTGATTTTACATCATACGGTAACTTGTTATGATACATTACGAATGGTAAGCTAGCTTGTCTTGTTTGTGATGATATAAAAAGTTCGATGTACTTAAATTATTGCAAACAAAGTATAACATGACAAATCAAAGATTCCTTCCAACGGGTCACAACTATCATAAGAAAATAAAGAAAACTTGATGAAATTACCAAGCACGAAATTGTAAAGAAATGACTTGACACATTTTTCACAAATTGGAAGTCTAAATACTTGAAAAACAAACTCATGTTGAGAGAAGAGTCATTTGAAAAAAAAGGTCCATCTTTTAAGATTTACTTTAATAGAAGCATTTACAAGTTAGATATTGTCTAAATGTTATGTAATATGAAAAAAAATAATGTATGTGATAGCTTGGCATGCTTATTGTTAAACATTCACTATAAAACTAAATATGAGTATAATGTTTATAAAGACATGAAACAAGTGATAATATGTAAAGAGATTGTCTTTATTGAGAAAGCCAATTATATTTATCTGTCTCATGCGTGCTATACTATGCCAAAAGTAGAAAAATTAAATTTTCTAATGTTTACACAATTATTAAAGTTTTATCTAACTATTATACAAATATTAAAATATTAATGTCGATGAAAAAACTGTAAATAATTGATAGAAAGTCTAATGATTGTCATTTTTTATTACACATACAATTGCTACTACACTTTGTGGGTTGTTACGAGAGAACATTCTTCACACAATCATAAACCTTTTTTTGTTGGTTTCTTTAGCTTGATTCACTCGAAAATTATTGATCCCTAGTTAGTGGCTAGATACATAACAAAAAGAAATTATCGTCATGCTCAATGAACTTAAGATGTACTTTTTGCCGTCTTTGTTTAATGTGACGGTACACTATGTATCCCATATTGTTGGAGAAATTAAGGTTTTTGGTCCTAAAACTTTACGTTTCATATATCATTTAGAAAGATATATGAGTTTTTTAAAAATTATGTAAGAAAGTAAGAAACTATAACCGATATGAGGGTAGTATTGTTAAACGATAAACTTCCTTGAAGATTATTTAGGTGTTAAAAGTATTAGTGTTTCTCAATCGCTTCACTCGGTTAAAGTTGAAGGGATCTAGATGTTGGTATAAAAATAACTGTCCTAAGTCAAGAGAGTGTACGACTTGCATATTTTTAATGTCATAAAACACATAACCCGTCTTGTTTCATATGTTGAAACACAGATGGACATATTACAGTCGACATACCGAAATGAGAACGAAAGGTATTTGAAATAAAGCATAATGAACAGTTCTATAGATGGATGAAAACTTAGGAAATGACAACTTATGGTCAATCATATGTTGATAAAGTTGCGGAAAATTTAAGTCAGGGTCCTAATTTTCTGGAGTTTTCCACAAACCGCTCCAAAGGCTTTTTTCTTTCACCTCAAAAACATATTCTATACTAGTCGTAAAAAATTGTTAATAGTAATTTTGCAAGTAAGAAACGCACTTTTAGCTAACGATCTATTGGCCTAGTGGTTTAAGGGGGGTGTACGAGACTTTGCCCCTTTTGTAGATCCAGGGTTCAAATTTTGATATTGATAAAATATTATTAATACGGTGTTATTAACTTGTAATCTCTAAATAGTCATTCAAAAACAAAAAGTAAAATAAAATAAAATTTATTATACACGATTTATTTACATTCACTTTGTATTACTTTTGACAACTTATTCAAAAGAACCTTACACGGTGTTGGATGACTTGAACCGTTTATCACAATTATTGGTAGGACCAACATCAATGTCCAAAGCAGGGATTTTTATATTCTTCTTATGCATAAATAACAAAAGAAAACATTATCCAAAACCACCAAAAAACTTAATTAAACTAAACCACCGAAAAAACTTTATATAAACCAGAAAACTTTGAAATTTTCTATCATAAAAAAAAAGCTTAATTTAAAACCACATATATCTTGGTAGGACTAACATCAACGTCGGAATTAGAGATGCATATATTCCACGACCTAAATATTGGATTTTTGAAAAGTGACAACATATATAAAATCATTATATGCGTATTATACAATATATAGAATTGGATGTTAGTCACGAAACCAAACAAGGTAAATGGGAACGAATTATAGCCTTCAATACCTTATCATCCTAACGTATTATTTAATTTCAATGAGTTGGTGGACAATGCAGAACCGCGTGATTAATTCATCTAGGTTATTCGCTAATTAATATATCATTTTAATGTCATGAATGAGTGTAACAGACACTATTCACTCGACAGTATATTGTCAATAATCTAATCTCATTTATCACATAATTGTTTTACTTTTGTCTTATCACAAGGACGTCCCCGTGGTAAACCGCAAGATCTTGTTCAAGCGCTTTTGTTTAAGTATATATTTAATGTTTGTTAGTGTATGTGCGCATATTTAGTTTTATATCATTGACGATGACAAAGTGTATATATATATGTGTAAGGGCGGTAATGTTAATATCCCAACAATTAGGAGGAGGTCTATTTATATAACCAATGTTGTTAGGGTCGGATCGGACCGGCCGGTCAGACCGGGGCAACCGTGATTCGGCCCAGTGACCGATCTGATCTTGTGTGATTCGTTTTGATAGTGTTGAACCGGCCGAGTTAACCCAAGTCGGCGGTTGGACAGGTTTTGGCGACTCGCCGGTTCGATCGGTGCTATTTTTTGTTCTTAATTGCCTGACTTAAAAGTTAAAACCCTAAAATCCAACTCCAAACAAGTCGCAGACCGCAGAACTCCCTCCATTGGCAGTCGGCACTCACCAGGACTCCCTCCCTCCGTCGGCACAAAACATGCCTCCACCGCAGCTCGATTTCAGTCCTCCATCGCAGCTCCAACAGGTCGTGGGTCAAAACAGGTTGCTCGATTTCAGGCCTCCACCGCAGCTCCACCAGGCACCAGGTCGCGGGTCAAAACAAGTTGCTTGACATGAAAGTTCGGATTATGGTATGGTTGAAACTTGAAAATTGGATCATGGATGATTGGATGTTTGTTTGACATCATTAATGTATTTATGTTTCTATTTGACTATTTGTTGAAGTTATAAAGCTTAAAATTATAGCGTTTGACTTGTATTTAAAGTTCTACTAATATTTGAAATATAAAATCATTTTTTATTTTCAGAACCATAGAACCATTGATTTACATAAGTATGAATTAAGTTTGATGATACTTAATCTATTTTACATATGTGTATATCAGACATGAATAATAAACTATGTAAAACAACTAAATATTATCAGCTTTAACATACATTTATGTAAATCAATGGTTCTTTTGGTTTTGAAAATAAAAAGTGGTTTTGTAATGATCCTGATCCTATATATATATATATATATATATATATATATATATATATATATATATATATATATATATATATATATTATGATGTTATCCGGTTCTTAAAACCGGTCAGACCAGTGAACCAGTAAGACGACCGGTTCAATGTCCGATCCGGCCCATATCTACAATTACACTACAAGGGATACGCACACTAATGTCTCAAGTGGGACAAAAGAGAGACATTGATTAGAACTTAAGGCTAGTGTTAACTTAAACATTATTATGTCATATCCTCAATAGCATGAATTTGTTGCAAAGGTGTGAGACGTCATAGTAGGTACATGATGTCAAAGACCGACGGGCCAAATCGTAACATCAAGTATAGGTGATGTGACATCAAGCATTGTCGCTGTAAATCAAATCAACAAGCATCACGATCCGAACCTCGATGCTCCACGAGGAAGATTATCTCTTTGCAGTGTAGAACAGAGGAGGTGGAGCCTGAAAAATTCATCAAAAAGTGAGAGAAAACAGAGCAAATTCTTAAGGACTGTGTTGGAAGGTAATCATCTTTGTTTGTAGCTTCAATTGCGTTGTATGATCGTGTTTTTAGGTTGAATATGAACATATGATGCATCATTGTATGTTGCATTCGTGATTTTGGTTCTTAAGGTTTTTTTGTTGGATTCTTGATTTTTGCTCTTAGTGTTCTTAGGTTGAATGTGAACATATGATGCATCACCTGTAAGAACAAGAAGTTGAAATTTGTATCTGTGTGCAGTCAATTTGACTATTATTATTAAATTTGTTTTTGATTCTTGATATAATTGATTAATTTCTAATTTTGTGTTCTTTTAGAAGATTTTTTTCTTGTAGAAAACTTCAAATAAACTAAACCTGATGCATTGTTTTTACTATTTGTTTTTCATTAATTCTTCTATTATTAATTAATGATTAATTTTAGTGTTTTTATCATATTCTGCTGTTGATGATCCTTTGATTTAGCTCTGTTATAGTTTATTGAATCAAGGTAACTGTTCAGTTGTTTGAAAATCTATAAAAAAATGTTGATTCAGGTGTATAATAATGTGGACATAGAATTAGTAAAAACTACTAAACTACTAGTTAACTTGCAACTAGTTATAACTATGGAAGGTATTGAATTCTATACTCTCATTCTTGTTCTAGTTACGTTGAACTTATATAATTCATATAGTATTATCAATGTTATGGTTTATATATTTATAGGAGACATCAAATATGTCAAATAACACGGATTTGGCTCGTAACATTTTGAGCATTCCAATCACGACCGTTGCTTCAGAATCATCTTTCAGTATTGACGGCCGAGTTATAAGTAAATATCGAAGTTCACTTGTATCTTCAAATGTCAAGGCGTTGTTATGCACACCTGATTGGTTGTTTGATTTAGAAGGTATTATTGTTAATTTATTATATTTGTATCTTTAGATTGCATATGCTTTCATGTTTATGTGTAATGTTAATAGTAAATCATACATCTTCTATTTTTCATATATTCAGATGAGAAGGAGAATGGAAACGAGATGAAAGAAGAAATTGTAGAAGATATTGAAGTATTGATTCCAACTTTTAATAGTAGCAACTTTTAGGTAATATCCATATTCATTCTTCATACACTTCAAATATTGTTAATTTATGTATTGAGATTTCATTAATTTTCTTGATTATAGTATTGTCCATGAAGCTCAAAATGGGTATAGATGCATCAACAACCTTCATCTTTGATTTGAAGCTGTTTGAAGTGGTTATCAACAGTTAAGATTGTGCCTAATGTTTTTTCTTAGACGATACCAGTTTACATGGGGGTTTTAAAAGTTGAATTAATGTTTGAAACAACTTCTATTTGTAGTTTATATGTTTTTTATGGTTTGTGTTGGAAAATTGAGAATTTTGATATATTTGGATTTGACCCGTCCTGACCCGACTCATCCTGACCCGAATCCATTCTGCCCCGAACCCATCCTGACCCGTTTCTGACCCGAATCCATTCTGACCCAAATCCTTCCTGACCCGAACCCATCCTGACCCGACACCTAACCCGACCCGCCCATTTTGCCAGGTCTAGTGATGTCATCCCAGCACTGAGGGCTTGATAAGTACTACACAACATTGGAGGAACTTTGTAAGTATTGTTGAACATTCTCTAACATTTGTGTTTTTTTAAATAACTAACAGCTTTAACATTCATTATAAAAGACTTGTCGTTAATCTGTCGCTAAACACCATGTCGCTAATGCTTTTGTGATATCTATAGATAATCTGTCACAAAAACGACTGAAAGCAATCTAGGAATACTTATTGGTAATTAGATGCTAAATGCCCCATTGGTATTCCCATGATAACCTCTGTTAGTAATCCGTCGAAATCAAATAACTTACATTTTAAATCCCTATAAATTTCTTAATTAGTTGCCACTTAAATCGACTGATTAGCGATGAATATAGACGCCGACAACAGTTATTAGTTTTGTAGTGTATAATTACTATGATTGTAAGCAAAATAATTACTTTTATCATCAAAAATCTCAAAATTTATTATATAGTTTAAGTCGACCATCTTTACACCATGATTACTATTTCTTGATCCACCCTTCAGATCGACCCTAAACTTACGTGGGGTATCAAACAAACTGTTTCAATATATATATATATATATTCTTTAGAGTTGAGTAGAGATTGATTTACCATATTTAGAGACTGTATGTAATATTGTAATCCAAATTGATATATCAAAATCTTCAACTAATATCTGGGTTTAATTATATAAACTCATCGTTGTTGCCTTCACCAAAAATCCATTTGCGCGACTGAAGTTGATTATCTGTTTATTGATTATCCGCTTGGTTGTTTGTGTGAAGCAGTAAATATTTCAACAATAAATAACACATAATATAATTTTTACCTTCCGTATATAATTGATAAAAGAAAGTGGGTTCATTATTTTGGTCGCATGTCATATTCATGGCTTTCTTGTTCCAAAAGTATTAAAAAAAATGATTGTCACGTAAGACGTAACACTGATTTTTTGGCAATAGAATGCAAAATAATACAATAATCGTTTTTAACTAAGAACAAGTTTGTAACTAGATAGTACTCCCCCAAATTAAATACTATATACACAAATAAAATACTCTACGATTTGTACAAGTATAACAAATTTATTGTTTTGAAAGATGTATAGAAAATAATTAAAGTTGAAAGAGATAACATGATATATAATGCATGACTGCCCCGATTGACAATAACGTGATCTTGTCCATCATTTTGTGGACATGGATGGAATTTTGTGGATCTATATGAATCACATACAGGAAAGTAGATGCATTTTCTATACTTCAATCACCTTTATGACATTCTTTTAAAATTTTAGCACTCCAGTGTTCAAAAAGGTTTATTTTTAGTTTGATGATGTAAGAAGATGAGAAGTTCTTTCAATTCACTAATTTATTTTTATGATACAAATTAGAAGACTTTCATTGACTGTAAGATCCGTTGCTTATCCATGCGTGATGTTGCAAACCATATACATCGATCAATAAATCATTGGTGAAATATCATGGGGGAAGTATTGTCACCAGTAAGGTTTCATAGAAGGATCTTAACAACGGATCATTGATGTCCATTTTACTACTAGATCACTAATGACCGCTTCACTAACGGACAACGGAGTATCAATGACCACTTCACTCTCATATTACTGATATAATATTCACCAGCGGATGACATATGGATTTTATTGATGATTCAGTAATAGCCTCATCATTAACGGATCAACGTGGAATGTTTATCGACCGGATAGAATGTTTATTGGTCAAATCATCAACAATTGTTTCACCCACGTATAACAATAGTGTTTTTTAGAATGTTCACTATTATGCATGAGCTGTTGTTCCTCATTAAGTTGTTTCAAGTTAGAGTTGTGGCAAATGTGGCACACTTCAATATGTTTATTCTCTTTCGTCCTTCTAATAAAACATACAATCATTTAAATATGCAGGGATCTTATTACAATCAAGCCCTAAATCCTTTATGTTTTTTTTAGCTTTACTAAAACATCTTTACATTTTATGTTTAATTAAAATTCAAGGAGCCAAAGTACGTTTGTGGCTAAAATTTACGTCGAAATGTATGGTAATAGTGGTTAAAAACCGATTAAAATTTATGTTAAACATATATTAAAAATAGTTAAAAACATCATAATATTATAAGTTTAGTCAAAGTTGAGAGGGCAAATTATCCTTCTATTAAAATTACAAGTTGATGAACAGTAAATCTGGAAATCCCATCCGTCTATTTTGATATCTATGGCTCATGTTCTAATTGAGGCTTCAATACAGCCTTAACAGCCTTGAGTACAACACATGAAAGCCTTATCTATACACGTGTTTTTCTTTCCTTTGCTTGATGAACAATGGAAGCAGATCAGCAGCTGTGTGGCATACCACCTTTTAAGTCTACCCACCATCCTCTGCCTTTTGACGCGTGTTCGTGTTGCTGTATATACATGTTCCTCTGTTTTCTCTCACTTCATTTGCTTTTGTGAGAGGGTTTCTCTACCGGATCTTTTTGTCTATGTCTTCTATGGTCGGCAGAATGTCTCCCGATCTGCCATTCCACTCCTTTTGTTAGGGTTTTGCTGGCTGATGGATCGGCCTTCAAGAGATGGCAAGTTTTGTGGCTAAATAGGGTTGGAGATGATCGTTACGGTGTTTACACTATAGTTGCTTAGCTTCTCTCTGCTCATAAACCCCCTACACCCACGGTTGACTCTTTACTGGAAGGTGAGGCGACGAGAGAACTCCGTCTAGGTCCACGGCGGTATCTCGCACCGGCCTTACCGTTGCTGTTCATGGTGGCAAAGGTGACGGTTGTGCTGACGGTTGGGTTGCTTTGATCTCTGTATCACCGATTTTGACTGTGCGGTGGTGATGGAGCTTGTTGCCGCTCTACGTCCCCTATGTGGTTGAGGTAGAGCAGGTGGTAGTCTTCTAGCCATTGACGATGCTATGGTGGTCGTGCCACCGCCTCTGTTGCTCCCTCACCTCTATGTCTCTCCGATAACCTTGTAAGGGTTTACAAATTTCTCTATATTATGGTGTTTTGGATATGGCTTTTAGTGTTATTGATTGGGGCTCTTTGCATGGCCAATGGGTGTGAGCTACCAATGAACCCTGTCCATCGTCGGCTGGAGTTGTCGCATCTGTTGCTTTGTCCTTTATATGGACCTCTGTACTCTCCGGTCAACCAACACGGCCGATGCTACTGGATTTGTGTACAGAGTGGTAATCCCTGCTCTGTTTCGCAAACCCTAGGCGTCAATGGTTGGCCGGAAGTGTTGCTGTTGCGGCCAAACCACTCCCGGTCCCGTCGATGCTTTCTTGGGTGGGAACTATATTTGGGTGAAAATTATTCAAGGCATGCCTTACGGTTGGGAAGTCGATATGTCAGTGGCGATGATTATGTTGTGTATATGATGGTTGTATCTGGATTGTCGATGATGACGGCCCTAACTTTGTCTAAGACGCGGTTGTGAGATTAAAATTTTGAAAGCTGTGATGGTCTAGCAAAAAACGCAGCGGCTTTGTCTTCGACTATCGTTCGTTGTTGGTATGTGGCTGGCTAAAAATTGGATGGCTATGATGATTTATCTAAAAAAAATCGTTGCCTTGGCTTGGCAACCATGTTTGGTTAGCAGCCACAACGAGAGATAGGATCTGAGCCAATGTGATTAAACGAGGTCGTGGCAACAGCTGCGTTTTGTTTGTGATTTTGAGAACTCAGCATAGCGCGTGCGTGGTTATGATGATTATGTTAAAAAAATTGTTGTCTTGGCGTGGCAACCATGTCTGGTTTGCAGAAACAACGAGAAGATGAATCTGAGCCAAGGGTATCAAACATGATCGTGCCAACGACTGCCTTTTGTTTGTGATTTTAAGAACTCGCGCAACGCGCTAGATTGATTACTCCTAGATCTCACGTTTTAAAGTTTCCTCTCTGTTTTGTTTTGGGTTTTCCTCTATTTGATGATGTTTGTTTTATTGTTTTCTATTTGGGAAAATGCTATGTTAATGGTTAGTTATGTTTAACACTCAGAAATAACTCTAATCCGGATGGTGTTCATTTGATGTTGGTTCGATGATAGTTGAGCTTACACGTAATCACCTGCCTATTTTATTTAGCATTATTCTGTTGATGTTTCTCCATTGGCGCATATGGATAGGCGATGATGATGTAACAAAAGACGTGGTATTCATTGTTTTGGCGTGGTGAGCGCACTGTTTGCTGCCACAACGAATCGTCCCCTCCGAGCCTTTGAATTTAATGTATAACCGTTATCTAAGCATACCATAAAAGTGTTGGTTAGTGTCGGTCGATGCCCGCCGGTTGAGAAGCGCGGGCTGTTTCCTACTAGTAAACTTAATGGCTAAACTTCGAAGTATAAATGTTTTGTGACAATTTTTATAAATTAATAAGTTGACAAAAAGTTTATTTAAAGTTAATGGACTATAAGGTTATTCAGGTTTAAAGTACAAATTTTTTGTGGTTAATTTAAAGAAACTCAAAAGTATACTATTTATTTAACAAGCCATTCGTAGCATGTAAATCTTATAAAAATAATAAGTTGCTACTTGTATATTATAAGTTCAGTTAAAATTGATGGACTATATGGTAAATATTTAGAATTTTAAGAAAATATATGTAGTCAATATTTAGAGTATAAAACTTTTGTGATTAATATAATATTCATTTGAGTCGTTATCATATATATTTACAGTTAAAAATACATGTCTTTAATGCATAATATTTTCTCTCAGTTAGTATCATTTTTACACTTACATCCTAATAAACTTATTGTTTTTCTATAAAAAATTTACACTTATACCCTCTACGACTATCTTTTTTTTTTCTTTAACTTTTCATTTATCTTTTTCTTTTTTTCATATATGTTAAGTTGTTTCAAAAAAAATTTCCGCCATAATTGAACTTAACTTTCAGTTTCACATGTAGTTACTTAACCACTGCGATTTGCTTATTTTTATTTATCATCATTTCAACGTTGATATTAACATACAAGTAGTCAAAACCAAATATTACATATTTGCATCGTACTTATGCCCCTGGTGCAGCTCAAGGGTACGATCACTTGTTTAGACTAATTGCTATTTGTATAGATTGTTGTATATACCTAACCAGATTTAGTAAACCCGTGTATTACACGAATTGAATAAATAAAATATTAATATAATAAAAATTAATAATTATAAAATGATATTCTAAAAAATTACATATGAAAAATGACTATAAATAATAAAACAGTGATATTAACTTTTTAAAATTTTGTTTTTAAATTTTTTTCCAGAAAAAATAAACATTTTGTTCTAAAACAAACCTTATAAAAATGTCTTTTTTTAGATATTTTCTTATTATAACTCCCAAATTTGATTATTTTTGGTTTTTAAAAAATTAACTTTTTAAAAATATCAATTTTAAAAGATTTCATATTTTTAAAAAAGTTTTATGCTTTAAAAAAATTTATTATTTTATAAAAAATTATTTATTTAGAAATAACATTAATGAATAGATTTATTTCTTAATTTATTAAATCTAAAAAAGTATTAAATAATACTATTAATAATTGAGGTAATTATTTAATATGAGAGAGATGCGATAAAATTTTGCTGAGAATGATTGTGATGTTGTCACGTGCCATCTTAAGTTACTCTTATATTAGAGTACTAGCTTTAGTTACCTGTGTATTACGCGGAAGTGTGAAGAGTTAATTATTAAATAACATAAAAATAAAAATAAAATCAAATGTGTTATATATTAGATAAGGCGTTACAACTTTTGATTATAAGGTCACAAATGAGCAAAAACATCATTGTAAACTATATGTAGTAACATTAGTAGGTTTACACTCATTATTTAAAGCTAAAAGCTTCAATTCATCTTTACTCTTAACTTGTGACAAGATGTCATAAAGCTGATCATGCGTGAAAATAGACTCTTTCAAATATAAACCGACACTTGACAGAGATTGACCTTAACTTTTGTTTATTGTCATAGCGAAATATACAGTCAAAGAAAACTATCTTCTTTTAGACTTAAAAGGAATACTTTTGACGGGTCAAATCGTGAGCTAGATATTGAATGGGTGTGAGGATATAGTATGAAAAATTAAGATTTAAATAATATACACTGAAAAATTATGTGCAATAATTAGATCAATTTTGAATTGTTTTGACCTTGTAATCAAATATAGACATATAGTATTGAATCTGGTTGGTTCGGGCTATAAATGTTCGTAATATCTCTGATTAGTTATTGATTATTATTTATTTAATACTAACTTTAGTAAACCCGTGTATTATACGGGTTGAAAAAATAAAATATTAAATATAATAAAATTTTATGAAGGATAAAATGATAATCTAAAATAAGATATGATTAAAATTACATATGAGTAATAACTATAAGTAATAAAATAACGATATCAATTTTTAAACTTTTATTTTTAATCTTTCTTTCAAAAAAAGTTAAACATTTTTTTCAAAACAAACCGTATTAAAAATTTTATTTTTTAAATTTTTTTATTATAACTCCTAATTTTAATTATTTTTAGTTTATAAAAAATTTACTTTTTAAAAATACCAATTTTAAAGTATTTTAAATTTTAAAAAAAAGTTAGATGTCTTAGAAAAAAATTTTAATTGTATAAAAATTTTCTTTCTAAAAATAACATTAATAAAAAGACATCTTTCTTAATTTATTAAAAAAATTAATCTAAAAAAAATTAAAATTATTTAATATTTTTTAATTTAAGTAATTATTTAAAATGAGAGAGAGACTAGAAAAATAAACTTAAGGGCTTAAAACTATGCCAAGTGTTCCCTTTAATTACTCTTTTAGTATTATATATAGATGGAGATTCTAAGAAAACTAATCTTTCTAAATTTTTAGTTTTTCTCGTGAAGCACGTAAAAAGTATGTTATTAATTAAGTTCAAAAGATAATTAGAATGGAATTTGTTGTGACGGGAATTTCCCATGTCTATAAATTGAAAATAAATGAAATGCAAGATGACTCGATTTAAAATGAAATATATATTGCAACGTGATAAAAGTAAGAGTAGGCAAAAGTATATTTTTCGTAAAGACGTAATGACATAAAACCAAAATTAATATTTAGAAAATAGTACAGGAAAAAAAATCAAAGAAATAGAAAAAAGATAAATAAAAAACAAAAAGAAAGAAACCGGTTGGGAGAGGGGCCATGGCTCGAAGCCTCGAACCAACAGAAAAAAATGTAAGAATTTAGAAAACCAAATGATTTTGTTTTTTAGGAGAAAATAATAATACTAGACGTAGTGGATATTATGAGTGCGCCAACTATAATGATATGAATATAAGTGAAACTTCAAACATCATTACAAGATAGTAAAAATGGACTCTATAGCCATAAGACTCCAAGACATTAACGGACGTCAAACACAATTTTTCTTATATTATTCAATCAATAGGGGTTTTAAACACTAGTTAAGTATTACACTTAATTTAAAGGAGGTTTTAATGAAATCGTTTTTATTTATATGATATTATTTGACATTTTAAATAAACAACCACTATATATATTCTAAAAATCGGTTGCGGGCATAGGGTGTGACCATTTTAGCGTCATTGATTCGACGGACCAATTATCTGCGCATTTTATATACATTTAATTGATTGTAAAAATCGATATTGTTATGGAATGTACTACACTTATTTGTTTTCCTAATATTTGGAAAAACCGAGCTTAAACATTGCGATTAAACCAAATATGAGATGAAGAGATACAATTGGGGAAAATGTTATACAATAGTAATCAGGTTTTAAAAGTATTACAATTAAGTTACTCATTCATATTTTGCTTAAATTGGATCACTAAACCATCAACCAAGTCATATACGGATTTATTTAGTCAAGACAAAAATGGAGAAACAGATGTGGATTTTTGATCGGTGTCGTGTGGTCGGTCAAAAATATATATTAAAGAGTGTCTAATCACCCTTAATAGTAAAGGGTAAGAAGGGTGTCGAATCCACATGGAATCATAGGAAAGTGCTAGCAACGATTAATCTAAAAAAACTAAACATTAAAAAGGGAATTGCTTGATTAATTGAATTGAGAAAGAATCAAATTAACGAAATAAAAGTTTAGAATTTTAACAATCTTGGTGAAAAAGCAACCCACTTCAGAATTTAGATTTGACAAAGTTATAATTTTTCTTGAATGAAACCTAGTAAAAAGTCATTAATGGTGACTTACACATGATAGGATTTAAGTGATAATCATGGATTAAAGCTTAAAAGATCTTATTCACACAATTACTAATTTGAATAATGAAACCCTAATTCTAATAATCAATCACACAATGATTAAAGACAATCAAAGTTATAGAATATCAAAATTAGGTTTAAGCATAATCAAACCGTTTAAATAATCAAATTATAAATTGAATCCAAACGAACATAAAAGGTTCAAGATCCAATATCAATCTAGGTCACAACCAAAAAAAAAAACTAAGAACTTGCACAAACCCGTCCCTCGAAGTGAATCACAATTGATTTAGCCTTGCATCATCATCGATTCTTCAACAAAATTGTAATTGATCATGTAAATCCAGATGAATTTGATATTGGAAGACCTTTAGAATGATGGAAGATGGTTACTTTTCATCCAAGATTGATGTGTAAAAGTTACAATTCGTATTAGGGTTTTTTCCTTTTTAAAACCCTTCAAATTAGGTCAAATCTCAACAAAACCCAGACCCCGGAGTCAGTGGCGCCACCTCCTTGTGAAACCTTAATTTTCATGTGTAACTTTTTGAGACCTTTCCGTGGACAGGTCGTGGGTCTCGTAACTCCTTTTCTAGCTCAAGTTATGCCCGTTTTAAGATACTGTTGTCGTGCAACTTCGGTTTATCATATATTTACTTCTCGAGCTTCAATTCTCATCCCGTTTCTTCCAATTTCTTCGTATTCTTCACGTTTGACCTAAAAACAAAAGATAATCCCAAAAGTAACTCTATTTCTCATAAATCTACTTGTAAAACGCGGAAATAAAGTCGTTAAATATTGAACTTTCACCACCCGATCACAATCCCCACACTTACCTTTTGCTTGTCCTCAAGCAAAGCTCAATTGTAATTTATAAAACCATCATTGCAAATATATCTCACTAGTCACCCATTAAAAATCAGTTAAGGTCCAAGGTCATACCCTTATTCACATGACTTACATCGTTTAATAGATTTACATTCTAGCAAGTCAATTATAAGCAAAATAGGACATCACCCAACTAAGCTTAACATGAACCCCCGCGTCGGTGGTGCCTATGGAGGCGTCGATGGCGCCACCTCCCTATGCAACCTTAATTTTCATGTGTAACTTTTCGAGACCTTTCAGTGGACAGGTCGTGGGTCTCATAACTCCTTTTCTAGGTCAAGTTATACCCGTTTTGAGATACCGTTGTCGTGCAACTTCGGTTTATCATATCTTTACTTCTCGAGCTTCAATTCTCGTCCCGTTTCTTCCAATTTCTTCGTATTCTACACGTTTGACCTACAAACACAAGATAATCCTAAAAGTAACTCTATTTCTCATAAATTTACTTGTAAAAAGCGGAAATAAAGTCGTTAAACATTGAACTTTCACCACCCGATCAATTTTCAATAAATGTAATTATATTTAAAAAAATTAAAAAACATGCTAATTATATTAAAAGACTAAGAAATACCTAAAATCTACATCATCACTTCACGCTTGTATAAGAAAAAGAAATATATATTTATTAATTAAAATAAAAAGAAAAACATGCTAAAAACATGTTAAAACCTTTAATTTAAAAATCATAAAAGTTAAGTGACTTAATTAAAATATTTTTTGATCTTGAGTGACCTCAATTAAACATTTTTAAAAGTTTGTTAATATTCTGTAAAGTTTTCCCTGGTTAACGAATCAAAACTTTTCCACATTTATAAATTATATAAATTATAAGTGATAACAACAATCAAATTAAATCCGAATGCTATATTATAAGGGTGGCAGGAAAATTGGTTGCATTAAAATACACGCTCATTAACTCATGTGCTAAAAATACAAAGAAGTCATGACTCATGAGCATAATTTATGTGGGCTATTATAATTCATATGGGTGAAGTAAATGGGCTTTAAATATATCATCTGGCTCATGAAGAAACAAAGGCTGCTAACTGCTACCGGAACTGCACACAATCGAGAGGGAAGATAGGGAGATTAATTTGTTTGGGCCAATAGGTTTTACGTTAGTTGTTTAAAACTGATATAAGTACGTCTGGATTATGTTTTTCATGTATAACATTCAATCTCTATACGTTGATATAACGACAATAATAATACATGGCCTTGGGGTCTCGGTAGTTTGTAAACATAAGACTGATGTATGATAACGCATAAAATTAGACTTAGGGCTATCGAGTAGCGTGTAAAATGTTGATAACATGTAATTAAGCTCGTACATTTTCGAGGCATGTTTATTAATGTTATTATGCTTTACATTTGCTATGCTTTAATATTGCTATCAAATTCATATGAACTCGATTAGATATTTGTGTTAAAATATAAGGATGATTAATAAACAAAATTTTCATCTTTTATCTTTATTGATTTTCTTCATCTTCGACATTAACCCTTTATCGGTAGCAACTTTGTTCGGCGGGATTATTCTTTGAAAGGAATTATGATGGCAAGACTCTTACGTAGGAGTTATCAGTAGGAAGGTGCCCTGTGCCAGTTTTGTATCATCACTCATAGAGACGGTTCTGAAGATTTTAGTGTCCTGTACGAAGAGGAAAAAAAACCCTGGACCCTAAAGAATTAAATTATAAAAACTACTTTTTAAAACAAAATCAAATGTTTTAGCAAACGTAACAATATCATAGTATTAAAATGACATACAGTAATAGCTAATCGATAAATATGAATTGTTCAACTTCGTTGCTGGCGTCTGTCGAAATCAGAATCTTTTTGTCTTAATTCCTTGTGAGCCGAGAATTGAGATTTGGGTTTTTTTGAGATTGAGCTTTTAATTGAGTTGATAAAAATATGTTATAACTAATAAGTTTGTTTAATAAAAATGGGTCCAATCTTTATATTTATCTTTATACTTTAATATAAGAGTAACTAAAGGGACACGTTGTAACATCATATTTATAAACTCAAAATACTTTTTAATAAATTAAGAAAAAACTCTTTTTATTAATCTTATTTATAACGAAACAAACTTTTATAAAATAAGAAATTTATCTAAAACTTATTTTTTTAAATACAAAATATTTTAAAGTTAGTGTTTTTAAAAAGTAAAATATTTATAAATATAAAAAAATTTAAACTTAGAGTTATAATAATGAATTTTTTAAAACGGTTTGTTTTGAAAAAAAAAATGTTTAGTTTTTTTAAACAAAAAAAGTTTAAAAAATTAATATCATTGTTTTAACTCTTATAGTATTTTCTCATATGTGATTTTAATCATATTTTATCTTACAATATCGTTTTATAATTAATAAAATTTTTTTATTTAATGATTTATTTATTTAATCCGTATAATACACATATTACTAAATCTAGTGAATTATATTTGGGTTAAAAAATAATTTGGCTAAATATTTTTACTATCTTAAACATGCTATGACTATTTAAAAATGCGCGTTCGCGCGCGCGCACGGACACACACACACATATATATATAGGAAAAAGGTTAATATACAAAGTGATGCTTTTGATTTTTTTGTACTAAGTATATGAATTAATATCAACGGTTGATCTAATAAATGAACGATTCATATTAGTGATAAAATAATCATGAATGAAAAGGATCTGGAGGGTAGATTTAGAAATTGCTAACAATTGTTGATTTTTTTCAAATTACGATTCATATAACTTTTTCAAACGATATTATTTTTTTTTAAAAAAAAGTTACACTATAAAATCGAGTATTATCTTCTCTTTAATTTGAGTACCTTTTGAATCGTAGGGTATAACGAGCGCAGCTACCATTACGTTAACATTACAGACCGAACCAATTATGAGTGAAAAAATTATTTCCATTATTGATACTATAAGGACCGGTTTCGGTATTCGCTTATATGGTTTTCGGCGAGTCGAGGCGATAACGACCAAAATCACACCGCATAGTTGCGGAGGATAAATAATCAAATTCTCATCGCATAGCTCAGAAGAATTAGCTTTTGTTTGTTAAGTTTTTTAACAGAGAAAATGTCCGATTGTCCTTAGTTTTTTTAACGTTTTGATATACTAAATTTAGAAAAATGGAATTGTATTCAAAATCAAGTATTTTTTGATATCGTATATTATATTGGGTGCGGTTACCGTTTTAGTACCGTGACAAATCTAATCGATTATTATAGGACGTCATCGTTACTGGCATTAGTATTATCACAACCCGTTTCGATATTCATTTTTGAGGTTGATCGACGATAAGCCGGACCGATAGCGACTAAAGTCACACCGCGTAGCCCTAAAGAAAAACGACAAAACTCAAGTCGCGTTGTGCAAGAGGATAAACTCGTTAACATTAAATTATATTCATCACAAATACGTTATGAATACTAATTGATTAATAAGTTAATTTTTAAGAATATATGTAATTGTATCAATACACTCGTTGTTAGCGTCTAGTAATTTTCAATTTGTAGTCGAGCATTAAGAAAGAATATAGTTATAGTGTATTTTATTGTAAGTATCTTATATCCTTACTCTAAACAAGGATTCATGATTTAATTAGTTTAGTTTTTATTCAAACTTTCTATAATATATCGACGGTAATCATTCAACAAATTAAATGTGTGACATATTATTTACCCTAGTCCGGCTTCCATGTAGGCCGACTATTTGTCTCTAAGCTAGCTTATTAGTAAGATATGACGATTAAACCTATGTGCATATCACTCATGGATACGACATCTTCCCATACAATGAAACTTATATCTTATTTTAAATGTGTACTAGATATTTGGATATCTATAACTATTATCATCTTACATTATTTGTAATGACCTTGTGATATTCGTCAAGAAAAGACTTAGTCAAATACTCAGAACACTATATATGTCATTCTATTGTAGCTAAACCCTCATCACTTGAAAATAAACTTACTAATTAACCATGGGAAGGTCTTTTAGCTGGTTCGGTCTCATGGTTCAGCTAATGATGGTGCTAACGGGGCTAGGCAATGCATCGTTGCAGCCTAAAAGGTCCGAGACGTACATCATTCACATGGACCATTCGCAAAAACCTGACCACTTCTCTAACCATGAGTCGTGGCACCAACACACGGTAAAGTCGTTATCATCGGCTTGTGGAGATGATAAGGAAATGTTTTTGTACTCATATAGTCATGTCATGCATGGGTTTAGCGCGAAGCTGACCCCGTGTCAACTGGCTGAGCTGGAGAAGTCTCCAGCTCATGTAACGACGTACAAAGAGTCATTTGGAAAGATGTTCACGACCCGTACACCACGGTTCCTAGGACTGAACCATGGTTCGGGCATATGGCCCACCGCATCTTTTGGGAAAGACGTGATTATTGGAATACTAGATACGGGAATATGGCCCGAAAGCGAGAGCTTTAACGATCATGGAATGTCCGAGGTGCCATCGAGATGGAAAGGCACGTGCGAATATGGCATGGCTTTTAGCCCATCTCTTTGCAACAAGAAGTTAATCGGGGCCCGATCGTTTAGCAAAGGGCTCCAGGCTGCAGGCCTTAATATCTCAACCGTTGTCGACTTTGACTCGGCTCGAGACTTCGAGGGTCACGGGACCCACACGTCATCCACAGCTGCGGGTAACTACGTTAATGGTGCTAGCCACTTTGGTTACGCAAAGGGTGTAGCCAAAGGTGTAGCACCACGGGCACATTTAGCTATGTACAAAGTCCTATGGTCAGCGGACACACTTGCATCAGCATCTACCGATATTCTAGCCGGTATGGACCAAGCGATTTCGGATGGAGTCGATATAATGTCATTATCTCTTGGGTTAGAACAGACACCCTTCTTCGAAGATGTTATCGCAATTGCATCACTTTCCGCTATAGAAAGAGGTATCGTTGTAGTTTGTTCGGCCGGAAACGATGGACCAGCTTCGGCCACAATGTACAACGGTGCACCGTGGATCATGACCGTAGGTGCGGGCACCATGGACCGGAGTTATGTAGCCACGCTGGAGCTAGGCAACGAGCTGGCTATTGAAGGCACCTCATACTATCCGACTAGTGTTATTATTACTAATACAAGTTTATACTACGGAGGTAATGATACAAAAACAGCTGGGTGCATGTTTTTGAACGCTAGTGAGGTTAAAGGAAAAGTAGTATTGTGTGACGAAAGTAATGAGGATATAAACGAGCAGATGAGTGTTGTAACAGCAGCAGGTGCATATGGTGCAATTTTCCTAACCCAATCCTCGTTTAATTTGTTTCCTGACGAGTACTCTACACCGGGGATATTATTGCATACGCGCTACGCGAAAGCAATAAAGGAATACGCGATAATGAGCAACAACGCGGTCGTAAAAAGTATGAGATTTGTCATGACTAAGACGGGGACGGGCCCGGCTCCACAAGTGGCCTTTTTCTCGTCACGTGGACCGGACCCGATTACTCCAAGTGTCCTAAAACCCGATATTCTTGCTCCGGGTGTGGATGTGCTAGGTGCAGTTAGACCAGATGTGCCTTTCATGGAGGTTGGAAACTACGGTTTAACGACGGATTACGCGATCTACTCGGGCACATCAATGTCAGCACCACATGTAGCTGGGGTCGCGGCTCTTGTAAAGGCGGTTCACAGTGACTGGAGTCCAGCAGCCATCCAGTCCGCCATGATGACCACTGCAACCAAAACAGACAACACGCGTGCCCCCATTGGAGACCAATGGACCGGACTCGCAGCTACACCGCTAGAGTTTGGAGCTGGTCATGTCAACCCTAACCGAGCCATGAACCCCGGACTCATCTACGATATGGGGCCACAAGACTACATTAATTTCTTATGTGGTCTCGGATATACCGCAAAGCAAATGGCTACTGTCTTAAGAACAAGCCAATGGAGATGTCAAAACCAAACTGATCTTAACTACCCTTCTTTTATCGCGAATTTCTCGAACCAATCCACCTCTCTGTCCCGCAGGCAATTCACGAGGGCCGTTACGAATGTTGGAAACCGTGCATCGACTTACCGAGCTGTTCTAAATGTTCCGGATGGAATGATCGTCAAAGTGGAGCCTGATGTTCTAAGATTCACTAATAAGTATGAGGTTCAAAATTTTGTACTAAGCATACAAGTTGAGAAACATTCTCCAAAAGTGAATTATGGGTTTCTTGAATGGATCGATGAGCATAACCACGTGGTATCAAGCCCTATTGTAGTGGTCATAGATTGAGAGGTTTTGAACATTCGGAAACTCATGAACAACTGGTGAAGTGGTGAGTGTTGCTGATGTTCTGATATTAATTGTTGAGAATAATATAAGCATGTTGTGGTCAGTCATTTAGTGGGTTATCTGCAAGTTTTAAGAGCTATTTGTTACTCAAAGTAGTGGTCTAACGGTTCCTTATTTTATGTTATGTTGTTTGAAGTCTTTTTTTATTTAAGTCATGCGTTTATTGTTTCCTTAGTTCGTTATGTTATAATTGTTTTCAACGCAGAAGATTTTATAGTCCGGCCTAGTTATTGTGGGCTTAATTAAGGTTTCATAGAGTATTATCTATATATTTTATTATATGTGTTGGATATAAACCCATCAATAGAATGAATCAGTTTTACCTTTCTCTTTACTCTCTTGTTTATGTTAGTTTATCAGCATGTTTGCTCACCGTTACAGTAACATGATCTTCAAACCTGCCATGAAAGCATCATCCCCTGGTAGAAAAAGGTTAAAAGTGGGCATCGTCTGTTGGAGTTAATCTTAACATCATGTAGAAGATAATTTAGAAAGTCATAATAAAAGTCAAATATGTAATTAGCAGAAACTTAGAGGTCTGTTATGTTAGTTTTGTTAGTTAATAACCACCTATTGTAAGAGTATAAATACCCATTTTGTACAACATTTTCAGTGTGGAATATCAATAAGATTTTTTGTGTATTTTAAAGTTCTCCGCCGTGTTCTTCAAGAGTCACTGTACTTTGATGTAGATTGTCGTGGTCTACTAAAAAATAATTTAAATTAAAACTTAGCTCACCTATATTAGTACGGGTAAGTAAGGTCGTCTCCACGAGAAATTTGTGAAAAGTGTAACTTTAATTCAATGATTTCAAATTGATCAATAAAACAACTTTAAATTAAGGATTGATTTAGAAATCAAACTTACAAAGTAACAAACTTGATAGGTTTTGAAAACAATAATAATAAGAATGATCCATTCCGGGTTTCAGGTTTATAAAACAAAGTTGTAACCTAGTTATTCTTAGCAAACAAGCACATAGACATAATTGTATTGGTTTGATTGATTTCAATGATAGAGATGGAACGGACTGTAAACGGACCTATTCACAAACTACCAATTTCAATTTGCTAATCAAAACTTAAGACTCACAATGCTCATGATGTAAAAAAACAAAAAAACTAATGAGTATTAGATTAAAATTCAAAACAAAGAAAAACCGTTAATAAATGAAATCATATAGCTTAACATGCCAATCAAAACATCAACCCAATCTAAGAACACTAAAGTTAAACAAATGTCATAAATACAAACCCTACACCCGGAGAAGATCACTAGTGATTTAGCCACTAATGGTTGTCATGGAATCAAAATCGGTTGTTGTAGGAATCGATTGCATGAAAGGATGGATCTATGAGTGTTCTTTGCTCTCAAAATTGCTCCTTAAATGGGCAATAACGACTTGATGAAGAGTTAATTAGCAACCCCTTTTTTAACCTTTAATTAGGTCACAAAAACCTAAATTTTCGTATCAGTCAGCCCAGGGACGTAATTTACTTCCCCAGAGACGTAATTTACGTCCTCAGGGACGTAATTTACATCCCCCCTAAATCAACACTTTTTCCTCCTATTTTACGTCCTAGTTTGCGTTCTTTATTTTGGCTTATCATACATAGGACGTAATTTACATCCTAATAGACGTAATTTATGTTCCCCTTCATTTTTTCTTCATTTCTACTATTTGTCAAGTGTTGCCTTCTTCGTGAGGTTCTAGCTTCCATTCTAACTCCTGAAAACACCCGAAAAGTGTTTGTTTTAGCTTCACGAGCCTGAAAATCAATTAACTCTCAAAGTAATTGTGTTCTACGATATTAAACACGTAAAACACATAACTAAACATTTCAATATAGTATAAAACTCCTACACATCATATCCCCACACTTGAGTTTTGCTTGTCCCAAGCAAAATTATCATGCAATTATAGAAAACCATATAGATAATTTCTCTTTATTATATCAACTTTAGTTAAGATCTAAGGTCATAACCTTATTCACAAAATTTACTTCATTCAATAGGTATACATTCTAGCAAGTAAAATGATATGCAAGTAAAAAAAGAAACACCCAACTAGACCTAACATGCTTCTAATTCTTAATTACATGCACACACCCCTCACAAATGGTTCACACTCCTCTCGGCTATATCTGAACTAGTAAAGATGTACTAGTATAATCACTAAATGACCATGTATGCACCCCTATTAGCATAAGCTTGTATAACAATCACACCTACACCAACTTACATAGACATTACACATATCAAAGGGACTTACAGGTTTTGGGCTTAGGTAAAGGTAGGAACTTTTGGCGTTTTAAAGTAGCTAAAATAAAAAACATGTACATCAGACCGTCAACCAACCCTTATAACATATAAACTAACCAATATGAGTAACTTTTAACCCATTATCAAACAACTTCCATAATTTTCTTTTCTTTTCTTCTCTTTTTCTTTCTTTCTTTTTATTTATTTATTATTTATTTATTTTTTTTGAACTTTATGCATATTCTTACTTTAAATATAGCCACGGTATGTAATTAACTAATAACTTCGGTTTCTGTATTGGGTTTGACAAAAAAATCATTCAAGGCTCAACATGGATACTAAGTGGTAAAATTGGACCAGGATAATCAAACGTTAATAAGCAAAAATGGATTGTACCTTTCCTTTGTCTTCTATGTGTAACAATCTAGTCCATGGTCTTAGCGTGCATTAAGTAACACAAGTTATACAACGTAAATAACATATGGCCTACTCTCAAACAAATGAATTCATGTAAATGTATTTTAAAGAATAGTAGGCTTAAAATCTCATCAAGTAAGGCATAAGGTTGCCGATATGCACATGTATTTATTATACTAAAAGCTTGTTAACCCTAGTTAGGCATTCCTACGCATTTTAGAAACCCACTTGCTAGAAAGACTTTAGCCCGCAACTTAAAGAATATGACCATGACCAAGGACCCATACCAATGTGTTGGTATTCGAAAAAGAGAAATTTATTTCAAACAAATTTCAAATTTGTTCAAATTTTCACCTCTTTAAATATTGTTTCCCTAGGGTTTCCCATCCCCGTACTTAGGATACATTGCCCTCAATGTATGAGTTGATTCATTTGACAATCCCAATTTTCATTCCACTTTAACCATGAGACCCAAACACATGATATAACATAAATATAAAACAACACATGACATATGTGGCAAGTTCGACCTGTGTGCCGAAATAAGAAAGACGATCTATGTGGCATTTATAGAAAGGAGACCTGTGTGGCAAAAGCAATAAGACCTGTGTGGCAAAGCAAGAAGACATGTGTGGTAAAACAAGAAAGAAGACTTATGCGGCAAAGCAAGAAAGAATTTGTGGCAAAGCAAGAAAGAAGACCTTTGTGGCAAAGCAAGAAAGAAGACCTGTGTGACAAATCAAAGAAAGAAGTACGAAAGCAAAACGGTTCATCATTTGAATCAATGAAGCAAGAAGCAAGATTGGAAACAAAAGGTGACTGGCCATCACCATGTCGTCCAACCAACCATTAAAGCGAAGTTAATCAAAGTAATTTGATGTCAAGATTAGGGAGGCAATGTTGGACTTAATCTTAACATCAAGAAGAAGATAATTTAGAAAGTCAAATATAAAAGTCAAATATGTAATCAGAAAGTTAGAGGTTAGTTATGTTAGTTTTGTTAGTTAATAATCACTTATTGTAAGGGTATAAATACCCATCTTGTACAACATTTTCAGTGTGGAACATCAATCAAATTTTGTGTGTATTTTGAAGTTCTCCACCATGTTCTTCATCCATAATTGATCATCACTGCACTTCATGGGCATACTTATAATATTGATTCATTCATCCATAATTGATCATCAATAATCGATCCTACGGGGCCTCAACATCATCTAGATTCTCGACAACAGGTAGTTGTGAATTCAGTGGCTTCTATTTTTCTAATTCAAACAAAGCCCGGTAACGTTTTTGACCCTCTATTATATTTTGATTGATCTGTTTAGTGATAATCTTATACTAATAATCTTCATATCTTGAGGTATAGTCAATCTGTTTCATATGAAATTAGAAGAACAATTATTTTATAAATCTAAATCCATGGAAAACACTAGTTTATAGCATAAACAAGTGATTTAAACCATTAATAATGTAATTAGAAACAATATCAAATTTGAAAACCAAATCAAAAACTTTCAGTAAAACCAAAGCACTAATAATTCATTCAGAAACAATATATGATTACCCGAAATACTAATGATTCATTCAGAATCAATATCAAAGCTCATTTCTCCTTTCATTATGGTAGAAATTAAATCGGCCATTTGGGATTGTAGTAGTGAAATATCACCGGAACTAGATGGTTTTACATTCGGGTTTATTAAAAGCTTTTGGGATATCTTATGTTTGGATTTTTGATGGTGCTCCAAGCGTTCTATTTCGCTGAACAAATAAGCTCTTGTGCCAATGCCTCTTTCATCACTCTTATCTTAGAGATTAATGACCCAATCGCCTTTACGGATTATAGACCAATTAATCTCATTGGGTGCATATACAAAGTCACTTCTAAACGAATTCTAATCGCCTCAAAAGGGTGGTGAGCTTGATGTTATGTGAGGTTCAAAGCACATTCCTTTCAGGTAGAATAGCATGGACGGTCCTTTGATACTTATTTAGGTAACTTCTCGGCTGAAATTCCACAAAAAGCATGCTTTGATTTTCGAAGTCAATTATGAAAAAGTGTTCGACACACTTAGAGTTTTCTTGACTCGGTTTTCTATCAAATGAATTTCCCTGGTAAATTCAGATCTTGAATTTCAGCTTGCTTAAAGACCTTAGCGCTTATCAACATATCTCTTACTGAACTCAAGCAGGAGAGGAGGGTTCGTTAATGAGCCAATGACGCCTTTCCTCTTCATATTAGCCATAAATTGACCGAACATAATGATGCAAACTACAGTTGAGTTGGGTTTTGGTGCGGGCCCAAGTGTGGAGGAACAAGTTATCTTGTTTTTGGAGTCCTATGATCACTTGTCCATGGATAGGGCTGCTCACGAACAGAACCGAACGCAGCTCCGCTCGAACTCGGTTCGGTTTCAAACCGAGCGGTTTGGGTCGGTTCGAATTTATATATTCGAGCGCAAACTTCATGCTCGAACTCGGTTCGGTTTTAACCGAGCGCTTGGTTTTGCTCGGTTTCGTGTTACAATTTAAAACAAAAGTAATAATTCATTCAAGTTTCAACATTCAAGTTCCAACCCAAAGTAAACAAAGTAACAAATAAAACATACAAAACAAGTTCAACAAAATAGAAATCCAACTATTCAAGACATATAAAGTTTTAACTCAAACTCTAGTCAATCACCATAAAACCCAAGTCCACCGCCTCTACTACAATCATTTTGATGTCCATCGTATCGGCTTTTATTCTTTGATCATCGGCATCCAACAAGCTTGTCTTTACGCTAACAACCTAATTCAAAGTTTAAAGAAACATGAAGTTAATTAAAAAGATAAACAAACATCAATTTGCAAAGGCCATTAACAAAACAAACAACTTTATTTTTTAATAATAATTAATATTTGTTAATATTCTAGTAACTTTTCTCAAGAGGTATTTTTTCATATATTAGTACACGTTAAAAACTATAAATATGTAAATATAGAAATACCTTTGATCGGTGTCGAAGACCCGATCAAATAAGAAAAGAATTTTGCTTGTTTTATGATTCCTAAATACCTTAACTAGTTAGGGTAAATAGGGTGTCGATCCCACGAGGAGTCCGTGGATGGTGTCACGCGTAACTGATTCAAAATTTACTTACTTACTATTGTCACTAAACTGTAAATTAGAACTAAATGAAATTACCAATAAAAATAATCACTTTATGAAGCAAGACGAAACTTGGATTTGGTTGAAAACTATTGCGATGAAAAGGGATCACACCCGGGTTTCAGGAATGTAAATAAATATATAGCTAATGTTTTACCTAATCTTGAAGTTACATAGACATAACTTGCTTATCACGTATGTTGAAAAGTAATTGCGAACTTGATATCCGATTATGTAAATTAGCTAGTAAACTAACTAATGCCACAATCTAGAAACTTTAATTGCAATCACCAATTAATGAAGATAACCTAATTACTACTCAATGGTTAACAATGTAAAACTGATAACTTGATAAGTAATAATCAAATCAACTAACACGAATCTTTAATCAACACATCGTTCAAAACACATAAACGAATAAAAGTTGTTAAACAATCAAAGTTTATGTCTTGACTAGGTAAACACATACGCATGCATAATCCAATCACAAACCGTCCACCCAGGGATGATCACGGGTGGTTTAGCCTTGCATCTTCATCATAATCACTTCAATCTTGTCTTTTTGCATACGAATCCTCGATCACTTGATGATTAGAGAGGGTTTTAATGACTCAAAAATGCTCCAAGATTCGTTCTTGGGGTTGGGGGGAAGTATCCTTTCGAAACCCTAATGTTAGGGTTTAAATAGGTTTTGAAATTTGAAACAACCCCCAAAATATCGCCTTAGACCGTAGCTTACGGCCTATAGACCGTAGGTTACGGCCTACCTTCAACCAGACGGCCAAACCTTCTGTCTTACGGGGTTCACAGACGGTGTTGATACAGGGCCGTAAGTCAGGCCGTAGCTTACGGCCTCCCTGCAGTTTGCACAATTTTCTTTATTTTCAGCACCTTTCAACCCGTAGTCTTAGTATCTTTGTATCCTACTCAAATAATGTCCGTTGAGCTTCATTTATCCTACATTTCAAACACGCAACAAAGTAATATTGTTCGACATATAAAATATATTAAAAATGCAATATTAACTATACTAAGTGCATGCATATTAACCAATCATCACATCCCCACACTTACCCTTTTGTTTGCCCTCAAACAAACTCTCTTGTACACTTTAACACTAATTGCTCAAATGCATCAATAATCTCTTAACCTTGTGTGAGTTAAGATCCCAAGGCATACCTGGCTCTAATGTTGATACTATTCAAGATTGACAACCCAACAAGTAGCCGCTTGTTTGAAATCTTAGGATTACCTAACCAAGCATAACTTACCTTCGGTTTCCAACACACATGCATTCACCCTCTCATAATGATCACTCCTCTCGGGTTGATTTCTGGACTAGTGATTATATACTAGTATATCTGGAACACTCAAACCAGTAATGCACATTATTATCATAAGCTAGTATAATAATCACATCTCCATCAACTAACTCACTACAATACACAAATCAAGAGGTCTTTTACTGGTTGTACTATTAGGCTAGGGTTAAGGGTATGCAAAAGGATCTAACGTGGTAGGTGGTGAATGAAATCCAATTCAAACATGCTAAATTTAAGAACTATTATAACTTGGATCACATTGACCCGAACACACTACAAGAATTCACACTATTTTCTATTTTTTTTTTGTTACTTCATACTTTGGTCATTTTAACCTCATACATCGCCATTTTTTTCTTTTTTTTTTAAAATTTTTTTTTTTTCAAACAACTTAGACATGTAACAAATTGGATTTCACCACGCGGCTTAGTTAAAAAGGCTAAAGGTTTAATAGGGTTAATGATGTGGCTCATTCAAATGACACGTTGGGGCTCAAAGGGGCGTCTAAGGGGAAAATGTTAGGGTAGGGGAGTCAAATGAAATGGTCTAAACAAAATGACTATCCTAATGCCTCTATCACATTTGTGCAAAGTAATGGTTCATGATCTCGACATGTATTAGTTACACGAGTTCTAAAATAGATGCACATTATGGTAAACACTAAATATAATAAGAAAAGAGCGACTAGATATATCATGGAAAATGCTCAATTAGGCTCAAGTTCTCACGGAAACGAAGAAATGGGTTAAGGATGTGACACATGCATGTTGTCAACTGTCTAGTTCGTTATACTTAACAAGGCAATCCTACTTAATTTTATAGAAACTACCAATTGGGCATACCTTCCTGTCACTTATAGCTAACCATGCCAAGGGATCTCTACCTATACACAAGCAAGTGATATTTAGCGATTTACATTGAGAAATTAGGTTTGATGCACAATTATTATTTGTTTTTTTTTTCAAAATATATATATTTTTTTCAAAATATTTTCAACTTTTCTAAATTTTAAGATTTTAAACACCTCATCCCCACACTTGGACTACATTGTCCCCAATGTAGAATGAGTTTATTAGGACCTTAGTTCCCCCAAGTGCAAAGTTAAATCCCTTATAATTGTGTTATGCATACTGAGACTCGACATTAACTAAAATGCAAATTAACACATTCCCAAGACAACAAGTTTGTTACGCCACCAAGTACATAGAAGAAAACGACCAGTCCACATAACACAACTAAAAACAAGAAGTGACAACTTAACATCATAATAGCATAAATTCAGAGAAAAGCACGTGGACCTGATCTCATGTGATCAGAGAATGCAAGATCATCCATCATATGATGGTCGGGGGTATGGCTGACCAAACATGCTCTCATACAAACTCCGCTGGATGCTCCTCATGTCATATGGGTCGGCTTGAGTAGAACTACCATGTGCTTGACCCATGTTAGTGTCATATGGCACCCATTCTGATGGAGTTGATTGAGGGTAATGGGGCATCTGATGGCTTTGCGCATATGGAACAAGATCAGGAGATCGCCAGTCAGTCGGGTGAGGCCTCTTGGTGTATGGCAGACCCTGCTGGAAGTCGTGATAATGTCGAATCTGTTCATGATATCTGAAGTCTTCATTCCGGTAGAGCTCTTGAGTATACATCATTGTTCGCCTGTTCCTCCGATTTTCTTCAATTTCCTGCGTTTGCCTGTCAAACATAATTTGCTCACAGTCAGTCCATCGATTAAAATTAGTGGGACGCGCTTGTGCTATTGCGTTCCCATCACTACGTTGATGAGGTCTCCAGTCCTCGCGAGGCATATCCTCTGCTGCCGCGGCTGTCTGCTCCACTCGTTCTTCTTCCTCAGCATCTTCTTTCAATACCTCCATGCATCGCCCACTTTTTCTGTCGGTCAACCGGTAAACACGTGCAGTCTCTTGATACAACCATTCTATAGCTGCTAATGTATCTAGGCGGAATGGTACGTGCTTAAATTTCTGAGGTTTCACTCTGCGGGGCAACACATTAGCCCTTTTTAGCAATTTGGAGAGCAGTCGACAATGTGGAACAGGCTTCCTATCAGCTTTTTCTCTGGTTTCCCACACATTCCACAAGATAAGATGACGGGCTGATAGGACAGGTGTTCCCGTCACAAGAGCATGCAAAATCATCACTTCATACAATCTGACTGACCCTTTATCACCTAGTCGGGGCATTACATTCTGGTTTAAAAATATCATAAGTAACTTGGGTAATGGTTTGAGATGTTGCCGACGTAGAGGCCATCTTGCTACATCTGTGCCTTGAGGCACAACAAACAGTTCTCTGATCATATCTCTCCACGTGTCTTCATTGGCTTTCTTACAAGCTAGTAATGCATCGGAGGGATACTCATATGGTTCATCATCTTCGGCCCCCGTGTCGAAGTTGGCTATTCTACTCAAGATCTCAAATGATAATGTTACGGGTTTGCCATTGACCTTTCCTACTAACTCTATTGTCTCCGGTGGGTTGTTGCCTGGCTTCTTTTGAAGTGTTGACATCCACTCTATAATTGCATCCATGTAAATGTCATCGCTCCCATCATTGTTAAAAGTCATGTGTTCTTCCCATCCCAATCTTGTAAAGCAATCAGTAATCCCGAATTTGTCAAAATGATCTTGATTAATTTGCCTCTCACAGATCAAGAGGGATTGAAGTGACCCTTTAATGTCCCTCATCTTCTTATGATACAGTAAAGGTTGAATTTCTTCTGCAAATGAGGATAAACGTCTACTTTTTCTCCACTTGGGTAATCCATCCTCATCATATTCTGCCTCATCTCCAGACTCTTCTTCTTCCTCCATATCAATGTCTTCTTCCTCAGTCCTAGGTGGATCCGATTCGGGAAACTTCCTCCTTTTAGTGCCTGATGTCGAAGCAACCGCTTTCCCTTTACCTTTTTGGTTATTACCTGCCATCGATCCTGCAATCAAACAATGATTAAGTTACTTATCAGTAATTAACGTGTATGATAGTTTATGATGTCGTTAGTGATAATCTTTTACATGCTTCTTTTACTTGTTGAAAAAGGAGTTTAAACCTTAACAAAGATACCAATTCCATCAAAGAAAAGTGGCATATATCTTATTACTACTCATTGTGTTTGTAATCATCATAATTCTCAACATAACACATTCTTAGCAGCATGAACTAAGTGACCAACCTGGATACCATTTCACCCTTTGACTATAGACATTAACCATTCAAGGTTCTCCCATTATACACATAGAACATGCCAATTCGAAAGATCTAACAATAATAACACCTACAAGTAACCTTTAACCCAAAATCTTCCCCACACTTGAATCTTACTACCACATTGATATCAACCATTCGTTAATTTCTACAAATTAATGTAAAACCTGTGATATGTCCCAAGCAACCTAGGTGTACTAACATCATGTAATTCATGGTTTCAACAACGCAAAACATGCCATGTTCCCGATAAATTTACTCAATAATCATCATAAGTAAGTGAGTACCTTCAATGATAAGCGAAAATCAGTAAATAACATACCTTGTTGTTGTTAAAGTGATGTCTACAAAGAAAAATGCAACCTTGACAACAATGTCACCAAAACCCCCAAAACTCTCGAGTCCTCTTGTAACTAGATCTAACAAACGACCATGAATTGGAGAAAACTACACCATGGGTTGTGTTTGTCTCGAGAAATTAGCCCAGATGCATATGAATTTCATATGTTTTGATGAAGAATTGAAGAAGTTATGTGAGGGGGAAGAACTAGGGTTCTTGAGTGTTTTTGAGAAGGAAGGTGAAGATGGATGAGTAAAACTGAGATTTTGGTGGTGGATTGGAGTTAAAAACAAAAGGGGTTTGTGGAAATTGGGATTGGGTCGGGTTTTTATGTAATAATGCGGTCAAGATGTGCCCAGCCTCGACAGGCCGTAAGTTACGGCCTAAGGCCGTAGCTTACGGTCTCTTATGTTATGCTGAGACCGTTTGTGGTGACCGTAAGGCAGAAGCTTGGACCGTCCGCATTGGCATAGGCCGTAAGTTACGGCCTACGGCCGTAAGTTACGCCCCCCCCCTTTTTTTTTTTTTTTTTTGTTTTGAAAAACTCATGAAAATATTTGAAAAACTAATTATAGTTCTTTTGTTATTTTAGTCGGCGAAAAACATTGCCACTCCCCCCACTAATTGTGCATTGCCCTCAATCGCACCTATATTTACCTGAAAATTTAAAGGCTTCCACCTGCTGATTAGTATGCATCCAAAGACCGAAACGCAAAACATACCAACTACACAAATACAAAGACACAATAATTGACGAATCTAAAATAAAATTCTAAAACTCACTTTCGTAGGAATCACGGTTGCATTTAGCATATGCAACAAGCCTTTTAAACCTCTCGGTAGGCCCGAGCGGACGAGTTAAGTCTCGTGAGGGTTTCTAGTGAACATACCCACAAAGTTCTCCGAGTTGCCTCTCGGAAAGCGCTAAGTTTTAAGTCTTCAGCCAGACCGTACCTGATATACTAGTTTGTCGCATATGTTGGTGAATCCACAAGGAATTTCACCGAATCCATTTGTACCTTGTTGATGTCAGTCGCCTCCAAATATGGTTTCAATCTATGACCATTCACCACACGCCTTGTATGATCTTTCAGATCTTCAATTTCAATATCTCCAAAGTGGCCAACTCGTGTAACAATAAACGGGCCTGTCCATTTGCTTTTAAGTTTGCCTGGAAAGAATTTAAGTTTGGAATTGTACAGCCACACCTTCTGGTCTACTTCAAACAATTTCCTTCGGATTTTGGCATCGTGAACAGCTTTCATTCTGTCTTTATACACCGATGCACAATCAAATGCTTCGTTCCTTAATTCTTCCAATTCACACAGCTGCAACTTTCTCTCCTTACCTGCAGTTTCATAATCCATGTTGACAGCTTTCACTGCCCACAATGCACGGTGAGCTAACTCGACAGGTAAATGACAACCTTTCCCATAAACCAAGCGATATGGTGTGGTTCCAATAGGTGTTTTGAAAGCGGTTCGGTATGCCCATAAAGCATCATTTAAACGTAAAGACCAATCCTTTCGGTCGGTTCTTACCGTCTTTTGCAAAATCTCTTTAATTTGCCTATTCGAAACCTCAACCTGACCACTTGTTTGTGGGTGGTATGGTGTTGCGACTCGATGATTTACACCATAACGTTTGAGCAACTTTCCAAAGTTAATGTTTTTAAAATGAGACCCCGATCACTTATGATCACACGAGGGATGCCAAATCTTGAGAAAATATTGGTTTGTACAAATTTGCAAACAACAGTATGGTCGTTTGTTTTAGTAGCAATGGCCTCAATCCACTTAGACATGTAATCCACTGCTACTAAAATATAATAATTGCCATGTGAATTCGGGAGTGGTCCCATGAAATCAATCCCCCAAACGTCAAAAATGTCAACTACAAGGATTGGTTTCATGGGCATCTCATCCCGTTTGGAGATACTACCAAGTTGCTGGCATCTTAAACATTGTTTAGCATAAATTGAAGCATCTTTAAAAATTGTGGGCCAGAATAACCCGCAAGATAGAATCTTATGCCCGGTCTTGTGACCACTAAAATGTCCTCCACATGCAGACGAATGGGTTAGTGTCAACACTTTTTGCACTTCCTCTTCTGGCACACATCTTCTGATAATCTGATCAGCACCAACTTTAAAAAGGTCCGGTTCATCCCAAATGTAATGCTTTGCTTGAGCTAGAAATTGTTGTCTTTTCCTCTTTGACCAATGATCTGGAACTATACCTGCAGCTAAATAATTAACTATGTTAGCAAACCAAGGTAAAGTGGAGATTGTTAATAGTTGCTCATCAGGAAATGTTTCGTTTATCGCTTTAGTATCATCCGCTTCCATAACAATTCTGGATAGATGATCAGCCACAACATTCTCACACCCCTTCTTATCGCGTATCTCCAAATCAAACTCTTGTAATAGCAAGACCCATCGAATCAACCTTGGCTTGGCATCCTTCTTCTCCATCAAATACTTCACTGCACTATGGTCTGAATATATAATGACTTTGCTTCCCCAAATATACGACCTGAACTTATCAAGAGCATATACCACTGCAAGCAATTCTTTTTCAGTAGTCGTGTAATTTAATTGAGCACCATCTAATGTCTTACTAGCATAATAAATTGCCACGGGTTTCTTGTCTACCCGTTGCCCCAATACAGCCCCGATTGCGAAATCACTAGCATCACACATAATTTCAAATGGTAATGACCAATTTGGTGCTTGCAGAATCGGGGCTTCAACCAATTTTTCTTTAAGTGTTGTAAAAGCTTTTAAACATTCTTCATCAAAAACAAAGGGCACATCTTTTATTAGCAAATTACATAACGGTTTGGTGATTGTGCTAAATCCCTTTATAAATCTCCTATAAAATCCCGCATGACCCAAGAATGAACGTATGCCTTTGACATTCGTGGGGGGAGGTAAAGTTGAAATTACTTTGATTTTTGCATGATCAACCTCTATCCCACGTTTAGAAATGACATGTCCTAGAACAATACCCTCTTGAACCATAAAATGACTTTTTTCCCAACTTAAAACCAAATTTGTTTCGACACATCGCTTCAATACGTTGGTTAATTGTATGAGACAACTGTCAAATGATGGACCAAATATTGAAAAGTCATCCATGAAAATCTCCAAAGACTCCCCAACCATATCTGAAAAGATACTCATCATACACCTTTGAAAGGTGGCTGGGGCGTTACAAAGTCCAAATGGCATTCGCCTAAACGCGAAAGTACCATATGGACACGTAAACGTTGTCTTTTGTTGATCATCAGGATGAATGGCAATTTGATTATACCCTGAGTAACCATCTAAAAAGCAATAAAACTTCTGACCTGCTAGCTTCTCAACTATTTGATCTATGAAAGGGAGCGGGAAGTGATCTTTAGAGGTAGCCGCGTTTAACTTTCTATAATCAATGCATACCCGCCACCCGGTAACGGGTCTGGTAGCAACATGCTCACCTTGTGCATCTTTTACAATTTGGATGCCCGATTTCTTGGGCACCGTCTGTGTCGGACTTACCCATGTGCTATCGGAAATAGGGTAAATGATTCCGGCATCTAACCATTTTAATACCTCTTTCTTGACAACTTCCCTCATGTTGGGATTGAGCCTTCTTTGTGTGTCACGTGCGGGTTTTGCATCTGCATCAGTAATAATTTTATGCATAACAATTGATGGACTAATACCTTTCAAATCCGCTATGGTCCATCCAATTGCCGCCTTGTGCTCTTCTAATACCTTCAACAGTGCTTCCTCTTGATCATTCTCTAAATCTGATGCGATTATCACCGGTAATGTTTGGTCTTTTCCGAGGAATGCATACTTTAGATGCTTTGGCAACTCCTTGAGTTCCATAATTGGGAAACTTTCTAACGATGGCTTCAGCTTTGAGTCAATTTTCTCGGGTAGAGGCTCCACTTGATGAGTCCATGGTGGTCTACCTTCTTGAATTGCCAATACCTCCAGTTGCTTTTCTTCTTCCTCCAACTGTTGCACACAGTCAGCGTCTTTCCTGTCACATAAAACACATGTCTCCTTGGTGCTATCCTCATTTTTATGAGGATCACACCCGTCAATAATGTCCGCCATAAAGCATTCATTACCAACCGGAGAGTTAGATGCATTTTCATAAACATTGACTCTTAACTTACGGTTTCCAAATGTCATGTCGACTGTTCCATTTCTACAATTAATTTGAGCATTTGCGGTTGCTAAGAACGGTCAGCCAAGAATGACGTTAGATTGTTTGTTATTATCAATAGCCGCATAATCAAGAACCAAGAAATCCACAGGATAGTAAAATTCTTCCACCTTTACAATTACATCGGTTACTATTCCACGGGGGAGTTTAAGAGTAAGATCAGCCAAAACCACGGTGGTTTTGGCTTTTTGAAGTGGACCAAAGTCATATTGGTCATATAAACTCCCTGGTAGGATACTAACACTGGCTCCGAGATCCAACAATGCCCTAGCCATTTTAAATTCACCCACTTGAATAGGAATAACCGGCGCTCCTGGATCCCGAAGCTTTGGTGGAAGGGCACCTGATAGAATGGCACTCACATTTGCGGGCACATCAAGTTTTTAGGAAACTTATGGTTTCTTTTCTGAGTGCACATATCTTTCAAGTACTTTGCATAAGCAGGAACCTGTTTAATTGCATCTAAAAGAGGTAGATTGATTTTAACTTGTTTGAAAACTTCCCATATTTCTTCTTGTTGTGGGCCTCTTTTATTGATAGATGAAGCTTTCACCGGATCAATTAAAGCTGCTGGATAAGGAATGGTATTAGCCTCCACACCTTTATCCTTGTTTTCCTTTAGTTCATCATTTAAAACCAGTTTAGTGTTTTCTAAAAAGTTACTTTCTTTAATGGTTTAGACACAACAGTTTCATGCTCATCATCACTATTTACACTTTCATCAACATCCTCCACCACTCCTTCTACAAAAGGTGGTGGAGGGATGACTTTGTTGTCATATACCTTACCATTACGTAGAGTACTTACCTGATTGACATGATGTTTCCCATTAGAGCTTTGATGCTGTGGGTTCACTGTTGTATCACTTGGTAATTTGCCCGGGTTCTTTCTAATTTGAGCAATATCTTGTGCAAGTTGTCCCACTTGTTTGTTCAATGCTTCATATGCTTTATCTCTTATTTCATTCTCCTTCTTATTTTCCTTCATCATGTTCATAAGTGCATCCAACTTTGAGTTTATAGAATCATCATTACTTAACGTTCCCGTTTGATTACCTTGGTAATTCTTAGATGAGCTGCTTTGTTGACCACCTTGATTGTAGCCACTTTGATTGTAGGAATTTCTTTGAGAGCTACCCTGATAATTCCCTTGTTGGCGGTTTGGATACGGATGATTACCTTGATTGTAACCTTGAAAGTTTGGGTTCATTTGGTTAGTAGCATTTCCATACCTGAAATTAGGATGATTCCTCAATCCGGGGTGATAAGTATTGGAGTTCATATCAAACTGTTTTCTCTCTCCATATACTTGATTCACTTCTTCATGTTGTCCCAGCAACAACGGACAATCTGCATTTAAATGCCCCAATTCCCCACATTCATTACACACATCAAATCCAACTGAAGCTACATCTTTGGCTCCCCCACGTCCCATCTTGGCCAATTGCCTTTCCAAAGAAGCAATTCTTTCTTTAGTCTCATGGTCAATGGTAGTTGATCTTGCTGGAGCAGGCTTTGACCTTCTGCTAGCCGAAGCTTGAGCCTTGGAGTTCTTGCACATTCTTTCTAAAAACTCCCAATCCATGTCTTCATGATTAGATAAGAACGTACCGTTACTTGTGGAGTACAAATATTTTCTTTCCTCCGGTGTTAATCCATCTGAAAATGCCTTAATCAATTCCCACCTTTCAATGCCATGATGAGGGCACATGCGGATCAACTCTTTGAATCTTGTAAACGCCTCATGAAATTGTTCACCCACTTGTTGTTGAAAGGATCGAATGGCATCTCTTGCATCACTAGTCTTCCCCATAGAGTAGTATTCTTCAAGAAAAACCCTTTGCATCTCTTGCCAGGTATGGATGCTGTTATCAGGTAGTGTGAGAAACCATTGCTTAGCTCTATCTTTCAAGGTGAATTGAAACAGTCTCAGTCTCACTTCATCTTGTGTAAAGTGATTTCCACCGATAGTGCTACATATTGCATCAAATTCAGCAAGATGTACATATGGTTCTTCTGTTGCAGTACCTCTAAATGCGGGAAGAATAGTGAGATAGTGAGGGCGTACGTCAAAAGATCTTCCTCTACGATTTGGAGGTGCAATAGGATTCGGGTTTTCAGAAATAGCTGGTCTGAAATGACTATCCACGCCTTGTACAGGAGCTCTCTGAGGTCTTCTTTGTTGGTTGACATTATGATTATTAACCCCACCCCGTTGTTGATTGATAGGTGGTGCATTCCACCCGTATTGGTCATTTCTCCAATTGTGGTTTCCATTATATCCATCACCTCCACCAAAATGTCCCTCCCAAGCATCATAATTTGCATCATTATATGGTTCTTCATTGTTATTCCACTCATCTTCATAATCTTCATCACCAGTGTGGACACTATGCATGCTCACATGATCAAAGTCATTCCTTGATTACGGTTATTTTGATTCATGTTATTGTTGGGTGGTGGTTGATTCAAGGTGTTGCGGTTGTTATTCGGTGGTGGGGGTGGATTCGGGTTATTAGGGTTCACGGGTGGGTTTTGGTTCGGAGCTACATTTCCTCCTTGTGGGATATCTACCGGTTCCATCTCTACTGACTGAGATGAACTACAAGCTGCTTGTTCAATGGCACGAGAAATTGGTGGTACTGGAATTCCCGATCTATGCAAAACACGATTTTCTCTTGCTGATCTCTCAATCTCTGGATCAAAAACAAGTGGTGATTTCCGACCCGAATAACGAGTATGCATGCAACCTGTCACCTGCACACTGAAACACACCAAGCGTAACAAAGAACAGAAAGAAAAACAAAACAAAACAAAACACACGCAATTAAACAAAATAAAAACTAAAGCAATCAATTAAACTAAACACCAAGCGCACAGTCTTCCCGGCAACGGCGCCAAAATTTGATCGGTGTCGAAGACCCGATCAAATAAGAAAAGAATTTTGCTTGTTTTATGATTCCTAAATACCTTAACTAGTTAGGGTAAATAGGGTGTCGATCCCACGAGGAGTCCGTGGATGGTGTCACACGTAACTGATTCAAAATTTACTTACTTACTGTGACATCCGGTAATTTTCCGTTACCAAACTCCGTTTGTTCCGTTAAGTCTTGCATACACGTGTCGAGCACACACACTAGTTGTCGTTGAACGTTGGTGACTTAACAATAATCAGTAATGTTAAATTGATGATAATTAAGTTAACAATGTGATTATTAAGTTATGCTTATGTGATTTGAATGTTAACTGTAATTTTATCGCGTAATGTGAAAACGTGCATATTTATTTCGTGTGTTTTGTGATAAATAGGAATTATGCATGATTGTTATTTGTGATTAATAATAATTGTGTTTAGTAGTTAAAAACTATTCAAAAACTATCCAAAAAGCTTAATTTTTATAAAATACAAATTATAAGGGTTAAAAGGGTAATTATGGATTATTTAATAAAATAAAAATCAAAACTCTAACCCTAATCACCCTAATCGGCCGCGACTTGCACTCCCTCTCCCTCTCCTCTTCGAATTCGACCAAGAACAAGTGAGTAAGCCTCGGATTGGATCGATTTCAAGGGTTAGAAGACATTAGAAGCATCAAAGCTTGTTCCTCTTTGCGATTTTAAGGTTAATTTCGTGTTTCTTTCATGTATTTTGTTCTAGCCGAAAGTTATTTGCGATTTGGATGAATTGGAGGCCGAATGTTGCTTGTTTGTTGATGTTAATGTGTTTGTTAGATAGATTACATGTTAATTAACGTTGATTATGCAAGAAAGTTTGGATTTTGGTTGTTTGTTCATATGATTATCTTGGCCGTGAGTTTGAGGCGAATTTGGATCAAATTGGATGTTGAATGTTGGTTGTTTGATGTTGTTATTATGTTAGTTGGATTGTATATATGCAAGTTAACGTCGATTATGCAAGAAAGCTATGATTTTGATACATTGTTCATAGGTTACTAATAATAGTAACTTTATTTTGCATGAATTGATGATTGGATGATGTATGAATGTTATGGATGTGTTTGTGATGATGATTAGATGCTAAGTTGATGTTATGAACAATTGAAAATCAAGAAGATGTGTTATAGTTCATACATTGCTAAAAATAGTAACTTTTGGTGTTGAATGTTGATGAATCATGATGATTAAGTGTTGTTGATCATGTTTAGATGTTGTCATGGACTTGAATTGGTATATAATTGATGAATTCATGAATGTAGTGTGAGTTTGATGAATTTGGGATGAACTTTCCCAAAAGGGAAACTTTAATTGTGCAAATCCTTGAATTGGATGATTTGAGCATGTTTGGGATATTAGGATCATGCTAGTGTGTTCATGGATGATTTCTAAGTTGATTAAATGTGTTGTCTAGGTTATATGAATGTTGATTTGGTTTGTTACCTGTTTTGGCCTGTTATAATTCACGTGACTTGTATGATAATTGGTTGTATGATGATCTAGGTAGTACATGTGGTTAATGATGTGCTATATGTAATCAAGTTGTATGTTGGTCATGTATGACATACTGTTGTGTTAGTATTAACGAATTATCACCTTTAATGTCACCAACGGGTCAAACGGGTCAACTGGGTCAAATGTGTCTTGTCTTTCTTAAACCTTGAGTTCCTTGGTTTGTAGAGCACTTAGGGTTTCATGTTGATTTTGTATACACGTACTTATGTACTCTTGTGTTCTAGGTGACCTTTGAAGGTTGTCTTTTTCTTTCAAGTTAAGCTCTAGGTTAATTCTTGCGCGCATCAGGTGAGTTCTTGCCCCACTCATTTTACATCATCTCTTTTGGGGGAGATAGCATACTGTTGATCACAAACGCTTTTATTTATGAGTGTGTATAATATTGATATAGTGTTGTTTACCATGAAAAGTCCTCACACTTTCGGATTGTTAATATTGAATAGCGGGGAAATCTTGGGTAGTACTACTGGGTCTGACGAGCCCCACCTGTGCGACTCGAGGTCAAACGGGTGCAATTTTGTCCTAACACATTCGTCACGACCCGGTAAGTCGTGACGGGAGGCAACAAACGTAACACAGTCAGCTTCGATCGCGAAATCACTATGATTAATATTTTTATGTTAATAGACTAGCTATCTATTGCAATACACTACTTATACTCTGGAAACTGTTGATTGGTTTATATTTTAACGCAAACTCTTGAACTCACCAACCATGTGTTGACTTGTTTAGTATGCTATTCTCAGGTTAAGGTTGCCAGTTGCCTAGGAGCACGCACACCAGCATCGTTGAGTTGTCTACATTGTTTGTTTACACATTTGGGTTTATTTTCCTATTAAACATTTGTGTTTGGGGCGCGTATGTTTTGCGCATTCACTTTACATACTACTTGTTTTGGGTTTTCTGTTTTAAAAACGCTTCCGCAGTATTTTAAACGTTAACTCTGGTTTTGTTTATTTATCATATAGAGTCGTTCTTGGTAACTAATGACTGAGATCCTGGTATGTCACGCGCCTCGCGGTAAAACCCCGCTCGCGGATTTTGAGGGTGTGACACTTACTATTGTCACTAAACTGTAAATTAGAACTAAATGAAATTACCAATAAAAATAATCACTTTATGAAGCAAGACGAAACTTGGATTTGGTTGAAAACTATTGCGATGAAAAAGGATCACACCCGGGTTTCAGGAATGTAAATGAATATATAGCTAATGTTTTACCTAATCTTGAAGTTACATAGACATAACTTGCTTATCACGTATGTTGAAAAGTAATTGCGAACTTGATATCCGATTATGTAAATTAACTAGTAAACTAACTAATGCCACAATCTAGAAACTTTAATTGCAATCACCAATTAATGAAGATAACCTAATTACTACTCAATGGTTAACAATGTAAAACTGATAACTTGATAAGTAATAATCAAATCAACTAACACGAATCTTTAATCAACACATCGTTCAAAACACATAAACGAATAAAAGTTGTTAAACAATCAAAGTTTATGTCTTGACTAGGTAAACACATACGCATGCATAATCCAATCACAAACCGTCCACCCAGGAATGATCACGGGTGGTTTAGCCTTGCATCTTCATCATAATCGCTTCAATCTTGTCTTTTTGCATATGAATCCTCGATCACTTGATGATTAGAGAGGGTTTTAATGACTCAAAAATGCTCCAAGATTCGTTCTTGGGGTTGGGGGGCAGTATCCTTTCGAAACCCTAATGTTAGGGTTTAAATAGGTTTTGAAATTTGAAACAACCCCCAAAATATCGCCTTAGACCGTAACTTACGGCCTATAGACCGTAGGTTATGGCCTACCTTCAACCAGACGGCCAAACCTTCTGTCTTACGGGGTTCACAGACGGTGTTGATACAGGGCCGTAAGTTACGGCCTCAGGCCGTAGCTTATGGCCTCCCTGCAGTTTGCACAATTTTCTTTATTTTCAGCACCTTTCAACCCGTAGTCTTAGTATTCTTTGTATCCTACTCAAATAATGTCCGTTGAGCTTCATTTATCCTACATTTCAAACACGCAACAAAGTAATATTGGTCGACATATAAAATATATTAAAAATGAAATATTAACTATACTAAGTGCATGCATATTAACCAATCATCAACCTTCTTCTTTTGTTAGTTGTTGTCACACTCGTTAGGAACCAACATATCAATTTTCAATTTTTCTTCTTCTTTTGCAGATTGCTACACATAAAAAAAATTATACATGTTAGTACATAAAATTTAAACATTACAAAAGAACTAAAAATATGATATTAACTTACTTCCAATGTTTTTATGGTTGTTTTTTAGATGGATCTTAACCAATCACCTCCACAAACGAGGAGTTCCACCATATCCTTTGATAGAGAGCTTCGATAATCATCTAATATACGTCCCCCGACGCTAAAGGCTGATTCGGAAGCTATTGTTGTGATTGGAATGCCAAAAGTATCCTTTATCATCTTACTTAAAACAGGAAACTTAGTTGAATATTGACTCCATCATGTCAACAAATTAAACTGGGACTCTAAACAAGTATAATTAGGCTCTTCTAAGTACACCTCAAGTTTAGTTTTTTGTACATTCTCAATGGGCCTAGATTTCAGGAAAGCAATAAAATCATCTCCATTTACCGCTTGATTGTTAGAAAGTGTTGAGGTTGTTGAACTATTTGTGGCAGCCTTGGATGCTTTAAATGAGTTGAAATACTTTTGAAAAAGGGATTTTAACTTACTAGTCACATCTTCTATACGTCTATCATATTCATCTTTTGAATACAACCTCTCAAAAGTCCACTCAACTGATATCAACTTAAAACGAGGATGTAAAATAGATGCAATAGACATAAGTACTCCAATTCCCCCCCCCCCCCCAATATTTCTCAAATTTTTCATACATACGTATACTCATACTAGCTAAGAAAGTATCATCTGATATGAAAGCATTATTTATCAAAAAAAACTTCAAGTAGCTTGGAAACCCTTTCTGCTCGAGACCATTCCTCATTTGTGGGGGACCATATAAAGTTAGAATCTCTTAATGCATAACCCTATATAGCTTGTTTATAGTGAATAGAAGATTCAAGCATTTGATGTGTTGAGTTCCACCAAGATTTTACATCGGTGCATAGACCGACGAGTGGAAATACCAAAAGTAATCGCTATTTCACCAAATTTCAATAAACAATCAAAAGATTTTCTCAACTTGTCACCTTCTCTAATTTTTGAAAGACATGATTCAATAGTTCCCATCCCATCTTGTACTACCAAATTTAAGATATGAGCACAACATCTAACATGAAAAAACAACCCTTCAAAATGTAATTTTCCTTTTAACTCAAAGTTATTCCTTAAAATAGTGGCAACCCTATCATTGTTGGATGCATTGTCAAGGGTAATTGTGGCTATCTTATCTTGAATGCCCAATTTAATAAGGCATTCTAAGATACCATTTGATATGACCTCACGACTATAGGGTGGTGCAAGTTCATTGAAACCAATTATGCATTTTTGTATTTTCTAGTTAGAATCAATGAAATGAGCCGTTAAACACATGTACCCAACAGTTTGGTTTGAGGTCCAACAATCACTTGTAAGTGATATCATATCAACTTTTTTCAAAATTTTTCTTATCCTTTCTTTTCTACATCCACCACTTTTACACAATCTCTTAGTGATTGTTGACATACTACTTTTTGATATAAGGGATTGTTATAATTCATTAACTGATTAAACCAATGATATTCTACAATTGAGAAAGGTAACTCATGAGCTATGATCATTTTTGCAATAATCTCCCTACATTTCATTAGATTATAACCCCCACTTGAATCAAAACTCATGAAAACCTTATTGTTATCACTGACACTTGACTCAAAATTAATGAAACCCTTATTATTACCTTTCGATCTTCGGAATAATGCACACTCATTGAGATGTCTCGTAAGACTTACGTTGTGCCCAAGGTATTTGCTACGTAGCTATGATTGCAAAGGATGCATTGTTTTTTTTTTTTTTTTTACCATTTTTCTTATGTACATACCTTTAATGTTTACAAAATGTTCATGCACTTCACAACTATTCTTTCGCTTACCCTTTGTACATACCTTTAATATCTCTTAAGACTTGATGTTGTTATACTTTTTTTAAAAAAAAATCAACACTTTTTAAAAAAACGTCTATGTGTTATGCGTATAACTTGTGTGATTATTAAATGTGTAATTATGAACATAACTTGCGTATATCATATAACTAGCGTAATTATAAATATAACTTGCGTAATTATTTTTTATAACATGAGTAATTTTACCTTGTGTAATAATAGATATAACTTGCGTAATTATAAATATAACATGCGTAATTATGTACCTTTTATGCGTAATCATGACACGGACGAAACTACCCTTATGTCAAAAAACACGTGTCACAGCCTAGTGACTTCGTAAGCTTCGCAAGTTATATTTATAATCACATTATAAAAACAAATAAGCAAGTTATATGATAATTACACATATTATGTTTATAATTACGCATTTAATAGTCACGCAAGTTATACGTACAACACATAGACGTTTTTTAGAAAAAAGTGTTGTTTCTTTTTAAAAAAAGTATAGCAATACTATACTCAAATTAAAGAAAATAAAATGTTGAACCATCTCTGCGGCTGTAGTGAACATTATTTGATGACACTGCTACAACCACTAACCATCTATTTTAATTTGTTCGGGAGTTCTAATCACATACAACGTCTAGTCAAAAGCTCCCATCTTTGATGGGTAATTCGTTAAGTGAATTGCATTCAATACTAGTTTGATTTCCACATGACAATGGCCTCCTGAGTTCCATTGCCATCTCCTACAAACAATGAATTAATTGCTTAGTGACTTTGACTTTTTGAGTCAAACCCAGTTCCTTTAAATGCTAAAATGGGTTGAATTTGATCATAAAACTAACAGGACCATTTTTATGTTATGTCTATATATACGATTTAGTGTAGTCAATATTAAGATTTGCACATAAAATGTTGGGTATCACGTCAATTTTGAAGTTGAATTCTAATCGATTTGACCAAAGTTTTGATGCCTGACTGCTAAATTCTCATAACCACTATTTTTCTAATGCATTCCCTTACTCATGGTCTATGATAATGAATAACCATGAACCCAAAAGGGATTAAAACACCTGAACTGATTGAGAGAATAGCCTCTAAAGACTACTTGAGTTTTTTAGACTGTCAATTAATGGCCCTATCCACAACATGGTCAACTTCCAGCTAATAATTTTCAAGCCTAACATAACCCCAAAAACTTTAATCTCACTTAAATTACACAATAACATGGTCACCTTCCAGCTAATAATTTTCAAGCCTAACATAACCCCAAAAAACTTTAATCTCACTTAAATTACACAATGACATAGAGATGTTATCTACAATTTAGCAACCCAGCTATTTGAGCATGTGATTATCATAGTATTTGTAATTAATCACATCTCATTCAGTCAAATCAATAAAAACTAAATTATAATAATCTAAATATTGATATTAAAAATTTATAAACACTTTAATTAAGAACAACATCTCATGATTCTTCCAAATTAATAACTTTAATAGTAACCTCAGTTCTTTGTTGGTTCCCATGTTAAACCTGCAAATCAAGAACAATCGTATGAACATCATGCATAATAAAACTCAGAATTAAGTAGTTGCAAACTGATTTTCAAGAACTTACCTCTTCATACACATCACCATAAGACCCTCTTCCAATGAGTTCTAAACAGTTCTCATGATTAGGTTATACAAAAGTTCCTTTGTAATCACGATCAAGCTCATCCATCACTCCTTTAACCTTCTTCAGATTCATCTCCGTTTCGGAATTTAAATCCTTTGCACTGATTCGATTCACCTTCGAATATTCTGGTCGTCGCATGTTCATGAGATCCAAAAGCATAGTCGAGTTATGAACTGAAACCGTCAAATATTCAAATCAACAATCAACAATTAGAAAGAATAACTTAACAAATTGCTCTGATTGATCTACAAACTCATCAAATTAACTAATACAAGTTCGAGATTTGAGATCAGACCTTGAACGCCGGAGTGATAAAGGCCGAGACCGACCCAGTAAGCGTTTCCATTCATTGATGTGAGAACGTAAAAATTCAGGTACGTCGGAGGAATAGAGGATGATGAAAATGAAGAAATCAACGGTGGGTTAATCGTGGTGGCGAAAGAAAGAAAAGACAAAACAAAATGTGGCACCAAAATGGATAAGCTGCTGTTAATGCCGCATAAAAAAGAATGTGATTACACGTGTCCATCCTCTGAGCATCTATCTTGCAAACTCTAAAACTTTGATGACTGATATATGAAAACTTAAACTTCACTGTAGTTGTATTGATATCATTCTACTATAATAAAAAGATAATTATAAAAATAAAAAACACGTGACAACATCATATTTATTCTCACAAAAATTTTTTCGTTTTTCTCTCCTATTAAATAAATTATCTTAATTACAAATAATATTATTTAAGTCATTTTTAGATTAAAAACGGTTTTCTAATAAATTAAGAAAAATATCTATTTATTGATTTTATTTCTAAAGAAACAAATTTTTATAAAATAAATTTTTTTTCTAAAACATCAAAACTTATTTAAAAATATGAAATATTTTAAATTTACTGTTTTTAAAAAGTAAATTTTTTATTAACCAAAAATAATTAAAAATAAGAGTTATAATAAGGAAATTTATAAAAATGATAATTTTTCTAAACAAAATGTGTTGTTTTATTACTAATAGTTTTTACTCCTACGTAATTTAAATCATATCTTATCCTAGAATATCGTTTTATAATTAACTAAAATTTATTATATTTAATATTTTATTTATTCAACCCGTGTAATAAACGGGTTTACTGAAACTAGTATATTATAATATAATTTCCAATACAACACACCACCTATTTCTAAAATGTATAATTTTAGTATATTTGCCTAAATATCAACAAAGGCAAGGTTAGAGAGAACGTATTTCTAACAAAGATGTAAAGACTCTTTGTTATGCTTGTTATAAAGAAAATAGCAATTTATATACTAACTATTTATAAGGGTAGAACACACCATTTGTTCTTAAGCATTGACAATCGAAAGAGCTTGTAACAACACAGAACAGTAGACAAACTACAATTGCAATACGCCAGGTAAGATATTTGCATATGAACAGAAAAAGCAAAACTACATAATATACAAAACACAATTTCAAGCTAAAATGTAGCATCACCACACAATTGGTAAGCAATCATAAAGGACTATAAGGTATCTAGTTGTTTTAACAATGGCGGACCCAAAAAACATGTGAGGAAAAAATGGTATCTAGCTAATGAAAGCAATATGCTACTCCATTGTTAGTACATCACAATTTCATCTTCTCAACTGTCCATACACGTACCTCAAGTTCATAATGTAGGAACTACTATCTACTGCCTAAAATCAGGATCATGATAGGGTATATGTTTAGGTCCAAATCTTTTGATACTATCATGTATTATTCCGTTGCAGGTCGTTTATAAAGAAAGCTTTATTTGATCTAAATATGTGACAATAAACCCAACCTATGTCTACGTAGGCTACACGAAAATATCCAAGGTCATCAAGACCAACATATGCAACAAATAACTTCACATTAGATATGTATATTTGGGCATATCATATGGAAACGTGTCAAGTTAAATAAATATTTATGTGGTTTCAAAACCTTACCAGGTGATAAGCTAGCAAAATCAATGTCCCATGGAAAGTACACAAGTATATTATTATTAACATAATAGCAGATGTACATGGATAAAAATATAGTCGGTTAACAGCATACAATGTTCAAGCAAATCCAATCAGGCATACTCAAAGCTAATACTAATAACATAATAAGATATATACATGGGCCAAAATTCCAATCAGGTGTGGCGACTTAGGTTTACTATGGTGATGTAACAATTAAATAATATTATCCAATATAGTAATAGAATGAAGACTTAGTTACACGATTGGTCCTTGTGTTTTGCCTATATTATAATATTGGTCCTAACTTTTGAGAAATTACAGGTTTGGTCCTAACTGTTTATCAAACCATAACATCATTTGTCCATGACACTAACTTTTGTTAAGTTTTTCAATTAAGTGAAGGTGAAAAGTTTAAAATACCCCTAACTAAAAGACAAAATAAGGTGCCACCTTATAATGAGATGAGACCCCTAACTAGAAGAGAAAATAAGGTGCAACCTTATAATAAGATGGGTTCCACTTCTTCTACCCCACCCCACCCCATACTACTCTTCCCCTCCAGTCATACTCCCCTACCACCGCACCATTACCACCGCCTGCCACCATTATTACCGGCTAACCACCGCCGGGATCTACCATCACCATAATTACCGACGGCATCCGCCTCCAAGCACAACCACCTTCCCAAACCCCATTCCCCACGGTTGATCACCCACAACCATCACCATCACCATCACCATCACCATCACAGACCCCATACCTCTGTTATACTCCACCACCACCACCACAACCACCATCGTTACACTCTACCATCGTTATCATTGCACCTTTAATACCGATGTCCACTTTGATTTGATTTTGATCGAGAGTGTCTCATTGGTTCTATCTATTCCTAATAAGGTGGTGATTTGCGACGGTGGTCCTCGTGCGTCGAACAGGAAGAACAATGGTAGTGCGGTGGTGGTGAAGGTTTACTGATTGAACGTGGCAACGTAGGTTAATGATGAAGGTGGTGGTTGACGACAGTGGTGGGTCACGGGGATGGTTGATCGATGGTGGGTTTGCGGAGGATGCGGTGCAGGTGGATTCAAATCGATGGTGGGTTACGGAGGCGGGTTCAAGCGGAGGATGCGGCGGTGGTGGTACGACGTCCGGCGGTGTTGATGTCGTGGTGTGTATGTGTAGGTTTTCTTCACTATATATATATATATATATATATATATATATATATATATATATATATATATATATATATATAGGCGTAATTCAAAAGTTATTTTATGTAGTGCATGTCTTTATGTGTCTACATGGGTGCCGCAAGATGTTTCATGCATGCTATGTCATGCTTATTATGTTTTATTTAATAGTTGCTTACTAAATCAAAGTAGTGGTCTATGTTATTTAGTAGTTGTAGTAGTTATGTAGTAGTGTCCTTGTTTTGTGGTAGTGGGGTCAGTTATTTTCTTTTGTGTTTATGTATTGATGCACTCTATCGAAGTAAATCTGATGAGAGTTAGTACAATTGTGTCTTATATACAAAAGTGTGTGTGAATTTAATAGTTCTATACCAACATATGGTATCAGAGCTGTGTTGTGAGGAAAAGAAATATGGCTAACAATCCATCAGGTGTGTCAAGTATTCCACTTCCGATCTTCAAAGGTGACGGGTATGAATTTTGGAGCATATGAATGAAGACAATTCTTCTGTCTCACTATTTATGGGACTTTGTATCCACTGGTTACAACCGAAGTGATGGCGATCATCAACGGTATAGAGAAAACAGGAAGAATGATGCGAAAGCCTTGTCAATTATTCAACAGGCTGTCCATGATGATGTGTTCTCTAGAATTGCAGCAGCCACTTCAGCGATGGAAGCCTGGAATCTCCTTGCCACTGAGTTTAAAGGTGATTCTAAATTAAAATTTTGAAACTACAGGGTTTGCGAAGAGATTTTCAGACACTACAAATGAAAGAAGGAGAATCTATATGAGATTTTTTTGTCCAAGGTGATAAAGATTGTCAATCAGAAGCATTCGTATGGTGAAGTTGTGTCGGATCAAACGGTTGTGGAGAAAGTACTACGGAGTCTTCCAGTGAAAGGGACCATTTTGTAACTGCTATCAAGGAATCAAAAGATCTCACACGACTCTCATTTGATCAGTTGATGGGATCTCTACAGGCCCATGAAGCTTGAGTGAACTGAGGATCCGAAGTAGTTCATGAAGAACAGGCTCTTCAGGCTGGTTCTAAAGAGGATGATCGAACGAATATGAACAGGGGTCGTGGGAGAAGTGCAGTTCGTAGCAGAGGTAGAGGTCGTGGTTGAATATTTGGGAGAGGTAGAATTCAATGTTATAATTGCAATAAGTTTGGTCATGTGCGGCTGATTGCTGGAACGAACCACAAGCTCAGGCTGCATTTGAAGAAGATGATGATGAAGAATACAGGTTATTTATGGCTCTTAGAGGTGATGAGAGTAATAACAATATATGGTTCTTAGACAGTGGGTGTTCCAATCATATGACAAATCAAAAGAAACTATTTCAAAACTTAGATACTACAAGAAAGGTGCAAGTCAAAATGGGTAATGGGAAAAACATACAAGTAGAAGGAAAAGGGAAGATTAAACTTGAAGTCCAGGCAGGTAAACGCCGTACACTTGAAAATGTTCAATTTGTCCCTAATTTAGATTATAATCTATTGAGTGTTGGGCAACTGATGAGAAACGGGTATGCTCTAATGTTTGATGATGGAACATGTACTATAACATGCAAACGTACACATGATGTTGCATGTGTTATTAAGATGACTAAAAACAATATATTCCCGTTAGATGTCTCTAAACACAAGACAGGAGGTACGGTTATGGCAGCCACAAGTAGTGATAAATCTATATAATGGCATCTAAGGTTTGGACATCTACATTAGAAAGGTCTCAAACTGTTGTATGAACAAAATATGGTACATGGTTTGCCACCAATCAAACCATGGGATCTCTGTGAAGGATGTATGCTTGGAAAATAGACCAGAAAATCCTTTTCAACTTCAGAATGGAGGGCCTCTCGGGCATTACAGTTGGTACATGCTGATTTATGTGGCCCTATGTCGATCAAATCTTTTGGAGGAAGCTTATATTTCCTTCTACTTATAGATGATTATAGTCGTATGTCATGGGTCTACTGTCTAGCATCCAAAGCTGATGCATTTGGCAAATTTAAGACATTTAAGGCGAAGGTAGAAAATGAAGTTGGGGAGAGAATTGGAACACTAAGAACTGACAGAGGTGGAGAGTTCTTGTCTAAAGAATTTATGAATTTCTGTGATGAACAAGGCATTCAAAGAGATCTTACTGCTCCATATACCCCGAGCAAAATGGTGTAGCTGAGCACAAAAATAGAACTATAGTGGAGATGGTGAGAAGCATGTTAGAAGAAAAAAATCTCAGTAAAGTGTTCTGGGGAGAAGCCGTTGCAACTGCAGTTTATGTGCTGAATAGATCTCCAACAAAAGCTCTCGAGTATCAGATACCATACGAGGCTTGGACCGGACGAAAGCCATCCATAAGACATCTTAAAGTCTTTGGAAGTATAGCCTATGCAATGCAACCAAAACAACTCAGAAAGAAACTTGATCCAAAATCAAAGCAGTGTGTGTTTGTTGGTTACTCCGTAAATACAAAAGGATATCGGTTGTATGATTTGGAAAAAGGGAGTATAATTATAAGCAGGGATGTAGTTGTTGATGAAAAATTAAAGTGGAAAGTAGTTAAGGATAAAGACTATGGACTACCTAGTGGGGTAGTTCACGTGAATTTGGAAAAGCAAAGTGAAGATAGTGACATGTCACTAGGAAATAGTACATGCAATAGTGATGGGTCAAGTTATGGTAATTCTAGTACCCCTAGCAATAATAGTTCACCTGCATCTAGCTATTGGACAAATAAGCAAAGCAATAGTGGTCCTAGCAATATACAGGCTACACCGTCATCCTCATCAGAAAGTTCTCCCCTCCTTATGAGAGGACTTGATGATTTGTATGAAAATACTAAAAAAATCGAGATGATTTATTCATCAGCTTATCAATTTGCATTTTCATTAATTGAACCATTCACTTATCAAGAAGCAGCTCAACAAGAGGAATGGGTTAATGCTACGAAAGAGGAGCTGAAATCATTTAAGAAACACAAAACATGGACCTTGGTGGATTTATCGAAAGGATAGCAGTCAATTGGTTTAAAATGGATATAAAAATTAAAGAAAGATACAGCAGGTATGGTGACTAGACACAAGGCTCGGTTGGTGGCTAAGGGGTATGCACAAGAGCATGGTATTGACTATGAGGAAACGTTCTCTTCGGTTGCAATGTTTGAAACCATTCGACTTATATTGTCAATTGCAGCACAACATGGATGGCAAATATATCAACTTGATATCAAAACAACCTTTCTTAATGGGTATCTTCAAGAGGAGGTTTATGTAAAACAACCTCCTGGTTTTGAAGTTAAAGGAGAAGAGAACAAGGTGTATAAATTACACCAAGCATTGTATGGATTAAAACAAGCTCCTAGAGCTTGGTATGGTAGAATAGATGGGTTTCTATCTTTACATGGGTACAATAGAAGTGTGAATGAGCCAACTATGTATGTGAAGAAGGGAAACAATAATGACTTTATTGTAATATGTATTTATGTGGATGACATAATATACACAGGCCCATCACAAGTATTTTTGGATGAATTCAAGAAAGCCATGGTGAAGGAATTTGATATGACAAACTTGGGTCCACTACCGTATTTTTTGGGTTTAGAGGTTACACAAAGAGAAGATGGGATATTTATTTCACAAAAGAAATATACTACTGATTTGTTAAAGAGATTTGGTATGAGTTCATGCAAATTAGCAACTACACCAATGAGTCCTGGTGATCGATTCTATACAGAAGATGGAGGACAAGAAGTTGAAGCATATCAGTTCAGAAGTCTTATTAGAGGTCTGATGTACTTAACCCACTCACGACCGGATATTGTCTTTGCTATGGGTATATTGTCTCGATTCATGCAAAACCCGTCTCAATATCATATGGGTGCTGGAAAGAGAGTTCTAAGATATCTTTCTGGAACAATAGAGTATGGGTTATGGTATGAACGAGGTCGTGAGGTTCAACTTTCAGGGTACACGAATAGTGACCGGACAGGCACATCAAAAGACATGAAAAGTGTGTTAGCATATGCCTTTTCTATTGGGTCAGGTGCAATATCGTGGTGCTCTAAGAAATAATCTGTTGTTGCTCTCTCCACAACTGAGGCTGAATATATTTCAGCAGCTGTAGGCGCGTGTCAGGCCGTATGGCTTCGAACGATGCTTACTGAATTGTTTCATGATCAGAAGAGTCCAACTCAAATACTATGAGATAACTGATTGCTATTTTTCTAACAAAGAATCAAGCACTTCACAGTCATACCAAGCACATCAACATTAAGTTTCATTTTACCCGAACATTGATTGAAGAAAAGGAAGTTGAGGTAGAACCGTGTGACATAAATGAACAAGTTGCGGATATTCTGAAAAAAGCTTTAGGTGTGGAAAAGTTTTGCTATTTTCGAGCCAAGTTGGGTGTCAAGACCATTTGAATTATGGGGAGATATTGGAGTAATTCAAAAGTTATTTTATGTAGTGCATGTCTTTATATGTTTGCATGGGTGCCGCAGGATGTTTCATGCATGCTATGTCATGCTTATTATGTTTTATTTAATAGTTGCTTACTAAGTCAAAGTAGTGGTCTATGTTATTTAGTAGTGGTAGTAGTTGTGTAGTGGTGTCCTTGTTTTGTGGTAGTGGGGTCAGTTATTTCCTTTTGTGTTTATGTATTGATGCACTCTATCGAAGTAAATCTGATGAGAGTTAGTACCATTGTGTCTTATATACAAAAGTGTGTGTGAATTTAATAGTTCTATACCAACAATATATATATATATATATATATATAAATCAAAACAAAGGGGTCCCACATATATTTTGTCTTTTACTCAGAGGTAAAAAAGCCTTTTTACCTCTATTTAACTGAAAAACTTAACAAAAGTTAGTGTTAGGGACCAATGATGTTATGGTTTGATAAACAGTTAAGACTAAACCTGTAATTTTTCAAAAGTTGGAACCAATATTGCAATATGAGAAAAGCACATGAACCAATCATGTAATTAAATCTAGAATGAATACAACAAAAGGATACATAAAACTATGATCAAATAATATAATGCTTCAAACAAATTAGAGGCAAAGGGCATAGCTATGCATCCACACATGGGCTGGAGTAAACCCAGTTTGGCACTTTCGATTGGGTAACTTACATTTTTTGTTGCTAGTTATTTGTCGCATCAAACTTACTCTTGGAAAATGGAAAACTATTGTTCATCTTTGATTCCTACACTCTGGATTTCATAGCACTATAAAATTCATAGTATTCTAACACCATTTCACAGTATTATTAAACCAATTTACATCATTGTAGTCAAAAGAATGCCATGTATAAGGCAACACAATTTCACAATAATAATTGACAACAATATGACACCATTTTTGTAAGCCCCGTTCCCGGGACGCTTACAGCTGCACCGTCATCGCATAAATTATTTAAAATACTCATTTCTTTGCAGCGGAAATTAATAACTTTTATTTATAATTAGAACATGTTATCTCATTACATAAATCATTTATATTCAAAATACAATAACATGTCCAAAATGTGGATGCCAGTCTCAAAACGTCCCCAATAGCGTATGCATCCATGCCTGCAACTCCTCAACATCAACAAAATACCTGCCAACTATTATGCATACAAAAAGTCAGCGACGCTGAGTGAGTTCTAGTTTTATAAATAAAATACTTTACTTTCGTTAAAACATATCCTTTGTAAACGTATGCGATCACTCATCATACATACACATTGATAATATTATTATTATCTTCATCATTGTTCAATTAGTACATTTTGTACTTTCATCATTATCTTTCACGGCAATCTGGATCCTGTCTCATGCAATACCCCCGACTCATGTCCGAAGACCGACAGTACCGGGGTACGCGACAAGGATCCCCTTCGAGTCACAAAGACCCCATTCTTTCACTTCAATATGGATCCTGTCTCATGCAATACCTGACTCATGTCCGAAGACCGACAGTACCGGGGTACGCGACAAGGATCCCCTTCGAGTCACAAAGACTCCCTTCGAGTCACAAAGACTCCCTTCGAGACACAAGGACTCCCTTCGAGTCACAAAGACTCTCTTCGAGTCACTAGGACTCCCTTCGAGTCACAAGGACTCCCTTCGAGCCACAAGGACTCCCTTCGAGCCACAAAGACTCCCTTCGAGCCACAAAGACTCCCTTCGAGCCACAAAGACTCCCTTCGAGCCACAAAGACTCCCTTCGAGTCACAAAGACTCCCTTCGTTCTTTACGTTCCACTTTTCATTATCGTTATATTTCACTTCGTTACATAATACTTTACGTTCATTCATAGCCATACATCAAACCATGTAAAGTCATACATCATACATAACGTATTATAAAACATAATACATACGTTTTGAAAACCATTTAACGAAGAAAGACAACACACCACACACAACACCAGGAACCACAACACAACACCAAGCGTGCACCAAGCATAAACCATCACATCCCAAAAGGACCTATCTCAAACATCACCTCTTAAAGCCCCTAAGAAAGCCCTAAGTCCAAAACTAGGCACAACAGGTCATTCTAGGCGCATCAGCAGAAAATTCTAAGTATAAAAGCTCCTGGGCGCATCAGCACTATTTGGGCCCATCAGCACTATTTGGGCGTTTCAACACTTAGCCACAGAAACCATTCTGGGCGCATGGGCACTATGCAGGCACATGACCCACACTTAGCCAATTTTCACACTTTCTGGGCGCACGACCACTATTCAGGCGCATGACCTGGGTGCATTAGCACTATTTGGGCGCACCAACTTTGGGCGCATGAGGACACTTAAGCACATAACGCTTGGGCGCCTGAGAACATTTTGAAATATGTCTAACACTGCCAAATTCACCCAAACACCACTCTAACACCATCCAAACACAGATCTAACATACTAAGGGCATCTAAAACCTACCAAGCACAATACTAACCTATAACAAGCCTAGAACATACAACCACAGCACATAACATCGAACAACAAGCTGAAACATATGGTTATCTTTTAAAACCTTTTACCCGGTATGCATAATAGCCCCAAACACTTTAAAATCTGTAAAAGAGGGGTTCTAGAAACTCACCTTGAAGCAGCTCTTCAACCCAAACACTTTCACCTGTGATTTCAGCTTCAAAATTCCAAGAACAACCTTCTTAAAACATCAAGAACTAGGTTACAAGCTGCAAACCGAGTTAAAACACGAACATAAGCTCAAGAAACTCACCTTTTGCAGCTTTTCCTTCCTTCTTCTTCTCCAAAACCGGCACCCCTTTCTTCTTCTTCTTCTTGACCGAGAACAGAAAGCAGATATGCTTTAAAGTGGGTGGCCATACCCATTTTAATAATAAAATATTAGAGTTTTGTTCTTTTACAACTTTAACCCCTCCACCTGTGTCCATTTACCTTTTTTTCTGGATACTTTTATTTTCTCGTTTTTTAAATAAAAATTCGAGGTGTTACAATTTTACATCAATAAAAGCAACAATTTTACAGCAGCATTCACAGCTTTAAGCTCAAAAATAGTACTGCAAAACACATTAAGATTAACAAGCTAGTAATGAGAAAAAAAACTAACAGATTGATAAAAGAGAATAAAATGATTCCTCTTTATTCTCATATTCCCTTTAAGTTTTCAACAATACCTTGACATGTTACATTATAGAATCATGAAAAAACTAGTTCCTCTCTGTTGAATGTTTTTTCTTAACATGATGTTGATTTAACAGCCTCTTGCTGATGCAATCTTTATAAGAACCATGGTTTGGTTAAACTTGTGGAGAAACTTGGTGCCAAACATCTGGTAAGTTTTCTTTGTGTCATTATAACTTCTTTTATGTCTTATGTATGTTATTATCTGTTTCTATGTTATACATTTAGGTGTTTTTCTAAATGTTTATCTTGTTTTCTGATGTAATTCATTAGATGGCTCCCATGCATGTAGAAAATGCCTGTGTAATTCCAGAATATGAATTAAATGCCAAAGAATTGGATTTCACAAACAGTTTTGACGTTACTAAGGTAACATATCTGTCTTTCAATTAATACACAAACACACACATAAGGTCTGTTTCAAATGAGAACCTCAGAGAGGTAAAGTACCAAGACAACTACAACATTAAATGTTAGTGCACAAGTGATTAGGTTGATTCATATATGAAAAGTGCTGGAGGTTTAAACAGAATCAAAAGGGCACAAAAAATGTGTGAATACATAAGTACTTTCACCCGTTAGCATGTGAATATCCTGAAATAAATCAAACGAAGGAGAACTAAAAGGTAATTCCATTATACTCGGTCTGGGTTTATTATTAACAGATGATATTTATGGCTGCTCACCAGATAGAAATTCTTTTGTTTTCATCAGAACTATGCTTAATTTTCCTAGCTTCTGTTAATAATTTTACAAATTCAAATATGAAGGGCAAAACTTTTTTGGCCAGGCATAAACATTCAAGTACTGAAATTATTCACTAATACTCTAATAGGAACCACTGCCTTCTGAATGATTTCCAGGTCCAAGCAACTTTCTTATTAATGTTTTTTTTGTTTCACATTCCCTAAATTTCAGTATCCCGTCACTTGGATCCAACAATGCGATCCATAGAACCTCTGATGAATGTATGATAAGCTGAGACCTAAAATAATTGAATGAACCAACAATGAATCTACTAATCTCATTAACAGTCTATTTTCACGAGCAAAGCTTCATCAGTTCCCCTAGTAAGTTTAAAGATTTTGTTGATAGAAGAGACTGATCACTAACTACAATACACTGCATATGAACACAGATAAAGAAACAGAAACTTGCATTTGGGTGCTTCACTGAGACCCAGAGTGGGAAAAAAAACTAAGAGAGAACAAAAAGGAAATGATTGAAGCAGAATTATACTAACAAAGAGAGAATGAGAGAAAATGCTGACAGGGAAGAACAATGATTGAAGCAGAATTATACTAAAATGACCCGATTGAAGAGAGTGTGCCATTGATGATTGAATTGCACTTGAAACCGTCGGTGGTGATTATGAACAGCCGATGAAGATGAATAGTCGATGAAGAGCGATTATGAACAGCCAGTTGAAGAGTGTCTTAATTAATATGTTTTGTATTAACAACTTCATAGTTAAACATTGAGGGCACTGGAGTAGAAAGGAAGTCTTGTCCCTAGTATAGGTTGTGACCATGGATGGTGATTGTCTTAAATAAAGGTTTCGGCCCTAGCAAAGATCGTGCACATGGATGGAATAACTAATCGAGAGAGATCCTTCAAGGTTAAAATAAACACATGTTATGTTATGAATCAAATGGACCAAAACAATAGATTTAAATATTCTAGTAGACACATACAATTATCTTGAAATATCTAGAATAACATATGCACCGAGTGCCAAAATCTTATCTCATGTGCTGCTAAATCTTGAAGAAACTTTTAAGTTTTAGAATATACATCTAACTAGACAACTATCAAAATGAATCTTTATAGAGACACATGTAATCTTTTTTCTAGCTATCAAAATGTAATTTGATGCCCAACAATATGGAATGTTGCTCTTTGACATAATTTAACCGTTGTTGTTTAACTAAGCAGTTATAAGAACCATTGTTAAAGATAATATGAAATATAGTTAGAAACATACGTAGTTAAGATGAATTATGTTTAGATGAATGCTGAAAATTACTCTTTAGATGCAAGTTACCATCTCCTACCTAAAAGCAAGCCAATTAATATGTCATTGCACTAATAAAGTAAAATCCTCAACTATGATAATAACTCTCCACTATAACTAAGCATCAGAAGAGAATCAAGCGTGTTTCACACATATATTTGGTTGTGCGATCTATATATCGCCATCATAATGTACCAAAATAAAATCATAAAAGAATTTGGATATTAGTTTTAACTTCTAGTTTAAGATAGACCGGATAAATATGTATAGCACCTTAGCATGTTAACTATCAGTTAAATGTGATAGTATTCCCAGTCTTAGAGGAGATAAGAATACAAAAAGCTTGGTAAGACAAGAAATAACTAGAAATGCATCATATATATCATATTTAGATCGTAGAAGAGATAGACATGAATATGAAGTCTATTATATCATACATTTGTAAGAGGTTATAACACAATGGAAACATGAGAAATTAATCGGTTCCAAAGATAAACATATATGAAAATAAAAAGCATAGAATAATGTAGTTAGTTAACCCATAAGAGGTTATATACAACACCCTGAAAGAGGTAAATGTCCCAGAAGAGACGAATACATTATTAAAAGAAAATAATAACACCTAAAAGAGGTAAATGTTCTTGAAATGACTAATATAATTCTAAAAGAGATTAATTAATAATGTCCCTGAAAAGGATAATAGAGCTCCGGTATAAAATTAGATATCAAACAAATATAATATATCGATACATTATATATAAAACAGTACAATATGGAACAGGAATAAAATATAAATTTACATATATTATAGCAATATATGTAAACAATGATGAAAGATTACATATCTACAAATCTATAAGAGTATATTTACAGAGATGACTTGTCAAAATGACAAGATGCCTTAAAGGCTTAAATTAAATTTACTTGACAAGCAAAACATTTTTGGACTAGAAGTTTAACACCGATAAACGTCAAACCAGTGGATTATAAATTAGTGTTTTTGAGAAAAAAAAGAAATATAAAGAAAGAGATTGTGTGACATAAGGCTTGAATTGTAATACAAGTAATTTTTTTTCAAATCCCAACATTAATTATGAGAAAACATAGTCTAGTGTAATGGACGCGATAGCGCTATCATGATCACTGGCGTCACAATCTAATAAAGACTTTAGATGAAATTTATCGATATTATCACCACACATTTATATGGGACACTTGAAATGAACATCTTCATGAAATCATTTTAAGGATTAAGATTGCCTAAAGTAGTAAAATTAGTACCTCAAGATATGAATGCTTGATATTTATATAGTCTTAAACAAAGTCGTTGTATGTGCTACAGCCGAATCAATAAATAATTTGAGGTACAAGTTTAATAGATTTATATCTAGCGTGTTTTGCATAACTTAACTATATCTCGACTTGTAGTTCAAGTATATGTGTAATTGATTAGTTTATCAATTTACACCAAGAAGATGTTAACATAATTGATATTAACAATGTTAATCTACTAAGCACACTACAGTTGTCCGATCACTATATATACACAAGGATACTTGCCATCCTCATGCGAAGGTTAAATACGTACTTGGTACAGAAGTATGATACTTCAGCATGATTGGTTTACCGGTGTATCTCGTAATATCCTGATATATGGTATTGCATTTTTAGCACATGTGCTAGCGAAATACAATTCTAATCTAACATGTTGCACTTAGGGCTGCAAACGAACACAGACAAGGCATTGTTCATGTTCGTTCATTAAGAAATAAACTTGTTCATGAACACTTACCGAACGAGATTTATTGTTCGTGTTCGCTCATTAAGAAAATAAACATGTTTATGAACTGTTCATGATCACTTATCGAACGCAAAAAAACACAAACAAATGTTCATAAACATGACGAACACAAAGAAGTTCATGAACATAACCGAATACAAATGATCATATATTTATTTTAGCATAAAATTTGCATTTTTATCACAAAAATTACTCGAAATCCATCAAAGTAAATAAGTTCTTAATATAAATATAAAAAAATACTTGATATAATTGTCATAAAAATAACTAACACAAAAATTAAGAACATAAACGAACACATTATCGAACGTTCACAAACGGATATTCACGAACACATTATCGATGGTTCACGAACATAAATAAAGAAAGCGGCTTGTGTTCATGCTCGTTTCTTTAACTAAACGAACGAAAACTTCTTGTTCATGTTCGTTCATTTACTAAACGAACGAACATACACAAACTTTCCACCGAACAATTCTTGAGCTGTTAGTTCAATGTTCGGTTCATTTGCAGCCCTAGTTGCACTCTTTTTCCCTTTACTAAGTTTTTGTTCCTTTAGATTTTCTTTGGAATGATTTTAACAAGGCAACGTAAATTGATCCAGTTGAATCAGTTTATTATATAAGCCTCAAACTGCTAATTTAACATCATCTTAAAGTTTATTGTTAATTATATATGTCATTGCACTAATAAAGTAAAATCCTCAACTCTGATAATAACTCTCCACTATAACTAAGCACCAGAAGAGAATCAAGCGTGTTTCACACATATATTTTGTTGTGCGATCTATATATCGCCATCATAATGTACCAAAATAAAATCATAAAAGAATTTGGATATTAGTTTTAACTTCTAGTGTAAGATAGACTGTATAAATATGTATAGCACCTCAGCATGTTAACTATCAGTTAAATGTGATAGTATTCCCAGTCTTAGGGGAGATAAGAATACAAAAAGCTTGGTAAGACAAGAAATAACTAGAAATACATCATATATATCATATTTAGATCGTAGAAGAGATAGACATGAATATGAAGTCTATTATATCATACATTTGTAAGAGGTTATAATATATATCATATTTGTAAGTCTATTATATCACACAATGGAAACATGAGAAATTAATCGGTTCCAAAGATAAACATATATGAAAATAAAAAGCATAGAATAATGTAGTTAGTTAACCCATAAGAGGTTATATACAACACCCAGAAAGAGGTAAATGTCCCCAAGAGACAAATACATTATTAAAAGAAAATAATAACACCTAAAAGAGGTAAATGTTCTTGAAATGACTAATATAATTCTAGAAGAGATTAATTAATAATGTCCCTGAAAAGGATAATGGAGCTCCAGTATAAAACTAGATATCAAACAAATATAATATATCGATACATTATATATAAAACGGTACAATATGGAACAGAAATAAAATATAAATTTACATATATTATAGCAATATATGTAAACAATGATGAAAGATTACATATCTACAAATCTATAAGAGTATATGTTAGGGATAGATCTCTTGTATAGGTTTAGATGATATATATCACTCTTGTAATCATAATTGTAATTATTGTTCTTAATGATATAATATGAATATATTTAATTATGATTGTGTTTATGAATTGAGGAACATTTATTTTGTGCTTCATTATGTATATTTATGTATTATATAACACACTTCAGAATGTATGTGTGATTGTGCAGAAAACATTAAACTGTGTCAATTTGGAAAATTGACAAAGTGTTGGAACAACGGCGGACGAAGAAAAATGTTCTTCCGTAGATGTTCTCAGGAACATAACTGAAGAGTGTACATCCGTGGATCTCCTGCGGAAGAACAACTTCAGCTGAACAAGAAAAGACAAGTGAAGCTACTGAATGAGGGATTGCTGTGGAAGACAAGAACTCCTACGGAAGCACAAACATTGCTGCGGAAGCACCACAGTGCTGCGGAAGAGTAAATTGCGGCGGAAGACCAATTAACCCAAAAGTCAACAAGTCAACAAATCAACATGGCAGAACAACAACAACATTAATGACGATTGAAGACGTATTATTAAAGCGGATATTCCACGTCACATCAACAAACTTTATCATTAGTAGAATCATTGTAAATCACGAATTCCTAAGCCGATAAACATGGCGAAGATTCGGATAATGATGATTAGCTTAATTATAGCAACAAAATAGTTAGCAATATAACAGCATTAGATCTCTATAAATAGATACGAGATCATCAACAGATGTAATAAAAAAACAGTTAGATCATTAGAATCAACAATATCTAAATCATTATCAGCAATATCAATAGCATCAAGAAAGCATTACGTTCAACGTTCTTGAGTATTCACGGTTTGATTATTCTTATTTTTGTGTGTGATTGTGTGATTGAATTCGTAGATTAAACACTAAGTATTGATAATTTCGCGATCAATACTTGTTCAAATCAAGTCTGATAATTCCTGATCGATCCGAGGATTCACAGGTGGTATCAGAGCTTGGTGCTCATTGATTTATATCAATTGATCTATCAGCTTTGATTAAGTTTAATCGAATTCTGTTTTAAAACAAAACCTCTATTTTTTCAAAATTAACTATCATGAGTAACTCAACTGTTGGTGCTTATAAACCTCCTAAACTGGAAAACAAATCTGATTTTAAAACCTGGAAAATCCGGTTCAGGAATCATGTTAATTATACAGATTCTGACTTATGGGCTTCGATTACCGAAGGACCTTATATTCCACCTGCCTTAGGAGCGGATTATAAGGATAATAATCAGCCCATTAGTTTAAAGAATCTATCACCTGATGATGCCAAGAGAGTCAAGATTGACATCAAAGCCTATAGTATGCTTACTATGGCTTTGCCTGAAGAACTCTTGATCAGGTGTGAATCATACAAAACTGCTAACTCGTTATGGAAAATCCTGCACACTCTGTGTGAAGGCAGTGATGAGATTAGAAGTATCAAAAAGGACACTCTCCGTGCACAATATGAAACCTTCCATCATATTCCGGGAGAGTTTGTCCCTCAACAATTGCATAGATTTATGCAACTTATTACAGAAATGAATATTCTTGAACTTAAGTATAGCAATGAGGAATTAAATAAAAAGATGCTGCATTCATTACCAGAAAACTGGACACAGACTGTGTCCATGTTTAAAAATACTATTGATCTAAAAGCAATAGGACTAGATACACTAGTAGCTAAGGTAGAAGCGTTGGAGCTAGATGAAAAGACGAGAAACAAAAGTGTGAAAGCACCTATAGCTCCTTATCAATTCAAAGAGCTGAAGAATACTGGGAGTGCATTCATCTGCAATGAAGGTGAAGGCAACTCAAGTGATGAAAGTAAACCGGAAGAAGAAACAAGTTTCTATGCAGCAAAGCCTTCAAAATCAAGATCTCAAAGCAAGCAGAATAAAAAGGAAAAAGGCAAGGCTGAAGAATCCAAAAGCAAGAAGATCATCAATCAAACGGAACCAATTACGGTGGTTCTAGAATCTGAAGAACAGAAAGCCACCTTTGCAGCTTTCAGTTCAAGTTTTCAGGCATATCTAGGAAGCGCCTTGACTCCTGCTTATTTTTGTTAACAAGATCTAGTAGAACTTCATCCTAATGAAGTAGAAGAGATGGATCTGCAATGGAAAATGGAAATGATTGCCTATAGAGCCAAGATGTATATGAAAAGAAACAAAGGACTATCTGTTGGAAGCAGAACAACAAAACTTGGGGTAGATAAGTCCAAAGTAAGATGCTTTAAATGCAATTTGTTTGGACACTTTTCAAGGGAGTGCAATAACAACCAACAGCAAACAACTGACTCAAGACAGCCCAGTCAAAGGAGTTTCACACACCCATAACTAACCAATGCATCCCCACCAAACAATACAACAGGTACCTCCAACACTAAAGAAACTGGTTTGATTATTTTGCAGGATGGTACTTGTGATTGGAGCATGTATGAGAAGGAAGTGCTTGCTGAAAATCAAGCTTTAATGGCCAACATAGAAAACAAAGTGCCTCCAATGGCCACTGAGGTAAGACAAAGGTTGTGCTCTACCGCTTGCATAGATGAAGTAGAAAGATATAGATCTCATGCTCAACAATTGGCTGATAAAGTAAAAGAAACCTTAGTTCTAAATGAATCTCATGTAAGAGAACATAAACTTTATCAAGTTAAAATTAATTCTTTACAAAAGGATTTAGATAAACTTGTGTCTGAAAATTAAATCTAAAAGCACAAGTTGAGCATCTGACTACATCTTTAACCAAATCTATGTCAGAGCATGCATCTACTGAGGTGAAACTGCAGAAATTCCAATTGTCATCAGAACAATATGAGAAATTGTTAAACTCTCATATTGAGTCTAAGAACAAATCAGGATTGGGATTTCATGCAGTTGCACCACCGGTTAACAACAATTACATTCCTTTACCTGAGTCAATGACCAACAGTTTAACTAATCACTTTGTATCCAGTAACAAACCTGAGACATCAGATAAACATGATTTGTCTGAGTCATCTGAATCTAATTCATCTGAATCAGAATAAGAATTGTCAGAATTTGATTATGACAACTGTGATGACTTAGATGAAGAGGAAGAGACTAATAATGCTGAGTTGGGTAAAGGTAAAATTATGTTAAATGAATACTCAATACCAAAGGTCTTAAATAAACTTAAACTACCCTATCCACCAAAACAAAGAAACCTTCTCAAGACAATCCACACAAGGATTGAGCAATTAAATGAAGGAATACATGCATTCAACAAACTAAATGCAGAAAAGTCAGCAAATAAAAGGATCAGGAGAAAAGATCAAAGCTTCAGTAAATCATCTGCAGAAGAAATCAGAACAGACTAACAAAAGGGTCATAAAAGATAAATCAAAAGAACCTTTTGATATCAAGTCTGGAAGAGACAAAGAATCATCAACAGGTAGACTTGAAAAGGAATTACAGAAGCAAAAACTGATGAGCAAGAAGAAGGCAAAGAGAAGGAATGCAGCTGACAGTGAAGATGAAGTTTACTGTAAATGGTGTGACATGTACAACCACAACACAGAAGAATGCTACTTTAGCAGCTATTGCTCAATATGTGACATAAACAATCACATGACTTCAGATTGTTACTTCAACAAATATTGTGCAATATGCAACAAAAACAACCACACTATAAAGGAATGCTACTTCAATAAGAAGAACAAAACAAAGGTTGTCAAGAAAAAGAATATAGATACATCTGAGTCAGATCCACAGAAAAAGGAAATAGATACATCTGAGTCAGATCCATAATCATCTGAAGATGATAGACATTCAAATCAAAATAAACAACAACAAAAACAAAAAATTGCTAAGAAAAAGAACAGACCTACTAAGGTGCAATCTAAAAACAAGAAGGATAAACCACAAGTGCAAAAGACAACACCTCACAAAAGGATAGCACTTGAGGAAGAAGAAAACTTCTTTGACAACTTTGACAAAGGCAATGATGTGCCTTAGTCAAAAGCAAAGGATGCAGAAACATTTTCTGGCAAATCTTTATCATCCATGTCAAAGAAGAAGTGTCAAACAAAAATGACTAACCAAGTTTGTATGAATCAAGAAGACATCACCTCAACCTCATCATCCAATCAATCCTCACCCAAAACTAAACATAATGAATTAATTAACGTTAAAGTTAATCTAAAATCTTCAAGTCTTACTCATGAGAATGTTGATATATTAGATAACAATATCAAGCCTAAGACCAGCAAGGCTTGGGCTCCTAAGTCTAACTAAGTTCATTTTTGTACAGGAACATCCAAGGAGGGCTGACAACAAGTGGTATGTTGACAGTGGCTGTTCCATACATATGACAGGAGACTACACCCTCTTGCAGGATTTCAAACATAAGAATGCTTCATATGTAGCATTTGGTGGGGATAAGATGGGAGGTAAAATTACTGGTGAAGGAATGGTAACTAATGGAGTTTTAAAGTTTGAAAAAGTTAACTTTTGTGAAAACTTACAGTTTAACATACTAAGTGTATCACAAATCTGTGACCAACACTACACTACCTTCTTTGATAACTCTGATTGCTACATTCTTAAGCCAGGATTCAAAATTCCAGAAGACTGGATCCTTCTTAAAGCACCAAGAAAAGGTAACACCTATGTGTTGGATATGAACAACACAGCACTAACAAGCAAAGAAACCTGCCTGATCTCTAAGTCATCAGAAGATGAAGCACAACTCTGTCATAGAAGGATGGCTCATTCCAACATGAAGAACATGAATAAACTGGTGAAAAATGACTTAGTCATTGGTGTTCCAAAGAAAGAATTTTACTGTTCTAATCACTGTTTATCATGTTATAAAGGTAAACAACATAAAGTATCACATAAGTCAAAAACAATTAACACAAACACAACACCTCTAAAGCTACTGTACATGTATCTTTTTGGTCCAACCAATGTGTTAAGCATTGGTAAAAGGCAGTACTGCTTGGTGATTGTTGATGATTTCACTAGATTTACTTGGGTATTTTTCTTAAAACATAAAAGTGAAACATCAGAAATTTTAATGGAGTTCATCACTAAAATAGAAAATCAACTTGATCTAAGAATCAAGATACTGAGAAGTGATAATGGAACTGAATTTGTTAATTATGTATTAGATTCATTTTGCAGGGATAAAGGCATAGCCAGACAATTCAGTGCCCCAAGAACTCCACAACAGAATGGAGTTGCTGAAAGGAGAAATAGAACACTCATTGAAGCAGCAAGAACAATGCTGGCTGACTCACTTTTGCAAATAACATTTTGGGCAGAAGCTGTGAACACAGCCTGCACTGTTCAAAACAGAACCTTGATTGTCAAAGAACATAATAAAACACCCTATAAACTTTTGTTTAAAAGAAAACCTTTTATAGGATATCTTAAAGCTTTTGGGTGTCATGTATCTGTATTAAACCCAAAAGAACAATTAGGAAAATTTGCTAAAAAGGCCTATGATGGTTTCTTTGTTGGTTATTCATCAACATCTAAATCATATAGAATCTATATTCCACATGACAACATAGTGGAAGAAACTCCTAATGTATCATTTGATGAATCCTTATTCCCACAGTCTGTGAAAGGATCATCTTGGCTGTTTGATATAGATGCATTAACTAACTCATTTAACTCTGGTTATCTTAATGTGACCGGAGCTGCGGATACATGCTACCCCTATGTTCCTCCAAATATAGGTGTATCATTGACAATTGATCCACCAAGAGTTACTGCTCCAGATAACCAAAGTGACAATGATCCTGGTACATCAGCACAAGCACGCAAAGATGGCTCGGATGATTTTACACAATGCACATCAGCAGCGGTACCCTCTACTTCAGTAGATGTCTCTACTTCCGTAGATGTTTCTACTTCCATAGATGTCCCTGCTGTAGATGTTGAACAAAGCCCCCCCAAAAATCAAACCACATCAGAAATTCATCCCCCTCCAGTATCACACACAGATATGTCTTGCGCAGAAACCATAGCTGATCAGGTACCAGCTACGGAAGACATGTCCACTACCCCGGAAGGCATACATGTTCCTACGGAAGCTTCGTCAGATGCACCAGAAAAAGAGATGAACTATTTTGTTGACTCTCAATCACAATTACCCTCATCTCCAACAACCAACATCACAAACCTGGATTCATCCATCCAAGTTAATGATGTACCAGCAGTTAGAACGCATAAGTATCACCCAATTGATAACATGATAGGTGACCTCAACCACAGAACTACCAGAAGACAAGGGGGAGCTGCAAACACTTGTCTATTCTCCTACTTTCTATCTCAAGTAGTTCCACCCAACATAACAAAAGCCTTGAAAGACAATAGCTGGATTGAAGCAATGCAAGAAGAACTTTAGCAATTCAGGAAACAGAAGGTGTGGAATCTAGTTGATCTCCCTGAAGTCCAATATCCTATTGGCACAAGGTGGTTATTCCAAAACAAGATAGACGACAGGGGAATAATAATCAGAAACAAAGCAAATTGCTCAAGGCTACACACAAGAGGAAGGCATAGACTATGATGAAGTCTTTGCACCTGTTGCAAGGATTGAGGCAATTAGAGTGTTCTTGGCATATGCCTCATATAAGAAGTTCATAGTTTATCAAATGGATGTAAAGTGTGCCTTCTTATATGGTATGATTGATGAAGAGGTCTATGTATCTCAACCACCAGGCTTTGAAGATCCTGATTACCCTCATAGGGTGTACAAGCTTGACAAAGCTTTATATGGACTTCATCAAGCACCAAGAAAATGGTATGAAACACTGTCCAAGTTTCTTCTAAAACATGGATACAAGAGAGGAACAATTGACCAGACACTCTTCCTCAAACATGAACACCAAGACCTCTTATTTGTTCAAATATATGTTGATGACATCATATTTGGATCAACAAACAAGAGACTTAGTGAAGAGTTTGAAGCCTTAATGCAATCTGAGTTTCATATGAGTTCAATGGGAGAATTAACTTTCTTCTTAAGATTACAAGTTCAACAGAAAACAGATGGCATCCTCATCAATCAAGAAAAGTATATCCTTCAAACATTAAAGAAATATAACCTTGCAGACTGTACATCATGCAAAACACCAGCATCTACTATAGATAAAATTGTACCAGATCCAACAGGGAAGTCTATTGATCAAAGATTATATAGATCTATGATAGGATAATTAATGTACTTAACTGCTAGTAGACCTGACATAATGTTTGCTGTGTGTGTGTGTGCTAGGTATCAAGCAGATCCAAAAGAGTCTCATTTGAATGCAGTAAAGAGAATATTCAGATACCTCAAAGGGAAATCATCACTTGGACTATGGTATCCCAAAGAAGGAGACTTCAAGATTTACTCCTATTCAGACAGTGACTACGGAGGATGCAACAACAATAGAAAGTCAACAACAGGAGGATGTCAATTCATAGGTCCAAGACTTGTGTCTTGGCAGTGCAAAAAGCAAACAAATGTTTCAGTATCCACAGCAGAGGCTGAATACATGGCTGCTTCAGCAGGCTGCTCCCAGGTGCTATGGTTACAAAATCAATTACTTTATTATGGTTACAATTTTCTCCATACACCAATATATATAGACAACTCAACTGCTATGTTTATTACTGCTAATCCAGTCCAACATAGTAAAACTAAGCATATAGAAATCTGATACCATTTTCTAAGAGATTGCTCAGAAAAGGGACTAATTAAGTTGATCAAAGTAGATACAACAAATCAACTTGCTGACTTATTCACTAAGGCCTTTGATTCAGTAAGATTTCAGTTCTTAATTGAATCCTTAGGCATGATCAACTTAGAATAAGTTCAAAACATTAACAACAGGTATATAGGCTCATTAACTGACATCATATGAGAATACAAAATAAACTTATGTGTAAGGCATTTGATAATCTAAGGATATGATAGTATGCTATAAACATGACATATATCCTGCCTGTACCCAACCAACTAACTACTAATCTGATGTGTTGAATATATGAATAGGTTCATCCTGAGTGGAATATAAGTTATGTCATGCTTAACATAAAGCCAAGATGACTTAGTATGGACAAGTCACTCTGAGAAGTTGACAAGTAAGTCTCATCAGAAAGCACACAACTCATCACTCATACACACTTACTATGTTGTAACACCTTATAAACTCTATCTTTATGCATCATGACCCTCTGTTTTGCGTGAGCAAAGACCTAGGTCAAAGGCCACCTCTGTTTTACGTAAGTAAAGACCTGGTGACCTGATGCTGATCATTAAAATTTCCAAAAGGAACTGCTCTCAAAAGAATCCTAAAGGATCAACTACATAGTATTACAAGAGCATACATAAAAGGCATTAATAAGACCTCAAAGAAATCTTAAGATAGAGCTTACAATCTACAAACATGGTGTGATAAAGTGATGAATTGATCACAATCTGGGAGACAGACTTTCATACACCTTGCATGATGCATTCAACCTTGTTTATCTTTAATTCTTACCAAAACATGATAACTAGCAGGACATGCCCACTATACACTCTAGATTGAACTTCTGCGGATCACTATATTCGCAATTTGCACTAGATCTAGTAGGCCTTTAACTCACCCAACATAAGAAGGAATGTGTCTGATTTATAGTATGATCCTTAGTATCTCAACCAATTGCCTGCCACAGAACACTATACTCATGTGATTTTCAGTTACACACTCACTGATCATGTGATACATTTTTGATAAACTCATCCGTAGATGATTAATCACAAATTTAGGGGGAGTAAGTATAACTTAACAATTAATTCTCTTAATCTGAGCAGTATAACTAATCGGAACCGAAGGCATACTATGGAAGACATGAAGCTATATTTCGTAGATACAGTGAAATCTGTTCATTTGCAGAAGCAAGAATGGGTCTACTTCTGTGGATATTATACTTTGCTTAATTATGTGATCATTAATTGCAATTATAATTATATATTAAGCATAGTTGATAATCTCGGAAGGGTAAAAAGTGTAAATGGGTCCCACATGGTAGACAGCTGTTCGAAAAAGTATATAAACACAATACGACCGTTGGCCTTTCTATTCACCCAAAATTACCCTTAACCTAGAAATTCTGAGCCAAAAACCCCTCAAAAACCCCTTTTCAGCTGCATAGAAGTCAATCGTTCAAACTCAAACGTCACAGACATCATGGTAAACAGATTTGTAAGAGATCACAATGTCTGTGCATTCTTAAACCCAGACGTGGATGATGAGTGCAGAGACATTATACGATACCTGAGGAGAACACGACTCTTCTATGCACTAACGGCAGACCCACTCATCTATCTATCGCATATGACAGACTTTTGGAGCTCAGCAAGAGCAGAAGATGAAGGTGAAGGATCTGTTATCACTGCCACCATTGGAAATCTACCACTGTGGGTAGATGAAGGCACAATACGAAGTGCATTAGAGTTGGGAGATCAAGAAGAAGGACATCCTGATGTATTTGACAATGAATACATACAGAGGGTATTTGGGATGATGGGGTATGATGGAGATTATAGTAATGGGGAGATAAAGAAAGGGAGACTATGTAAGCCATATCGCTTCCTGTGCCACACTTATCTTAAGTGCATCTCCAACCGAAAGTCTGGATTGGACAGATTTTCAAGGCATATCTCCTCTGGCATTATCGGGATATTCGAAGGGAGAAAGTACAACTATGCCAGATACATCATGAATTGCCTCTGTAATCATATAAGGGTGGAGAAAGAGAACAAGATGTTCATGTTTCCAAGGTTCCTACAACTGATAATAAATGAACAATTGCCCGAGGTAGAGAAAGAAGGTGACATTTGTGTGCAAACACACCTTGGAAGATCCCTCCTAAATAAACTGAAAGAGAAGTATGAGGGAGGAGGTGTGGATATGTTTGCCCATGTCCTGAATGAGTCTGAGGACATACCACAAGAACTCATATGGAGTGAAGATCCTCACCACCAGAACACACCAGTTTAATCCCCTGCACACACTCAACCACAAACACCAGCAAGTGTTCCACCAACCTCACCTCATCAGGAAACCCAACCACCATCACCACCTGTTCACTTGATATCTCCCTCAAGTGAACACACACAACCCATCTCTCCTGACCACTCACAAACCACTATCAATACTGCTTCAATTGAAGTATTTGATGAGGAGGTGACTCAGCCAACACCCACACATCTCAGCCAAACTAAGCCAACTACATCGCCCACACCAACTGAACCAATCTCATCCTCAACACCTACTGAACCAACCACCTCTTCTACTCCTACTGAACCCATTGACAGCCCAGCTCCAACAGAAGAACTTAACCTTGATGAGGATGCTGATGAAGCTATTAATGATGGAGATACAGAAGAAGTTTGTATTGATGAAGAAAAGAAAGATGAGGATGAGGAAGTGATGCAAGAAGAGTTAATTGAAGCTTATTATGAGAATGACCTGAAGGATGAGGAGATAGATGTGAGTAAGGGCTATTTAGTAGCAAAATATAACAACCTCGTCCTAGAGGGAAACAAGAAGTTAGAAAAACTGAGAAGGCTGAAGAAGGAATTGAAAGAGAAAGATAAATTGATATCAGAGAAAGATAAGATTATCAGTCAACTGGAAAGTAGATTGAAGAGGCTGAGGGAAGATGCTGTGACCAATAATGAGGTAATTGATACACAGAATGATCTGATTGATGAACAAGTAGAACTTCTAAAACAGAAAGATCATGAGATCAGTGTACTAAAGAAGAAGTTGTTTAAAGCTGAACAGAATAAAGGTGAATCTGCATTAATCACCTATAGCAGAAAAAGGAAATACTTAGGGAAGTCAGCTGATGCATCTGGAGAATCATCAAAGAAGACTAAATTAGATTCTCCAGAGCATCCAACCTCATTGAAGCAGAAAGAAGAAGAAAGTGACTCTGAGTGGGAAGAGTTGATCAAAGAAGAGTCTACAGAATCCAAACAAGAACAACTACTGACCACTGATGACATAGTAGAAGAAAGACCACAGTCATCCATGTTCATGCAACTATTCAATCATGGATTTCCATATGACTTGGTTGAGAAGATAAATATGGGAGAAATGGATGAAGCTTTAAAAGATTTTGATGCTGCAAGACTGATGCTTCCAGTCTGCACTTATGAAACATTCTCCAAATATAAAGCTATGGAGAAAATCAGGAAGGAATTGGGACACTGTGAAATAAGCAAGCTCACTAAGTATAATATGACATGCTGGCTGCAAAGCCATAATTATCTGCCCCATGAGCTAAAGGGAAGAATAGTTATGAGCTCAGGGCGATGATGGAGCATGCAATGACAGTTGAACTAAACACTGGAGTAAGATTCAGGTCCGGAGCCCCTAATCCTGCTTATAAACAAACAAGATCTCCTCCCAAGCCAACTGTAATTCAAGTCAAAGACATCCATCAAGGCACAGAACAGATGATAATTGAGCCTAGGGGTATGATTCCTCATAAGGTATGGCCTCTGGGAACCGCTGTGAGGGAAATAACTGAGAAGAAAACAAATCTAATTTAGCTATTTGAACAAATGACACTCCCAAGAGCAGCTGGAGAACAGGAGATCATAGGATGGAAATATGATGGGGAATGGGATTGCACACTCATCAAGAGGGCATCTGGCATGGTGCAATACTTTCACAGAGTAGAAACTTTACTAGCTCTGCAAGATGTTGACCTTCATACTTTACAAACCATTCCCATCACCAATTATCCCGTAAGTCCAAGGGGTCGAGATTTCTCGGGATTGGTAGCCAAGCTAAGCCACATGAGTAAAGACAGTGTACGAAAAGAGGCTTATCAAGTGGATGCTGATCACACCAGACGAATTCAAAGGAGGTCACATACCAGTTCTCATCATGTTGATGCTGAACTTAAGCAAAGAACTGGGTATGCTTACTTGACCAATGTACCACTGAAGATCATAAATGGAAATCAATTTTCTTGCCCAATAACAAAATGGGGGTATGTAGAGAGAACAAAAGAAATGGTGTTGCAAAGGAATGATCCACAGAGGAAAGAACAAAGTATACGATTATTTGACCCTATGGAAATCAAACTCCTGCACACAAGTTATACATCATACCTCCATGACAAGCACTTCCCAAGGCTGCAAGATCAAACTACACAAAATGACTTATGCTTATACGTTCATCTAATTAAGTCATGGACAAGCTGCATGCCAATGCAAGTAAACGAAGGAAGTATGAAGCAGGTCAGCTTGTTGGTACAGAGATTAAGCCAGTCACAGAACTAAGAATTTCAAAACAGGACGAATTGGAGGTGGTTTCCAATAACAGTGTTGTTGCAACACTCACCACTGAAGAAGATATCCTGTGCTTGAAATATAAAACTTTGAAGAGAATGAGTCGAAGGCAGATCAGTTTTAAATATGAAGATCAAAAAGCTGCTGCTGACTACTTCAAATCAAAAATTTTGGCAAGAGTGAATGAACTTAGAGTGCTAAACCAATGATTACTAGAGTCTAAACCTAAGGGGGAGTACTGTTAGGGATAGATCTCTTGTATAGGTTTAGATGATATATATCACTCTTGTAATCATAATTGTAATTATTGTTTTTAATGATATAATATGAATATGTTTAATTATGATTGTGTTTATGAATTGAGGAACATTTATTTTGCGCTTCATTATATATATTTATGTATTATATAACACACTTCAGAATGTATGCGTGAATGTGCAGAAAACATTAAACTGTGTCAATTTGGAAAATTCACTAAGTGTTGGAACAAATGCGGACGAAGAAAAATGTTCTTCCGTAGATGTTCTCAGGAACATAACTGAAGAGTGTACATCCATGGATCTCCTGCGGAAGAACTACTTCAGCTGAACAAGAAAAGACAAGTGAAGCTACTGAAGGAGGGATTGCTGCGGAAGACAAGAACTCCTACGGAAGCACAAACATTGCTGCGGAAGAACAACAGTGCTGCGGAAGATTGACTATCTGCGGAAGAGTAAATTGCGGCGAAAGACCAATTAACCCAAAAGTCAACAAGTCAACAAATCAACGTGGCAGAACAACAACAACATTAATGACGATTGAAGACGTATTATTAAAGCGGATATTCCACGTCACATCAACAAACTTTATCATTAGTAGAATCATTGTAAATCAGGAATTCCTAAGCCGATAAACATGGCGAAGATTCGGATAATGATGATTAGCTTAATTATAGCAACAAAATAGTTAGCAATATAACAACATTAGATCTCTATAAATAGATACGAGATCATCAACAGATGTAATAAAAAAAACAGTTAGATCATTAGAATCAACAATATCTAAAGCACTATCAGCAATATCAATAGCATCAAGAAAGCATTACGTTCAACGTTCTTGAGTATTCACGGTTTGATTATTCTTATTTTTGTGTGTGATTTTGTGATTAAATTCGTAGATTAAACACCAAGTATTGATAATTCCACGATCAATACTTTTTCAAATCAAATCTGATAATTCCTGATCGATCCGAGGATTCACAGTATATGTATAGAGATGATTTGTCAAAATGACAAGATGCCTTAGAGGCTTAAATTAAATTTACTTGACAAGCAAAACGTTTTTGGACCAGAAGTTTTAACACCGATAAACGTCAAACCAGTGGATTATAAATGAGTGTTTTTTAGAAAAAAAGAAATATAAAGAAAGAGATTCTGTGACATAAGGCTTGAATTGTAATACAAGTAATTTTTTTTCAAATCCCAACATTAATTATGAGAAAACATAGTCTAGTGTAATGGACGTGATAGTGCTATCATGATCATTGGCGTCACAATCTAATAAAGACTTTAGATGAAACTTATCGATATTATCACCACACATTTATATGGGACACTTGAAATGAACATCTTCATGAAATCGTTTTAAGGATTAAGATTGCCTAAAGTAGTAAAATTAGTACCTCAAGATATGAATGCTTGATATTTATATAGTCTTAATCAAAGTCGTTGTATGTGGTACAGCCGAATCAATAAATAATTTGAGGTACAAGTTTAATAGATTTATATCTAGCGTGTTTTGCATAACTTAACTATATCTCGATTTGTAGTTCAAGTATATGTGTAATTGATTAGTATATCAATTTACACCAAGAAGATGTTAACATATTTGATATTAACAATGTTAATCTACTAAGCACACTACAGTTGTCCGATCACTATATATACACAAGGATACTTGCCATCCTCATGCGAAGGTTGAATACGTACTTGGTACAGAAGTATCATACTTCAGCATGATTGGTTTACCGGTGTATCTCGTAATATCCTGAGATATGGTATTGCATTTTTAGCACATGTGCTAGCGAAATACAATTCTAATCTACACTTAGGGCTGCAAACGAACACAGACAAGACATTGTTCATGTTCGTTCATTAAGAAATAAACTTGTTCATGAACACTTACCGAACAAGATTTATTGTTCGTGTTCGCTCATTAAGAAAATAAACATGTTTATTAACTGTTCATGATCACTTATCGAGCGCAAAAAAACACAAACAAATGTTCATAAACATGACGAACACAAAGAAGTTCATGAACATAACCGAATACAAATGATCATATATTTATTTTAGCATAAAATTTGCATTTTCATCACAAAAATTACTCGAAATCCATCAAAGTAAATAAGTTCTTAATATAAATATAAAAAAATACTTGATATAATTGTCATAAAAGTAACTAACACAAAAATTAAGAACATAAACGAACACATTATCGAACGTTCACAAACGGACATTCACGAACACATTATCGAAGGTTCACGAACATAAATAAAGAAAGCGGCTTGTGTTCATGTTCGTTTCTTTAACTAAACGAACGAAAACTTCTTGTTCATGTTCGTTCATTTGCTAAACGAACGAACATACACAAACTTTCCGCCGAACAATTCTTGAGCTGTTAGTTAAATGTTTGGTTCATTTGCAGCCCTAGTTGCACTCTTTTTCCCTTTACTAAGTTTTTTTTCCTTTAGATTTTCTTTGGAATGATTTTAACAAGGCAAAGTAAATTGATCCAGTTGAATCAGTTTATTATATAAGCCTCAAACTACTAATTTAACATCATCTTAAAGTTTATTGTTAATTATATATGATATGCGTTATACTTTTTTTGAGCTGATGCTTTTGTCCCATTGATTTTCCTAGCAAGATTTTAACTTCGTAGATTCACGCGTATCAAATAAAAAGTTTGCTTTTTACGGGACTCAAGACATGCAATTATTTTAAAATAAAAGCATGGAGTCTCAACAAGTTGGTCAATATATTTATTGGACCACACGGAGTTTGATTATAGAGATACGACAAGTTCATACCAAGCAAAACAAGTCTAATAACACCATATGAAGACAACAGAAAATATCTTACACAAATTAAAGACAGCACGCCGATGTTATAGATGATTAAACTCCAAAAACTTAAATATATATGTTTAATTGAGAGAGAGTATTATAAACGTTGTACTCTTTTTCCTTAACTAAGTTTTCTCCCACTCGGTTTTCTTTGTAAGGTTTTAACGAGCCAGCCTTAACAGTCATGTTGTATTAGTTTATATTAGTCCAGACGAAGCAAACCAATATTATCAAAAAGTATAATGCTTATAGTGTATAATATAAAATATCTATGGAAGAGGTTATAAATACAGACAACAATTTTTTAACACAACCCAATTGTTGGGAGCTTAGGGTTCATAGATTAGCATCTATATAGATTTCATTGTATGTGTTGAGCAAACTCTAATAAATAGAATGAATTAGTTTTTAACTCTCTACTCCCTTGTTTATGTCAATAATAATATTCTACCATCCCATATATTGTAAGCGTACAAGTGATTATTTACCATTGTTGTCTTATCACAATACTAAATTTAGACTTGAATGAGAACTTTTATTCAAGCATCGATACCAATCGAACATCATCACTACTAGTACTAGTTGTCATTTTTTCGGGTTTTTCATATTGATACCTTTCGCTTTTTGTATTATATGGTATGTTCAATGGTGTCGATACTCACTGCTATCGAATTGAAAAAGTCGGTAGACATTCGATTTGTATTTTTACTCAATTTAAATTATTGGTATTTTCGTTGAATTGTACAGTATTACTATTAATTGTTTATTGAATATAATTAGTAATATTATTTGTGTATTGAGTAATAATATTAATTTTTTTATTGAATATGATATTTCTTTATTAAGTTAAAATCTAACGGGTCAAATTTTACACCTTCAAACCTAACACTTTTTAAAAATCATGTAAAATATCATTTTAACCCCTTTAAAATTTTAAAGTTTTGGTTTTCCCGTATAATTTTTTACTTAACAAGCCTAAATTCTAACATTTTTATTTTTATGTACGTGTCAGTACGAGTCAGGTTTTTTAACCCCTTTAAAATTTTAAAGTTTTGGTTTTCCCGTATAATTTTTTACTTAAAAAGCCTAAATTCTAACAATTTTATTTTTATGTACGTGCCAGTACGAGTCAGACTTAATATAAAATTTTCATGCTTATTTTTATATACACTTTGAGATGATCAGCATTTCGACGTTCTTTTATGTTGTGACGTAAATTTTGTTAAAAAATGAATCGGGTCAAATATAAAATGTCTTCATTCAACGTTATAACTCTAAGTTACTATATATTTCAATGTAAATTTAGTTCCGAAACGAGTCAGTACAATTGTGGTCTATACTTTATCACGCCGTAAAGTTTTGAGTTGTCTACGTTTCGATATAATTTTTGTTTGTAAAAGAGTCGAGTCATGTATTATAGGTTTTCGTTCAACAGTATAAATTCGAGTTAATTTACGTTTCGACGTAAATTTAGTTCAAAATAAGTCAAGTCGATTCTTAATCTATATTTAATCACGTCGAGTACGATGCGGTTTAAAAGACTAGTTAATCTCTACCATATGTCTATATATAAATCATATTTTTACCATCTCTTTGCAGATTTCACAGTTTTGTTAGACGCGTCCATTCAATCATCCGAACGGTTAATCTGTACACAATTCAATCGTCAACCCTTCAGTTGATATGTAGGCATGTATACGCATGTTGTTTCGTTTTCATCACTTTAAATTCTATAATTACTTAAACTGTATTTCAATTTCATTATTGAAATTTTCTGTATCCTGTTATTTGATTCTACGTACACTACAATTTTAAGTCGATCTATCATTGTTTATCGATTTGTAGAGTTGTTGAAAGCTGTGATCGTTTCAGAATAATGGTGATTTTAACTGAGATCGGTTGTGATGACGGTGTATGTAAGGTTGGAATTGGAATCACTAGCAATTGCGGCAGTAGTTGTTTATCATGGTGTTATTTGTCGCCTGAAGTGTAGAGGATGATGAGCACTGGTTAATGAGGCTGGGAGATTATTGAGGCAGAAGCTTGATCTGATCATTAATGTACAAGATATTGTTGATGATACACAAACAAACATCCAACTGAAGCCTCCACTGCTACTACTGAATCTATGAAATTTGAACACAAGAATGGAGAAGTGTTCTTACAAAAAGATATAGTTATACGTGTTGGCCATTTAGGATCGATTTACGCTCTTGAATTGATGATCTTGAATATGAATATGAAGAATATGTGTTTGAGAGAAAGATGATGATGAACAATATACGTATGATTGAATTGTATTGATTGTTGTGATTACAGACACTTTGATACATATATATACCTATGGCGGTGGTTTACAACTTTGGTTCTTGACACTCTAAACCCTTATACATACATATATACACATACTAGACTCTAAGTTACTTTCGACATATTACATAAACGACCCACTAATATAACTATACTTAGACACACATATGGATTAAGTAATTACTTTTCAACAATACGTTGTTCTAATGAAGATGCAGATTACAAAACAGAGATTGAAACTTGTGATAATGGTGAACAAGCATAATTTGAAGTTAAGGAAGCTCCTTTTACAGATCAACATTTGTGAGGCTTGGCCTCAATATTCAATTTGGCTCTTTTAGCCATTCTGTTTATGCAAATAGTGTTCTAAATGTTTCAAACCCTGAGACTGAACTGGAATGTGGTGCCAACATCAATAATTATGAACCAATTCTTATTAATTAATTTAGAAGAAAATGACAACAGTCTGATTTGTGAGGGTGTTGATGACTTAGATGATGGTGCTAACAATCATGAATAATCATCATTGATCTTCAAGATAAAGTTTCTCGGGTTATGTGTTTCTTATTTGACTTATGTCAGGGTGCAAACTAGCCGAGCACCCATGGATTGAATTTGATCAACAGCCTAGCTAATCATTACAACACTGCAAAGGTTGTCTTCAACACCGGCCATTGGTGGACTCATGAGAAGACTGGTAAAGAGTAGTCTTGATACATTTTTATAGAAAGAAGTCAAAAATTAATTGTAGTAATGACTTGATGATTTTATGAAATCTACACACTGGATTATTATCGAGGTAGCCATGTATATAGCGAGCTAAAGGTTTTAGCGGCGTTCTGTAAAGCGACGACAACATGGGGAATGTGGGTTGGTGCTAGCATAAACCCTACTAAATTTCCTTTCTTTTTCAGAGATTATTCTGCATCCCTAAATTCCATTTTACCTCTTCTCAGTTCTCACCCTTACTTCATTACTTTTAATTATTATTGATTTGGCTTCTATGACCAGGTCTATCATTGTAATCATCATATATTATGGACTTAATTACATGAGTGGTCCATGTGATTAGTCTTGATTTTACTTTTGGTGTCTGATTTCACTTTTGATCCCTAACTCTTTGAAATTATAAATTTGGTCCAAAATTTTGTACAAACGTAACAACGATGATCCCTAAAACGGATGTACGTTAATTATTGTTGTTAAATACGTGTAAAATGATAAAAATATGTGACGACCCTGAAAATTAAGGTCAGGAGATTTAATACTAATATTTTATTTAGATTAAATCTTATATATAATTATACATAATTTCTAAGGTACCTTATGAGACTTAATTTTGTGATTTAATTTTTGTGATTATAGGTGTTTTGACATGTATAAAATATATGGGCATGCTTTATAAGTTTGCATGTATGCATGATTCTTTATGTGTGCATGAAATTATGCATTTATAATCTATTTGAAATATTAAATATATTATTATGTGATTAGTTATTTGAGTTATATACTTCTCATTTAATGTATAGTAAAGTAAAAGTACAACTTAAACGTTTAATCAAAACAACAACTTAACATCTTAATCGTTATTAAGACATAAACTAACATACGTTAGAGAATTTTAACATCACAATAACAAAAACCGCACCCAATTTATACTTAACAACCAACTCAAACTTATGATAGTTCTAGTCATCAACCTTCAGCCACTAACTCCATTATCATTAATCTAAAACACCTAGTAACTAGCCTTTAATGACCCTCCATAATAACCTCGGTCGATTCACGTTTATCACCACTTTGAAGGACACTAATCACACTTCTTAATATGCCACATAAACCACCATCATTGCAAGTGAAAGGTGTCATGCTTATATGTCTTCGGCCGACACCTTCATAGTTACCAAGACACTAAGATAACTTCTCCTAATGACACCTCATTACTAGGTAATAGGGTTGCAAATTTTAAGGCCACCTTAGTATAACCTTCGGCCAACCTCCATGCATCATGATAGACATGGACATTAAGCACATCTCTTTCATGGACACTTCACCACCTAAACATCATTGCTAAAAGATTATGTGGCAAACTCTCGGTTGACTAGATGAGTAACCCCACCACATCCACAAACTATCTTCTCCAATTTCTCGGTCACCTTGATACTAAACATGTTCCTTGTGTGACACCTCACCTAATGAAAATCATTGCTAAGGTGATTAGGTGTCAAGTTCTTGGTTTAAAACCGCCACACACACACACCACACCCACTAAAAAAATTCTAAACCTTCGGCTATAAGAACTTCCGAAACCATTCAAGCAATCTTTACACCTTTCAAACACTATCACATTCCTTCAAAATTCTCTTAAACATACCACCTACAAACCAACTCAAGAACCTTGAATCTCTCGGCTTTTGTTTCATCTCATCCAACTAACAAATTTTGAAGTCTTAAAACACCAAGAACTTTGGAAGAGAATGTGACGACCCTGAAAATTAAGGTTATATTAGAATTTAGAATCTCATACAACTTTGCATATTTCTAAAATTCCTTGTTTAACGTTATGATTTCATATTGATATATGTACATAAGTGATATCTTATTTTTATGTGAATATACATCTATATTTGATAAGATATATAATATGATTATATATCTAGCTATATGTATCTTATGTCAAAGTTATGTTTAGTGAAATAAGTTCACTAAGAACTACAAATATCTTCACATCACCACAAGACATCATTACTAATGAAATGGTGGCAAAGATCTCGGTTAACTAGATGTGTATAAACCGCCACAAAACCCACAAATACTTCTCGGTTATGCCTAGCACTATCTATGACACTAAGCACTTGTCTAAGATTGCCACATAAATCTTCATGATTACCTAAGCATGGTGGCACACTTTAGAGGCACATGATCGACCGACTTCTTCATGCAATGACACCTCACTCAATGCAAGATAATGAGGTGTCATCTTCCGGTAAATTCAAAGTGGGAAACCACACTAAATTTCTCAAAACTCTTGGTTAAAGTACATATGAACCGCCACATATAGACTTCAAAAACACAACACAACCATTACTTCCTACATCCCTCAAACTCTCGGGTATTTGAACATTCCAACCTTCATCAAGCCATTTTCATATTGTTCATCATTCCACTTCCTAAAACATCACCAAAACCGCCACACACACCTTGAAGTTCTCGGTTTTACCTCATCAAAGATATCAAGTTGTAAACATCAATTGCTTGGAAGTCGTTTCTCAAGAACAAGAACACCTTGGAGCCTAAGAAGTTGGAAGCTATCTTCAATCATTCTAAGCTTTTCTTTCATCCATTTACAAGGTGTTTGATTCTTATTAACCATGTTAAAAACAATGGATTATACATGTGTTACACATATGTATAACACATACATATTAAACTAGTTGATGTACATGAACATCAAACAAATCCCAAAATCTCTTGATTTTTATCAACTTCTATAATGAAGAGTATTAAGACTGGAGAAAATTGTGGAGACTCATGATAATTGAAATTTTGAAATTAAAAATAAAGATTTTTCTTGAAAAATTAAAGCAAAATAAGTTAAAATACTAAATGACTGTGATTATGGGAATAAAAATAAGAAATTTATCATAAATTTCTAAAAATAATAATCTGAAAATTTTGGGAATTTAATACTTGATATATGAATTTATATGATTTATTCCTTAAAAATAAAGGAAAAATGCTTAATAAATATTTAAAGGTGATAAAAATCTGGAAACATTTTAGATTAATCCCTATATTATGTTAGAATTTCAGAATAAATTCATGATTTAATTCGTTAAAATAATTAAGTTATGTATTTTTGAAAATATAATTTGAAGAAAATCGAAATAAATAGTTAAAAAGTATGAAAAATTCTCAAAAATTTATGGGAGTCTATATAATATTTATGACATTCTCTAAAAATTTTATAATTTTTAGAAGTCCGCAGCTCATTCTGCTATGTCATGAGAATATTGTTTAATTTCTAGAAAAATGATTTTTCAGAATTATTTATTTAAATTATTTGGGTAATATACTGGAAGTTAGATCTGATATTGGGTAAATTGTGATGAATTTTTGACTGATTACTCAAAATTATAGCTTAATTGTTATAATTTGAAGTGCTAAAATTTTTAAAGAAATAAATTAATTTATTTCTAACTATGAATTAATTTTTATAGGATTTTGCTGGAAATAAGGTGAGTTCATAGCCCCATTTTCATATTCATATTTTTGGAGGAAAAAACATACTGTTTTTGGGTTGATGCAAATTTTAAATAAGAATTTTGAGATATAGTGTCATTATGCCGTAAGTTGCAACCATTAATTCGGATGAGGAACCATCGGATAATGTAGGTAGCGCTACTTAGGAAATATTTCCTGCACCAACAGGATGAGTGTTGTAATGCTATATTATCTGATTCTGTGATTTGTATTTGTGGCAGTTATAAATCACCTGGCATATAAGTAGGTTTGGTTGCATTCTTATTTATGTTGCATCAATATATGTATTTTGTGAGTCATTAAATATATGTTCTCACCAACATTATGTTGACTGTTTAAAGTATGTTTTTTCAGGAAATCAAAATAACTAACAGTATTCTATTTGCCTTTGATGTGTATGATGGTTGCTACGAGGCTATTGGGAAAGTATGTATGAAATTAACCGTGAATGTGTATGATCTCAGCATAACAGTGGACGCGCATATCCAGTATTATTGAAGATTAGAATCGGTTACTGTAATTATATAGTAGTTACTGTTAACATGTAATAGGGTTACAATAGAAATGTAAAAGTCATTATATTGACAAGTTTTGTTTATGTAAATTTCTGTATGTAACCCAAAATATATCATAAATATGGTAGTCATATTATGTTTAAATACTTGTTGATATTTATGTTTTCTGTAATCAATGTGTTTCGAACCAATAAGTCATATCAAGCATTTTACGCTTTCGCCGGGATGTGATAGATAACCACAAGAACAACGTCACATTAGAATCAAGAAGTTGGGAGTCATCTTTTAATCACCTTCAGCCTTTTCTTTCATCCAAACACAAGGTTTTAATATCTACAAACTATCTTGAAACAAAAGGTTACACATATGTTATACATACATATGTAAACTTGATATATATAAACATCAAAACTATTCCCAAAACATCCTTAATACCTGATTTTCATCAAATACAGTAATAAAGAGTTTTAAAACTGAAAATTTAAAGAAACTTATAATAGTCAAGATTTTTGAAATAAAAGATGAAGATTGATTCATGAAATATTAAGTAAAATAAGTTAAATAATTAAATGACTGTGATTTTGGGAATAAACATTAAAAATCAAAAATCAATCAGAAAATACTAAATATGATAATCTGGAAATTTTGGGAATTTATTATTTAATGTGTGAATTTATATGATTTATTCCATGAAATAAGAGAAAAATGTCTAACAAAAGATTTAAGGGTAATAAAAATCTAGAAAAATTTTATAATAATCTCTATACATTAAATTAGTTTTGTAGACTGAATTTTATGAATTAACTCGTTAAAATAATAAAGATATGTGTTTTTGAAAATAAACTGAAGAAAATCGGATTAAATAGTTACACAGCGTGAAAAATCATGAAAAAGTTATGAGAGACTTTAAATATTGTATACGACCTTCGGTAAAAATGTCAGAATTTTTAGAGGTCCGTAGCCTATACTGCTATTTTATGGAAATATTATAATAATTCTAGAAAAATGATTTTTAAAGATTATTTGCTGAAAATTATTTGTATGATAATCTGAAATTTAGATCTTACTTTTGATAAATTTTGATGAATTTTTGAGTAATTGATATAATTATGTCTTATTTGTTATAATTTGAAGTGCTGAAAATTTTAAAGAAATAAAATTATTTATTTCTAATCTATAAATTAATTTTTATAGGATATTGCTGGAATTAAGGTGATTTTCATAGCCCTATTTTTTTTATATCTATGATTTTGGGGGAGAAAGCATACTATTTTTGATTGATGCAAATTTTAAATAAGTCTTTTGAGATATACTGTCATTATGTCGTAAGTAGCAACCATTAATTCGGATGAGGAACCGTCTGATAATGTAGGTAGCGCTACTTAGGAAAATATTTTCTGCACCAACAGGATGAGTGTTGTGATGCTATATTATCCGATTTTGTGATTTGTATTTGTGACAGTTATAAATCACCTGGTATATAAGTAGGTTTGGTTGCATTCTTATTTATGTTGTATCAATATATATATTTTGTGAGTCATTAAACCTATGTTCTCACTAATATTATGTTGACAGTTTTGAGTATTCTTTTTTAGGTAATCAGAATAGTATTCTACATTCATTTGATGTGTATAATGGTTGGTATGAAGCTATTGGGAAGATGTGTGTGAAAGTAATCGTGAATTTGAATGATCTCAGCGTATCAGTGGACGCACATATCCACTGTTACTAAACACTAGAAGCGGTTACTGTTATTATGTAATAGGGTTACAATAGATTTTGTAAAATTCAATATGTTGACAAATTTTGTATATGTATACTCTGTATGTAACCCGATAATATCTATGAATGAATAACATAATGTCATGTTTAGGGCTGCAAACGAACTGAACGTTTAGCAAACAGTTCGTGAACTGTTCGGCGGGAAGTTCGTTTATGTTCGTTCATTTAGTAAATGAACGAACACGAACAAGAAAATTTCGTTCGTTTAGTTAAACAAACGAACATGAACACGAGTCGTGTTCGTTCATTTATGTTCGTGAACGTTCGATAATGTGTTTGTTTATGTTCGTTAATGTCCGTTCGTGAACGTTCGACAATGTGTTCGTTAATGTGTTCGTTTATATTCTTAATTTTTGTGTCAGTTATTTTTATGACTATTATATCAAGTATTTTTTTATATTTATGTTAAGTACTTGTTTGTTTTTGATTGATTTGTGTAATGTTTGTAATATAAATATAAATTTTATTCTAAAATAAATCTATAATCATTTGTATTCGTTTTTGTTCATGAGCTTTTTTGTGTTTGTCATGTTCATGAACAGTTGTTTGTGTTCGTTTACTTATGATTGTGTTCATTTGCGTTCGGTAAGTGTTCGTGAACAGTTCATGAACATGTTCATTTTCTTAATGAACGAACACGAACAAAGAATCTCGTTCGGTAAGTGATCATGAACAGTTCATGAACAAGTATATTTCTTAACGAACGAACACGAACAAGGCCTTGTTCGTGTTCGTTCGGTTCGTTTGCAGCCCTAGTCATGTGTAAATACTCATTATGATTATGTGTATCTGTAATCAATGCATTCCGAGCTGATAAGTCACATCAAGCATTTCACGCTTCCGTCGGGATGTGACAGCTTGGTATCAGAGCCATTGGTTATAGAGAATTAGGTATTATTAGCAAATACCTAGACTATAACCCTAAGCTCAAATGATAACAATGTGATATTGTTTTCTCTCTATAATTTTTTGTGATCATATTCATGCATAGGTAAGAATGAAACTTGAGCTATATATGATTCATATGTGGGAATTTTATGAATTCTATGTTATTCACATAAGTTGAATTTGTAAGAATTTTTGCAGCATGAATTCTGATAAATCTGATAGCTACTATAGCGAAACTGATTATTCAGATCATAGCAACCATAGAGAAACAACACCTGAGATAGAGCCTCAGAACAAAATAGAAATACCTCAACCTGAGAACCGGACCAACACAACGCCAAAGTTTTACGTCCGACGTGCACCAGTAACAATGGGAGGCTATACAATCATGATGCCAAAAAAAAGGGTACGACATGGGAAGAAGTTTTCAACTAAGGAAGTTAAGGAGCAAGAAAAAAAGGATCCCGAAATCCTTTCCCCAACATTTGATATGACACCTGCTGTCCAACCTAATAATTTTGAAATTGAAGAAAGAGGAATTAAGAGGCAAAGGTTGGAGAAATGCCAGATGGAAACAAACCATCAGATTCTTAAGAAGCTTAAAAAGATACAACGAGAAATTCGGATGCTTCAAGCTGATGTCAAGGAAATGAAAGAAGAAAACAAGAGTGTCTTTATTAGGATATGGAACTGGATCTGGGAAAAGTAGAAAGATAGAAAAACTTTATATGTTATATGTGACTATTTTAATATATAAAATAATGATATGATGAATATTTTGCTTATGATTATTTAATATCATGATATAGTATGAGTGAAACTATGTAACATTAAAATACTTGGCATGTAGTGAAAATGCCACCAAGAAAAGATACTCAACCCGTACGAAGAACTTCACGTATCGGGCAACCAAGAACTAGATTTGTAGAAGAAGAACCACCAGTAAATACCGCCACAATTGAGGACGAGAGGATTTCTCAGATAGTAACTCGACAGCTGGAAGCCGCAATACCTACATTGGTAACTCAGCTGCAACAAGCTTTTAATGTTGAAAGAGTGTCGTCTGGAGACAATGGACCAGCACACACTGATGAAATGGAGAACCACGAATGGGAGGCTATAACTGAAGCTAGAAAGGGATGTTCTTATAAGACTTTTATGTCTTGTAGACCCCAAGACTTTAACGGAAAGGGTGGAGCAGTACAAGCGTTACGTTGGCTGGAAGAAATGGAGTCGGTTTTAGATATCAGTGACTGTGCTGATAACTGTAAAACCCAGTTTGTTTCGCATTCATTAAAGGGAGAAGCACAATCATGGTGGAAGTTAGAAATTCAAACGAAAGAAAGAGAGGTTATGAACAAACTAAGATGGGAAGAATTCAAGAAATTAGTGACTGAGAAATATTGTCCATATAATGAAATAGAGAAAAGAGAAATAGAATTTCTAGCACTAGAAATAAAGGGAGCTGCTTACCAGGAATATACTGATAGATATAATGAATTGTCTAGATTAGTACCATATTTAGCAACTCCGGAAACAAAAAGAGTAGGAAAGTATATTTGGGGTTTAGAATCGCAGATAAGAGATATGGTGAAATCTGCAATGCCAAAAACATTTCAAGATGCAGTAGCACTAGCAGGGAGCCTCACAGACGAGATGATCAGAAATGGATCATTAATCACAACTAAGGTAGGAGAAAAGAGAAAATGGAACAACAGCACAGGAAGGAATTCTGGGGGAAACTGTAACAAGAAGATCAACAGAAACCCAGAAAGAAATTATATGGGTATCGTGCAGGAAGAAGGACCACGAACAAAAAGTCAACCTTGGTGCAACACCTGTAAAAGGCATCATGTTGGGAGATGTATGCCGGTAATTTGTTATAATTACAAGAAGAAGGGGCATACCTCCAGAGAATGCAAAGGACCCACAAATCCCAAGTCAGTATGTTACCAGTGTGGAAAAGAAGACCATCTACGCAATAGATTCCAGGAACTGAAAGGAAAAGCTCCCAAGAATCTCAATAATGCACATGGTCAAGCATTTGTACTTCAAGCTAAAGAAGCAAGACAAGAACCAGAAGTGGTGACGGGTACGTTCCTTATTAATAATCAATACACAACTGTATTATTTGATACGGGAGCAACCTGAAGTTTTGTTTCAAATCATTTCAAGCCTCTACTTGGATTAATAGCAAAGAAGCTAAAAAATAAGTATACAATAGAACTAGCTGATGGAAAAACGATAGAAGCTAATAAAATTATTCCTAACTGTATTCTAAACTTAGAAAATCATTGCTTTGACATAGATCTGATCCCTGTTGAATTAGAAGGTTTTGATATTGTAATGGGTATGGATTGGTTAAGTAAGTATCAGACAGAAATCATTTGTGGAAAATGAATGATTAAAATACCTCTAACTCCAGATAACCAAATTCTTGTCATACACGGTGAGAAACCTAGAGGTCCTATTAGAATAATTACTTGTTTGAAAGCGCAGAAATATTTGAAAAAGAAATGTTTAGCATATCTGGCCCATATAGTTGATACCAAACCAATCAAGCAGAACATGGAAGATGTGCCTATTGTTAGAGAATACCCAAAGGTATTTCCTAATGAGTTACCAGGATTGCCGCCCCCTCGTCAAGTAGAATTCGAAATAGAATTAGTACCAGGAACATCACCAATTGCCAAATCTCCGTATCGATTAGCGCCATCAGAAATAAAGGAATTGATGAATCAATTACTGTTGAATACATGATTTATACGTCCTAGCATTTCACCATGGGGAGCTCCAGTCTTGTTCGTGAAGAAGAAAGATGGAACCTTTAGAATGTGCATTGATTATAGAGAACTTAATAAAGTAACTATTAAAAATAGGTACCCTCTCCCTCGAATAGATGACCTATTTGATCAATTGCAAGGATCGAGTTACTTTTCAAAAATTGACCCGAGATCAGGATATCATCAGTTAAGGGTACAAAAAGAAGATATACCTAAAACTGCATTTAGAACCCGATATGGTCATTATGAGTTCCTTGTGATGCCATTTGGGTTAACTAATGCTCCAGCCGTATTCATGGATCTAATGAATAGAGTATGTAAACCTTACTTGGATAAATTTGTCATAGTCTTTATAGATGACATTTTAATCTATTCTAAAAGTAAGGAAGAACATGAAAAGCATCTAAGGCTAACTTTGGAGTTACTTCACAAAGAAGAATTGTATGCTAAATTCTCAAAGTGTGAATTTTGGATGCGAGAAGTACAATTTTTAGGACATGTGGTTAACCAAGATGGAATTCAGGTCGATCCAACAAAGATTGATGCAATCAAGAAATGGGAAGCTCCGAAAACGCCAACTGAGATACGTCAATTTCTAGGTTTGGCTGGTTATTATAGGAGATTTATAGAAAATTTCTCCCGAGTAGCCCAACCTTTGACAGAATTGACTCAGAAAGATAAGCCATACGTTTGGGGAGGGAAACAGAACACTGCATTTGAGACTCTAAAACATAAATTATGTAGTGCTCCTATTTAAGCTTTACCAAAAGGTACTGATGATTTTGTAGTATACTGTGATGCATCACATCAAGGTTATGGATGTGTGATATAAGTGTGTTGGAATAGTGTTTTAAGTATCTAAACGTTAAATATTGCGTATGATTGTTCGTTTATATGCATGTGATTAAGTTGAATAGGTTGACTATGAGTTGGAAGTGTTTTTGTAGGTGAAACAAGCAATTTGGAAGCTTACATGGTGAAACAAGTCATTGGAGGTGTCAAGAAAGAAGAATTCAAAGTACAGCAGAAAGGCTTCCACCGTAGCCTACTGTAGCCACCGTAGGCTACGCTAGCTTAAGAAAAAATTCAGCAGAATACCTCCCAGCGTAGGCTACGCTGGCTGGCGTAGCCTACGCCAGGACCCTTTTCAAAATACGTATTTTATTTAGGTTTTAACCACCACTTGCCCCACATTCGACCTAGATCTATTTGACATGAATCTTGGGAGTTCTTAGATCATTTTTTCACCATTCCAACTCTCAAAAACAAGATAAAATCATCCGGAATGCAAATCAACAACGGTTTTGAAGATCATTCAAGAACGATGAGCGGCTAATCTTCTCGTGATCTACTTCGGGTATTAGGTTTTATGTGATTAGGTTTTTGTTTATGTTTAACTTCGTTGGGATTAAACTTTAGAACCTGTTAAGTTATTTTATAAGTTTAACTTGTGTTTTGGATATTTAAACAATGATTTTGGTAAACTTTTATTTGAATATCATTTAATCTTTCGGAAATTATATGATTGCAAGTTTTGGTTTCTAATCGAATTGGCATTGCGTATTAAGACCTATTAAGTCTTGATTATCGATATCACTTAATCATCGCATGTACAGAATCCCTATTAAGGATTTTCCATGAAGTTGAATTAAACAATTACTGAAAACCAAATCTAGATCCGAAGTGTATTACTCTTTTGTATAATTGTTTTCTTAACCAAGTTTGATTATTTCCAATTTGTTTCTTAGTTAATTTGTTAATTATTCCAAAATCCAATTTTCACAGCCAAGAAACAATAGTTAATAATTTGTTAATTTAATTAGTCATTGTTTTCTAAATCAAAGTACAATACACCGACCACTAATTTCACGAGGATCGACAACCCTACTTATCCTAACTAGTTTAAGGTGAATAGGAACACACATTTTAATATTTTATTTGATTGATACTTTGACATCGATCAATGTGTTTTGAGGCAACGAAGTAAAGTAATTACATATGCATCTCGACAACTTAGAGGAAGTGAAAGGAATTATACTACTCATGATTTGGAATTAGGAGCAGTAGTGTTTGCACTTAAAATTTGGAGACACTACTTGTATGGAACCAAATGCATAATTTATACAGATCATAAAAGTTTGCAACATATATTCGAACAAAAGATGTTAAATATGAGGCAGAGAAGATGGGTAGAGTTACTGAGTGATTATGATTGGGAAATCAAGTATCGTCAAGGTAAAGCAAATGTAGTGGGAGATGCCTTAAGTAGGAAGGAAATAACCAAGCCATTACGAGTTCGTGCTATGAGAATGGATTTATATTCAGAACTAATAAGTCAAATCCGAGATGCTCAACAGAAAGATGAATTGAGAAGTGTAGTGGAACAAAATGAACAAATAGAAGTTATGTTAGATGGAATCTTGAGATTTAAAGGAAGAATTTGGATTCCTGACAATGACATACTTAGAGAAAACATTCTAAATGAGGCACACAGGTCAAGATATTTAGTACATCCAGGGAATAATAAGATGTACAAGGACCTGAGAAGCCAATATTGGTGGCCAGGAATGAAGAAGTCAGTTGCAAAATTCGTAGAAAGATGTGATATTTGTTTAAGAGTTAAAGCTGAATATCACAAACCTCTGGACAACTAAAACAACTAGAAATCCCTAAGTGAAAATGGGACCAGATTACTATGGATTTTGTGACCAAATTACCCAGAACCTCAAGTGGATACGACACGATTTGGGTTATAGTCGATAGATTGACTAAATCAGCTTATTTCTTACCGATCAGGGGAGATTTTAAAATGGGGAAATTGGCTAACATTTATATGAAGGAGATCGTGTCTAGACATGGAATACCAATTTCAATTATATTGGACAGAGATAGCCGATTTACTTCAAGATTTTGGCAGACCTTGTAAAACGCATTAGGGACTAAAATAAACATGAGTATGGCATATCATCCACAAACAGATGGACAGAGTGAGAAAACAATCCAAACATTAGAAGATATGTTGCGAGCTTGTGCATTAGATTTTGGTGGTAGTTTGGATACGCAGTTACCTCTGATAGAATTTTCATATAACAATAGTTACCATGCTAGTATAGGGGTAGCTCCATTTGAAGCTTTACATGGAAGAAAGTGTAGATCACCTTTATGTTGGAATGAAGTAGGAGATAGACAGCTGACAGGACCAAAACTTATACAAGAAACATCAGATAAAATCTTTGAAATTAAAGACAGATTGAAGGTAACACGTGATAGATAGAGAAGTTATGCTAATAATAGAAGAAAGCCGTTAGAATTTCAGATCAGGGATAAAGTGTATTTGAAAGTATCACCCTCAAAGGGAATTATCCGGTTTGGGAAAAGAAATAAGTTAAATCCTAGGTATGTTGGACCTTTTGAGATAATTGATAAGATTGGTCCTGTAGCATATAAATTAGACTTACCTCAGGAATTAAGTGGAATACATAACACCTTCCATGTATCTAACCTGAAGAGATGTCTAAACGATGAGACATCAAAAGTACCAATACAAGAAGTCAAAATAAATGAGAAACTTCATTTTGTGGAGGAACCAATAGAAGTCATGGATAGAGAAGTAAAGCAATTAAGGAGAAGTAGGATTCCATTAGTGAAGGTCAAATAGAATTCAAAACGAGGACCTGAATTTACGTGGGAACGGGAAGATGAAATCAAAAGAAAATATCCACAATTATTTGAGGTTAAACTGAATGAAAAGGATAGTTATAAAGACAAACTTCCCATGTCATCAGATTCTGATAACAGATGAATTTCGGGATTTCTACGGGAGGAGAATGTGACGACCCTGAAAATTAAGGTTAGTAGATTTAATACTAATATTTTATTTAGATTAAATCTTATATATAATTATACATAGTTCTAAGGTACCTTACGAGACTTAATTTTGTGATTTAATTTTTGTGATTATAGGTGTTTTGACATGTATAAAATATATGGGCATGCTTTATAAGTTTGCATGTATGCATGATTCTTTATGTGTGCAGGAAATTATGCGTTTATAATCTATATGAAATATTAAAGATATTATTATGTGATTAGTTATTTGAGTTATATACTTCTCATTTAATGTATAGTAAAGTAAGAGTACAACTTAAACGTTCAATCAAAACAACAACTTAACATCTTAATCGTTATTAAGACATAAACTAACATACGTTAGAGAATTTTAACATCACAATAACAAAAACCACACCCAATTTATACTTAACAACCAACTCAAACTTATGATAATTCTAGTCATCAACCTTCGGCCACTAACTCCATTATCATTAATCTAAGACACCTAGTAACTAGCCTTTAATGACCCTCCATAATAACCTCGGTCGATTCATGTTTTATCACCACTTTGAAGGACACTAATCACACTTCTTAATATGCCACATAAACGACCATCATTGCAAGTGAAAGGTGTGATGCTTATATGTCTTCAGCCGACCCCTTCATAGTTACCAAGACACTAAGATAACTTCTCCTAGTGACACCTCATTACTAGGTAATAGGGTGGCAAACTTTAAGGCCACCTTAGTATAACCATCGGCCGACCTCCATGCATCATTATGGACATGGACACTAAGCACATCTCTTTTATTGACACTTCACCACCTAAACATCATTGCTAAAAGATTATGTGGCAAACTCTCGGTTGACTAGATGAGTAACCCCACCATATCCACAAACTATCTTCTCCAATTTCTCAGTCACCTTGATACTAAACATGTTCCTTGTGTGAGACCTCACCTAATGAACATCATTGCTAAGGTGATTAGGTGTCAAGTTCTTGGTTTAAAACCGCCACACACACACACCACACCCACTAAACAAATTCTAAACCTTCGGCTATAAGAACTTCCTAAAGCATTCAAGAAATCTTTACACCTTTTAAACACTATCACATTCCTTCAAAGTTCTCTTTAACATACCACCTACAAACCAACTCAAGAACCTTGAATCTCTCAGCTTTTGTTTCATCTCATCCAAGTAATAACTTTTGAAGTCTTAAAACACCAAGAACTTTGGAAGATAACCATAAGAACAACAGCACATTGGAATCAAGAAGTTGGGAGTCATCTTTTAATCACCTTCATCCTTTTCTTTCATCCAAACACAAGGTTTTAATCTCTACAAACTATCTTGAAACAAAAGGTTACACATGTGTTATACATACATATGTAACTAACTTGATATATATAAACATCAAAACTATTCCCAAAAAATCCTTAACATCTAATTTTCATCAAACACAGTAATAAAGAGTTTTAAAACTGAAAATTTAAAGAAACTTATAATAGTCAAGATTTTTGAAATAAAAGATGAAGATTGATTCATGAAATATTAAGTAAAATGAGTTAAATAATTAAATGACTATGATTGTGGGAATAAAAATTAAAAATCAATCAGAAAATACTAAATATGATAATCTGGAAATTTTGGGAATTTATTATTAAATGTACGAATTTATATGATTTATTCCATGAAATAAGAGAAAAATGTCTAACAAAAGATTTAAGGGTAATAAAAATCTAGAAAATTTTTATAATAATCTCTACATTAAATTAGATTTTTGGACTGAATTTTATGAATTAACTCATTAAAATAATAAAGATATGTATTTTTGAAAATAAACTAAAGAAAATCGGATTAAATAGTTAGAAAGTGTGCAAAATCATGAAACATTTATGAGAGACTTTAAATATTGTATATGACATTCTGTAAAAATTTCAGAATTGTTAGAGGTCTGTAGCCTATACTGCTATTTTGTGGAAATATTATAATAATTCTAGAAAAATGATTTTTAAAGATGATTTGCTGAAAATTATTTTTATGATAATCTGAAATTTAGATCTACTTTTCATAAATTTTGATGAATTTTTGAGTAATTGATATAATTATTTCTTATTTGTTATAATTTGAAGTGCTGAAAATTTTAAAGAAATAAAATTATTTATTTCTAATCTATAAATTAATTTTTATAGGATATTGCTGGAATTAAGGTGAGTTTCATAGCCCCATTTTTTTATATCTATGATTTTGGAGGAGAAAGCATACTATTTTTGATTGATGCAAATTTTAAATAAGTCTTTTGAGATATAAAATCATTATGCCGTAAGTAGCAACCATTAATTTGGATGAGGAACCGTCTAATAATGTAGATAGCGCTACTTAGAAAAATATTTCCTGCACCAATAGAATGAGTGTTGTGATGCTATATTATCTGATTTTATGATTTGTATTTGTGACAGTTATAAATCACGTGGCATATAAGTAGGTTTGGTTGCATTCTTATTTATGTTGCATCAATATATATATTTTATAAGTCATTAAACCTATTTTCTCACCAAAATTATGTTGACAGTTTTGAGTATGCTTTTTCAGGTAATCAGAATGACTAACAATATTCTACTTTCATTTGATGTGTATAATGGTTGGTATGAAGCTATTGGGAAGATGTGTGTGAAAGTAACCGTGAATTTGAATGATCTCAGCGTATCAATGGACGCACATATCCACTATTACTGAACATTAGAATCGGTTACTGTTATTATGTAATAGGGTTACAATAGATTTTGTAAAAGTTAATATGTTGACAAATTTTGTATATGTATACTCTGTATGTAACCCGATAATATCTATGAATGAATAACTTAATGTCATGTTTAAATAGTCATTATGATTATGTGTATCTGTAATCAATGTGTTCCGAGCCGATAAGTCATATCAAGCATTTCACGCTTCCACAGGGATGTGACAAAATACCTCCTTTCACCTTTCTTTTTCTCCATCAACCACCACCCCAGCCACCTTCAACTACTGTCACCACCGCACCACCTTTAACCACCACCACCACCCTCAACCTTCAACCACCACCATCTTCAACCTTCAACCACCACCACCTTCAACCTTTAGTCTGCACCACCTTCAACCACCACCACCACCCTCAACCTTCAATCACCACCGTCTTCAACCTTCAATCACCACCACCTTCAACCTTCAACCATAACCACCTTCAACCACCTCCAACGACCTCCATATCCATCATCAACCCTCCACCTCCGATGACCCTCTACCTCCGGTGACCCTCCACCTCTTTCATCTATATCAAATCTGATAGTTGTTAATGCGATTCAAATATGCTCAACTTCTGTTGCCACCATCACCATCACCACCATCGCCATAAATGTCTCCATCACTGCAGATGGTGGGTTTCATTTGTAAGGCCCCGTTCCCGGAGACCTCACAGTTGGGCAATCATAGCATAATTAAAATAAACATTTCATAATCCATTAAAACAATGTAGCGGAATTAAACATCAAAAGCCATTCATTAGTTTATAAGCACTGTTGCTAAGCAATACAGGTTTGTTAACAGTTACAAAAGAATCCTTAATTTGCATTACAAAACAACAATATTATAGATCATGAATTGATGTCAGCCTTGCCCCAACGAGTAGCCTCCCCGAGTGCCATCCTCAGCAATATTACCTGCCAACTGAAACTGCATAAAAGTCAGCTTTGCTGAGTGAGTTCTAGTTTTAAAATCATAAAAATACCTCGGAAGAGTTGTATATGAAAATACTCTTTCAAAATATCATAACTTTCTTTCGAATGTGATCATACATCATACATACATCGAGTTTATATCATTATTATCTTTCATCCTCGTTCATAATCGTTCGTTTCGCACTTCCATTATTATCTTTCACTGTAATCTAGATCCTGTCATATGCTATGCCCCATCGTTGTGCATAAAGCAACTTCAGTCTTGGGGTCAAGCGACAAGGATCCCATTTCGTACATATTAGTCAATCTCAAAGATTGACTCCTGCGTGCATCCTCATGGGTTAGCTAAACCGCACACAGTTGGGCTAACAACCCCTGGCTGTGAACCTCCTTTTCATTTGCTTGCAAGACTTTTCATTCGTTCATTCGTTCATTGTGTTCCACTTTTCATTAACTTTAATCTTTCCCCTTTATTAATGATAATACTTTAAGATCATAAGCAATCCGCATAAAGTTACATTATATAGTAATAGGAACACAAGAACGATCATAAAACATGAATAGAATAATCAAATAATAATCACAGGTCAACCCTAGGTCAAACCTTAAAATTTAGCCTTCTCCAAAATTCCAGAAAATTTTCTAAGTGTCCTAGGCGCATGAGGACTATGCAGGCGCATTAGCACTACATGGGCGCATTAACACTATTTGGGCGCATGATCTCTTCACTTGGACATTTCAGCACTAATTCTGGGCGCATGAGCCTTCCAGGCGCATAGGCAATCAGGCTCCTGAGGAAGGTCTTGGGCGCATGACATTGTTCAGGCGCATGAACCTACACTTGCATACTTAGGCAAAACTTTTAGGCGCATGAGCACTATTGGGGTGCATGAGCCCCAACTTAAAATTTTCTAAGGAAATTTCCAGGCGCATGGGCCCTGTATGGGCGCATGGCCTGTACGTAGGCGTATTTATTCTAAGTTCTCAGGCGCATGGGCCCTGTATGGGCGCATGGCCAGCAGTTAAGCATTTCTAATTTGCAGAACCATTCCAAACCTGTTCTAGCACCTGTTCAAAGCCTAAACATGCATTTCTAAGCATACCCAACATGACAAGAAGCATCAAACCTGAACATACACACATATACACTTACGGGTAAAGTAAATAATTGATAAAAACCATTTTATATGCATTTCCAGCCCCAAAATCAGTTTAAAATATGTGTAAACAGGGTCCAGAACTCACCTCTTGCAGAAGACAAGTAAAACTCCACCAAACTTAGCTGCACTAGAGTTCAAGACACCTAAACCAAACATAAACAAGCACTAAAATACCAAAAACACATAGAAATTGGTTTCTAAGGTGGAAAACCTCAAAGAAACCGAACCAATTAACATGTAAACACACATACCTCGAAGATTCCAGCTTCTTCTTCCTCACAAAACCGAGAGAAAACCAGAAACACAACCCTTTCTCCTTCGGTCACAGCAGCAGCAGAAAGAGCATGGGCGACCATGCTCTTATACTCATACTTTTTTGACTTTTATACATATTTACACAATGCACCCTTCATCTTTTGTTATTGCCTTCTTTATTCAAGATTCTTTTCTTCTTTTGCACTTTTGGCCCTTATAAAAATTCGGGTGTTACAGTTTCATTGCAGCGGTAGGCCCCCGGAGTTGGAGGGTTGTCAGATAAATTGGAGAAGATAATGATACAAGGGTATTTTAGTCATTTTTTAAATATTAACTAAAAAACTTAACGGACATCCACTTCAGGGACCAAGTTTGTTACGTTTGTGCCAACTATTGGACCAACCTTATAGTTTCTAAGAGTTAGGGACCAAAAGTGAAATCAGGCCTAATCAAAGGGACCACCCGCGTAATTAAGTCTATATTATGTCTCATGGACCTTGACATATTTGTCAAGAGATGACTTAGTCACATACTCTAAACACTATATATATTGTTATCTTTTTGCTAAACATTCATCACCTGTAATTAAAATTACAAACTAACCATGGGAAGGTCTTATAGTTGGTTCATTCTCACCGTACAGCTAATGATGGTCCTAATAGGACTCGACAATGCGTTGTTGCAGCCGAAAAGCTCCGAGACGTATATCATTCATATGGACCATTCACAAAAACTTGAGCACTTCCCTTACCATGAGTCATGGCACCAACACACCATCAAGTCCTTATCACGGCTTGTGGAGATGATAAGGAAACATTTTTATACTCTTACACTCATGTCATGCATGGGTTTAGCTTGAACTGACCTCGTGTCAACTAAGTTAACCGGAGAATCTCCAGCTCATGTAACAACGTACAAAGAATTTTTTGGACAGATGTTCACGACCCGTACACCATACTTCCTAGGATTGAACCGTGGTTCGGGCATATGACCAACCGCGTCTTTTAGCAAAGACATGATTATTTGAATACTCGATACGGGAATATGGCCAGAGAGTGAGAGCTTTAACAATCAAGGGATGGCCGAGGTGCTATCAAGATGGACAGGCAAATACGAATATGGCACTGCTTTTAGCCTATCTTTTTGCAACAAGAAGTTGATCGGGGCACGATCATTCAGCAAAGGGCTCCAGGCTGTTGGCCTTAATATCTCAATCGAATTCGACTTTGACTCGGCTCGTGACTTCTGTGGCCACGGGACCCACATGTCGTCCACTGCTGTGGGTAACTATGTGAATTGTGTTAGCCATTTTGGTTAAGCAAAGGGTGTAGCCAAAGGTGTAGCACCACGGGCACATTTAGCAATGTATAAAGTCCTATGGTCATCGGACACACTTGCATCCGCATCTACTGATATTCTAGCCGGTATGGACCAAGTGATTTCTGATGTGGTCGATATAATGTCATTGTCTCTTGGGATAGGACAAACACCCTTCTTTGAAAATGTAATCGCCATTGCATCACTTTCTGCTATAGAAAAATGTATAATTGTAGTTTGTTCAGCCGGAAACCATGGACCGGCTACAGCCACAGTACACAACGGTGCACCATGGATTATAACCGTAGGTGAGGGCACGATGGACCGGAGTTATGTAGCCACCCTAGAGCTAGGCAACGGGCTGACTTTTGAAGGCACATCATACTACCCAAGTAGTGTTATTATTACTAATGCTAGTTTGTACTATGGAAGTAATGATACAAAAACAGCAGGGTGTATGTTTTTGAACACTAGTGAGGTTAAAGTAAAAGTAGTATTGTGTGACGAAAGTAATAAGGATATAAACAAGCAAATGAGTGTTGTAACAGCAGCGGGTGCATATGGAGCAATTTTCCTGACCGAATCGATGATTAAGTTATCTCCTGAGGAGTATTTTACATCGAGGATATTATTGCATACACGCTACGCGAAAGCAATAAAGAAATACGCGATAATGAGTAACAACAGGGTTGTAAAAGGTTTGAGGTTTGTCATGACTAAGACGGGGACAGGCCCGGCTCCACAAGTGGCCTTCTTCTCATCACGAGGACCGCACCCGATTACCCCAATTTTTCTAAAGCCGGATATTCTTGCTCCAGGTGTGGATGTGTTGGGTGTCGTTTGACCAGATATGCCTTTCATGGAGGCTGGAAACTATGGTTTAACGACGGATGACGCGCTCTACCCGTGCACATCAATGTCAGCACCACATATAGCTAGAGTCGCCTCTCTAGTAAAGGCGGTTCACCGTGACTGGAGTCCAGCTGCCATCCGCTCCGCTATGATGACCACCGCAACCAAAACAGACAACATGTGTGCAGCCATTGGAGACTAATGGACCGGAGTTGCGGCTACTCCGCTAGAGTTTGGGGCTGGTCATGTCAACCCTAATCGAGCCAAGGACCCTGGACTCGTCTACGATATGGGTCAACAAGACTACATAAATTTCTTATGTGGTCTCGGATACACCACAAAGCAAATGGCTACTATCTTAAGAAAAAGCCAATGGAGTTGTTAAAATCAAACCGATCTTAACGACCCATCGTTTATTGTGAATTTCTCAAACCAGGCTACCTCTATGTCCCAAAAGCACTTCACGAGGACCGTTACGAATGCATCGACTTATCAGGCTGTTCTAAATGTTCCAGATGGTATGATCATCAAAGTGGAGCCTGATGTTCAAAGATTCACTAATAAGTATGAGGTACAAAAGTTTGTACTAAGCATACAAGTGGAGACATTCTTCAAAAGTGAATTATGGGTTTCTTGAATGTATCGATGAGCATAAACACATTGTGTCCAGCGCTATTGTGATCAGTCATTTAGTGGTTATCTGCAAGTTTTAGGAGCTATCTGTTACTCAAAGTAGTGGTTTAACGGTTCCTTATGTTAGATTTGGTTCAGATTCAGTTGCAAAACGATCAAAGAAAACAGGGAACGAATGAAAATAGTCGGTTATAATCTTTATTTCAGTGAAATGCTTAAAAGCTTATGATACCGATTACAGAGGATTTCGACTAATTGGAATTGATAAAAAACTGATGAATACTAGCAGCTTAAATAATAAATTAAAACAACTAACTTCCACTAAACTAGGTCTTCCTTCAATCTCGGTCAAAGCAGCTCCAAAAATGCGCAACGTTCACAGGCTGCAACGTCTCATTCTAGAAGAGTCGGTCAACACCAGACCTACACCTTATTTTATGTTTTTTTGTTAGGAGTCTTTTCTTATTTTATGGCAGACTCATTATCAACAAATAGTGTCACAGCTTGCGCCTCTTCTCCCAACAGATCACTAACCAAGTTTCTTAGCCACAACGCTTGGCAAGCCGCCGACGTTGTTACCATGAACTCTGCTTCACAGGAACTAAGGGCGACAGTTTTTTGTTTCTGTGACGACCACGTGATTAAGTTGTTTGATTAGTAAAATGCCATACCCGTCGTACTCCGTCGATCTTCTACATCAGTACCGTAGCTGCTGTCACTATATCCGATCAACTTACCACTACCTCCACTGTTGTACTTCAGCCCATATCCTTGCATGCCCCGGACATATGATGTAGAGCACAGAAAGAAATCGAAGCTCAAACACGTTGATTCTGTGAATACCCGTGATGATCTTCCCCAACCCCAAATTCGACCAAAAGTCACGAATTTGAAAGGACAAACTGTTAATTCCAGAAATGATCAAGTGACCATCCAAATTACATCAAGAGAGTTTAAATAACAAGCCAAAATTCGAACGGGCCTAAAACAAACAACCATGGGCCAAACAAAAGCCCAAAACAAAACCGAAAAACTAGAAAAGAACCGTAAAATCGGCCCAAAAAACCCATTTAGAGACCTTATTTGGGAAAAATAACAGAATAACCCGCCTATGGCTGGTTACCATGACGTAGCCCTCGTTTCCACGGTCGTTTGGATTGGTAGCAAGTCAGAAACGGAGGCTCATAGCTCGGGTTATGCCCATTTTCGTGCAGCGCGGTCTTGGCCTCCAAAAACATTAAGGCTCGGTCTTCAACACTTGGGCCCGCATCAACATACCTCAAGACTTGCTTGATTGCTGCATAGTGACATTTCTTTGGAGATTGCATAAATCTACTCAAAACACCAACCTAGTAGCTGAGATCTGGTCGAGTATGAATTAAATACCGAAGACACCCGATCAATCTTCTATACTTGGTTGCATCAGCAATCTCACCATCTTCATCTTTCGTAAGCTGCAATTTTGGTGCCATGGGAAAGGTTGTAGCATTGCATGCCGACATCCCTGCTATTTCAAGTATTTTCTTCGCATAAGTCTCCTGCTTTATTTGAATTCCCTTCTTGGTTTGCTCAACCTCTATACCAAGCTAATATGACAGTTTTCCCATGTTGCTCATGTCGAACACTCTCTTCATCCTTTCTTTAAATTCACAGATTTTACCTTCGTTTGATCCGGTCACAATCAAGTCATCAACATACACTCCTACAAGAAGAATTGAACTAGTTTCATGTAGCTTGTACACAGCTTGTTCATGCACACATTTGTTGAACCCAAGCGCCTTAAGAGCCTTATCTAGTCATGCATTCCAGGCTCTAAGAGCCTGCCTTAAACTGTAGAGAGCCTTATGCAACCGATACACATAACCCTCTTTTCCTACAACTTTAAACCCACTTGGCTATGTCACATACACTTCTTCTTTGAGATCACCGTTAAGGAATGCCGATTTGACATCAAGATGATGCACAAGCCAGTTTCCTTTTGCTGCGATTATGAGGAGGAGCCTGATTGTTTCTAACCGAGCAACTGGTGCAAAAGCATCTTCAAAATCGACACCTCTCTGTTGTACGTATCCTTTGGCTACCACACGTGCTTTGTGCTTTACAAGGTTTCCTTTCGCATCTTTCTTGAGCTTAAACACCCACTTTAACCCAATTTCCTTGTGACCCGGAGGTAATCGTGTTAAAGACCAGGTGTTGTTTCGTGTAATTGAATCAATCTCGATCTTTATAGCCTTCACCCAGTCTTCATTTGTTGATGCTTCATCATACGACGATGGTTCGTCATCTGCCAGCATCAATTCTCGATTCTCTTCATACAAGTTTCAAATTTCTTCATCATTCATCGCTGTAGTCTTTCTATATATTCCTCCAATTGAGTGAAACCCTTGAGATGGTGTGTCATCGAACGACACTGTGGTACTTTCTCCATGTTTACGACTTGTAGCATGAGACAAAGGTGTTTGACAAACATTATGAATTGGTGTACCTGGGCTTGCAGGCTCATCTTCACTTTGAGATGGTCTACTAGGACCTAGGCTGTTGTACTGTAGATTAGCCCAGTTTGTCACATGCCTTTCTACATTAGGCTCACTCTAAGCCCATTTCTTTCCTTCAATGAAATCGATATTTCTTGCAACAACCACCTTGTTGTCTTTTGGGTTTAGCATTCTATATCCCTTTGTTCCTTCTTGAACTCTCAAATGAATCATAGCCAGCCCCCTGTCATCAAGTTTGCTAAGGTGAGTCTTCATCTGCTTCACATATCCAACACAACCAAAGACCCTCAAATGATTGAGGTTTGGTTTGTGACCCTTCCACAGCTCATACGGCGTTGTTCGTTTAACAGCTTTGGTTGCTATTCGGTTGAGTATCTAGACAGAATGTCTTACAGCCTCCCCCCATAGTACTTCAGGTACGTCCATCGACTTTAATATCGAACGTGTCATCTCTACTATCGTCCGGTTTCATCTCTCCACTACCCTATTCTGTTGGGGTGTATATGGAGCTGTCAAGTGTCTCTTTATCCCTTCTCTTTTACAATAATCGTTGAAAGCTTGTGAATTAAATTCACCTCCCCGATCGGTTCGTAACATCTTAATCTTGTGTTTACTTTCTTTTTCAACCTGTGCTTTAAAGATCATAAACTTTTGGAAGGCTTGATCCTTTGTGTCAATGAGATACACCCACATATATCTAGTATAATCATCAACAAGTAAGAGGAAAACCGGTTACCTCCCGCGGTTTGTGGTGTTATTGGCCCGCACAAATCTGCATGGACTAGACCCAATGGTTCACTGGCCCTCCATTGAGTTTCCTTTGGAAATGATTTGCTTGTTTGTTTAGCTACCAAACACCCTTCACAAACCTGTGTTGGTTGAGATATTCTAGGCATTCCAATCACCAAGTCATTTATAGCCATGGACTCCAGTACAGAGAAATTGGCATGACCCATTCTTGAATGCCAAATCCACGCTTCATCTTCCATGTGTGCTGCTAAACAAACTGGCCTTGCAACCTTCAGGCCAATTTTGTACAACCTGTTGGTCGATCTTTGAATCTTCATGATTAGTCTTTTATGATTATCATACAACTTACGTGTGTTGTCATGCATGATGATATCATAACCACCTTCTGTTAGTTGCCCCAGACTAAGAATGTTACTAGTAAGGGCAGTGATGTAATACACATCCGGAATGAGTATGTGTTCCCCGATCTTGCTTTCAAACACCAACGGGCCCTTTCCTTCAATATGTACTTTGGACCCGTCCCCAAAATGAACAATACCAGTTATATTACAATCTAATTCAGCGAATGATTCTTTCATACCTGTCATATGATTACTTGCGCCGTTATCCACGTACCAAACATCCTTGTTGTCACCGGTTCTTGGGAACGTCCGATCTTCATTCTCTATGAATAGTTTGTATGTTTTGGGGGTTTATCATCTGGCTATGATGAGTTCAGACCCAGTATAATACGTTCGATTACAACATAGCCTTTGTATTGCAAGGTTGGAGGATGGTCGGTGTATACCCGCAACCCCCCTGTAGTCATTGGCTAATAGTCACTTTTCGAACTTTGAGCCAGAGTCTACATTAAAACTGCTTTTTAGTGAGGTCGATGTTGTTTTCGTTATCTGGTATGACCCCTTTCAGATGATGATGGCGTTGAGGATGAAAACATTCATCTTTATCTCATCCTTGATTCAATCTGTTTATCAAATGCGCAACGCTCGTGGGGTAACAACCCTAGTTTCCTTTATGTTTCTTTTAGACATGTTTTAGATAATATATATTTTATAAAGCATATTAGATTTCGTTTATGATGACTCTATGGTTATAAGATTTTTCTATGGTTGAAACATATTAGACATTTAATTTGTTTAAATTTGTTTTGTTGTGAAGCATACTAAGCGTGTAGCTCAACCATCTATCAAGGATGTTGTTATATGTCTAATAGACAGTGAAACTATACATGCAAATCTCAAGAAAAGAGATTATATCTCTAATTTAAGAGTAAAATGTAATTTTCATTCATGACGTTTCGTTGAATTTGTTATTTTTTTATATTTCAATTACTCTATTTTACCAAATGTTGTCATTTCCATCTATTCCATTAACACTATTAAAAACCTCCATTATATATAAGGGTATTTTAGTCTTTCTTAGCTTCCTATACATATAAACCAATAAATATTCAATTAAATCTAAAACACACATGAAGCGACTAGTGAGACCAGCCATTTCGATTTAAAAGCTTCGATTAACTCTAATCTATTTTATTTGATTGAGGTCTGTTGTTTATTTCAATTAATCTTCATGTTTCGTTCGAATGTGTACAATTGTTCAATGGAGGTATGCTATGGGATTGAGGTATGCCATTGTCACGTTTTGTTTGATTGAGGTATGCTTTTGTCACATTCGAATAAACGTGATGATAGAAGACCTCAATCAAACAAAACATAACAATAACATATCTCAATCAAACAAAGTGTGACAATAGCAAACCTCAATCCCATAGCAGACTTCAATCAAACAATGATACCCGTTCGAACAAAACGCGAAGATTAATAGCCGGTTAGGCCTTTCGGATCTACAATTATGCATAAATTAATCGAAAATTCATGTGATTCATCATTTGAAGAACCAAAAAGTTCTTCACTCTAATGACATTACTTTTGTTATATGCTCACAAGGGAAGTTAATTAGTCACCCGTCACCAACTAAGATGAGGACTAAATCTTTTAGTTTTTTAGGAAGAATACATAGGGGCATATGTGAGCATGTACACATCATATTAAACCATGTAGATACTTAATGGTCCTAGTTGATGAATCAACTTGATGGTCACATGTATATTTATTATCAAGTCATAATATGGCATCTGCGCGACTTGTTGCTTGGTTAATAAGGTTAAGAGCACATTTTCTAGATCAACTCATTAAGAAAATTTGGTTAGACAATGCTTTAATGATTATAGCATGTCTATTTGGGTAAGTGGAAAGCATCTTATAGCTCATGTACGTAAACGAAATAGCCTTCTTAATCTCTAATCAACCGACTTTAAATGGTTGCAAGACTAATAATTATGAAATCAAAACTACTAGTTTTTGAGATGCACTTTTACATGTAGTAACACTAATTTATATCGGGTCAATTAATTATCATACTTCATCCCCATTAAATTTGGTGTTTGGTCATAAATAAGATATTCTCAACAAGAACATTCGTAGGCCCGGCCCTTAGGAGGGGCGGGGTGTGTGACCGCCAAGGCCCGATCTTCTCAGGGGCCCGGAATTTTTTTAAAAAAATTATATATATTATATATATGTATTTAAAAAAAAAACTATAAACTATTAATAAACTCATTAAAAAGACCCAATAACATTTTAATTATCTTAACCTATTAATCATTACTTTAGAGTTCATTAACATTTTCTAATAATTTAACCCAATGCCATTTAACCAATCTAAACTCCATTTAATATGAAAACTTGATCGAGAACATTGTTTTCAAAAATGCTAAGAGAACTGTTTAATTCGCTTAAGTAAGTAAATTAGATTATTTTAATACAATCCTTTCGTTTTGTTTATTTTATAACAATTATCATTGTATTATAAATTTTATATATATATAAGTTATTCGGTGTAAATTTTTTTATACGTCGTATTACAGGGGCTCATTTTTTGTTCTCGCATTGGGCCCAAGGTTTCTTAGTAATTCTAGGGACCGGCCCTGAACATTCGATTGTGCCATGTACATTTTATTCACTCCACCACAAAGCATGATGGAACCTCAAAGAAGGTTAGGAATATACCTTTGGTTTGAATAAGCATTTATCATTAAATATTTAAAGCCATCAATAATAGACTTATCGAGGCTGATTTAGTGATTGTTGTTTTCATAAAGAGAAGAAAAATAGCAATTGCATAAATGGTGACTTTATTATATTTATGAGCTCTATTGTAAATTGATTAAAATAAAATTTGACATAACTCGAAGGCTTAACTATAAAACTTAAAAAAAAATTCAGGTGATTAAATCTAAATTTAACATAACTCGAATGCTTAAATATAAATTCTAAAAAATGTTCAGATGATTTAATATAAATTTGATATAACTCGAATGCTCAAATATAAAATTTACAAAAAAAAAAAAACAAAGAAAGAGAAAGTGTTGTGATTAGTTTCAAAAATATCTTAGAGGTTTAATTGTAAAATTGTAAAAAAATAAAGTAGGTTTTTTATTAGTTTGAAGTAAAAGAAAATTAATGTGATAATATTAAGAAAACCTACATCTTCACTAATTATAATATTTTCTAGTTGTTATATATAGGGATACGACGGGTGTCATTGAGCCTATTTTTTCACTTGTCTTAAAAGTTGATATATTTGGGTATTAAAATAATAGTAATAGTAATGATAATGATAATGCTAATTATGTAAATATTTAGTAATTATATACTTAAGTGTTTAAATAAAATAATACATCAATTAAATAGTATTAAGTTATAATAATATAAATTTTGATTTAAAATATTACAAATAAGATAATACTTAAAACAAATGTATATTAATAATGTTTATTAATCGGAAGAAATTAATTAAATATTGGCAAATTAAAAACTATTGTATATAGCACTTGTACCTTATATTTAAAAAGTTGTATTAGGTGTGTTAAATTTTAAATAAAATTACAAGTGTGTACTCATCATATTTTTATAACTAAATACTATTTAAATTAAGTATTATTTTATTTAAGTACTTTATCTATACCACTATATAATACATCTATTTCGCTAGAGATGTAATTTTGCCAAACATACAAGTTTTGAAGCAAAACGTATAAAGGAGTACAAGGCATTTAAGAGTGCTAGAATAGGGAATTGAGTAAAAATTTTATGACATTTTAGGGGCAATATGGTAAATTTATCCATTAAATTTTATATACCTTGACATTTTTGCCCTTGTCTATTTCATGTATTTAATAAACATTATTAATGCATTATTTAATAATATGATATTATTTAATTCACTTTGTTAAATTTTATTTTATTTATGATACTATAAATTGACATTTAAATTTATATTTACTAATTATATTTTTATAACTAAATACTATATAAATTCAGTATTATTTTATTTAAATATTTAAGTATATCTATACTACTAAATAAAGCATAACCTTAGGACACAAATATAATTTCATAAAAAACTAAGACACCTAATACAACTTATTAAGCATTATATACAAGTGCTCTATTCAATCATTCTTATTTTGCCCCTAATTTAATAAACTTCTTCTAATTAATATATTAATTAATTCATATTAATAATATATTATTTAATAATATAAGATTATTTAATTCATTACATTATATATTTATTATTTGTAATACTTTAAATTAATATTTATAATTATTAATAAGTATTATCTTATTTCAATACTTAACTATATAAGTATTAAATGCTCTTATAATAATAATAATAATAATAATAATAATAATAATATAATAATAATAATAATAATAATAATAATAATAATAATAATAATAATGATGATGATAATAATAATAATAATAATAATAATAATAATAATAATAATAATAAATAACTAGTTTCTTATTTAAATACTTAACTATATAATAATAATATTTATAACTAAGTAGTATCTTATTTGAATACTTTAACTATATAATTACTAAATACATTTATAATAATGATGATAATAATAATCTATATTTATATAATCTATATATTATTATATAAAGAATTTGAGGATGACACACTTGTAATTTTACTCAAAATTTAATACATCTAATATAATTTTTTAAATATAAGGTACAAGTGTTATATACAATAGTTTATAATTTGCCCCTATTTAATAAATTTATCCTATTTAATACATATTTATTTTAAGTATTATCTTATTTATAATACTTTAAAGTAATGTTATATTTTTTATAACTTAATACTATTTGATTTTAGCATTATTTTATTCAAATACTTAAGTATATAATCACTAAATATTTACATAATTATTATTAATAATACCCAAATATATTAGTGTTTAAAGCATATCGGAAAAGAGGCTCGATAACACCCGTGACATCACTATATATAATAAATATAAAAGATTATGAGTAGTGAATGTGGAAGTTTTATCAATGTCACCACAATAATTTTTTTTCTCCAAACTAATAAAAAAAACTTAATTTATTTTTTTACAATTTTACATCTTAACCTTTAAGGATTTTTGAGTTATGTCAAATTTTCTTTTAACCAATTTACAATAGAGTTCGTTTATTATAATAAGTCACCATTTACACATTCGTTATTTTTCCTCTTTGTTTTGAGGTATTTATTTTTTTATAGTATATTCTCTATTGTACTTTTTATTAGCGTTTCAAACATAATTTTTTTCTAGTTGTTAGTATTAACGTATAAATCATCAAAGTTAAATCTTTCCACTTGTATAAACCCGCTGCATAGCATGGGTCCAACCCACTAGATAACTTATATATATCTTTATATTTCTAATAACTATAATACTAATATTTTTTTCTAAGAGCATATTGTAAGTTTAATAATTTTAATATTTATCTATATCTTTTATAATAAAAGTAAAAGAAAGATAGAATGATAATTTTATATATGGATTAAAACACCCATATGAAAAGTCATGCTTAAATTTCATAAAATTAATCATTTTATTTCATTTATGCCCTTACAATAAAGTATAACATATGATTCTTATAATACAAATGCTAAAGTATATACACGTGGTTCAACAAAACCATTATTTTCTTTCAATGCCGTTGATTCATTGCGGTTGAGCATTAATCCCTCTTCCTCTTTCCCTTGCCGGTTGTTAACAGCTCAATAACAATCAAGATGCTAATTTCGGGTGACAATTTCTCTATTAACTTTCTCCGGTCTATGCAAATCACCACCGAAAGCTCCCTCCAATGATCATAAAACTCTAACCTACATTCATAAAATGAAACTCCCCCCCCCCCCCCCTAAAATTTAGGTAATAAGTGATTTCCGAACAAATACCACCCATGCTTTCACTAATCTTGTTGGGATAATAGAGTTGTATGAAAGACTTTTGTAATATACTTAATTGTTTTCTTTCATTTAATTTTTCAATAATTATATTTTGATATTTTAATTTACATCATAACGCACCGAGCCGATACCGACTAAAATTGAATTCCCAAAAAATCACGTAACAGCCGTAATGTCGTACGCGCGGGCATTTCCACTATAGTAATTACGTGGTTAAGTATTCAAATAAGATAATGCTTATTAATAAATCTAAATGTTAATTTAAAGTATTATAAATAATATAATATCTAATATAGTAAATTAAATAATCTGACATTATTAAATTGTGTATTAATATTATGCATTAGTTAATGTATTAATTAGAAGAAGTTTATTAAATGAGGGGCAAAATAGAAATGATTGCATAGAACACTTGTACCTAATGCTTTAGAAGTTGTATTAGGTGTTTAATTTTTTTCTAAAATTACATTTGTGTCCTAATGTTTTACTTTATATAATAGTATACTAGTAGATTAACCTGCTCGTTACAGCGGAGTTTTTAAATGTTATCTTTTCTGGATCTTGTCGCTTTACTCTATCAAATGGTGTCACTTTCTGATTTTGTTAATGAGAAATTATGTCCCTATTAAAACCAAAAAGAACAATACATATACACACCATGAAAATAGAACATCTTCAAAGAATTTACGAACAATAAACAAACAAACCCATACACTACAAATATAAACAACGCTTGCAGCGTGTATCGGGTACCTGAAACTCGAAAACAATGACATGAGTGGGCCTTTTAATCTTAGGAACGATAAACCCACATCGAAGAAGATGAACTATATCCAAAAAAAATACATTTAAATGCAAACTTGGCTACCTGGTTAAAAATAATTTACACCCAAAGATCATATTCAAATGATGTGGTAATGCGCTACTTGATTTGTCAATTTGAAGGACCTTGATGCTGAAATTAGCATGCTACACAAACCACATTTTGAAACAATTATGAAATCAAAGAATTAGTTTGTCCATCTAATATTCATTTAAAAATTTCACTTGGTTACTAAAACGAATGAGAAACTTACTACTAACTTTTTGAGAATCCATGTTAAAGCGTATTTATTATTTCATGTTGAATCTGCTAAACAAACATATAGATCAATCTAACATATGAACAAAGTTGTTTCAGAACCCAAAAGTTAAGATATAATCATGCAAATATTGACTTGATATTCATAGATGTGTTCTATAATCATCCTCTTTCATTTGTGTGTTTTTAATTTTAATATTGATCCTTACTAATGATTCTAATCAATTTTACTTATACGTTGCTATTGTAGTTTTTTAAGTCAATTAATTTAAAGCAATCAAAATAACACATGTAACTAAGCATGATTGAAGCCAATTACGCTCGGGCATCAAAATTTGTTGAATAATTGAAGATATAGGATGTGTGTTAATCATACAAAGTTCTAAATTTTGACTTGGATTCCAATATCATCTAATTATGCCACCCTAGAACCAATTTCAAGACTTTCTTTAAAAGTTTAGCTTTTCCAACCAAAACTTCTACCAACTTCCACCAAAACATGATCCAAAATTGTTTTCCAGCTTTAAACATGTAAACAAACATCTAGATACAAATTAGGCCTATTAATCTAGGCTGCATTTAGCATAACATTATGTACTTTATACCTTGTGACTACAAACAACACCTAAAAACCACATTGCTAACCAACAAATATTCAAAACCAAAAACCTAGTTATAAAGTGTTTCTAATTGTAGTTAATGTGCGAAAAAGTTACCTTGTAAAGGTGGAAATTAACTTTAAAATGACTATAGTTATACTACCTCATAGCCCAATATTACAAAACCTGAAACAGCTAAATTTCAACATTTGGAGGGCAAACAAAACCTGTATTCAATATAAAACCTCAAGACAGTTTAGCATGAAACCAAATATGAGAATGCAATCAACTACCCTAGTTAAGTAATAACGTAAACCCACCCAAATGGATCACAAAAAACCGATATACCAACACATTAAAACTCATATATAAATTAACTAAGGACATCAAACAAACAACAATGGTAAATTCATAAAGTTAGATGAAATTACAAGCTTACATTGATCAAAGTAATGAAGCCGATTGAAAATTAAGATGCCACACCATAGAATTAACCCTAATTTTTGGTTTCCTCCATGACTGGCTGTTAAAACGATGCGTATGGTAGGCCCACAAAAGTCAGCTATGGGATCCTCGAAAGAGGTGAACTACAATCGATGAATTGCACAACCATAATTTGGAACAAAAAGAACCTAAATTAAAAACAATTAATAGAGGCAAGAACAAAATAGATATAGGTAAAAATGATACCTTAGACTCTATTTGTTTTAAAAGGTGAAATCCTTAGAGCCCGAAATCAAGGAATGGGATTGATGATTGAGCGGCCATCGCAGGGGAAGTGGAATGAAATGGGCGATCCTAATGAACATACATGTATGTGAAAAAATCAAACAAAGATATAAGAAGATTAATATAATACCTGCTGGGTTCTGCTAATTACAATACTAAAAATCAAAACAAAGAATGGCAACTAATTAGACAATTGAGTGTCTTAAAAAATAAAATCTTGAATAGATACAATCAAAAGGGTGTAGATTAATAATTATTAGGAAGATGAGATGAGATGAGAGATTACCTAGATTTAAAAGTAAGATTTGCTGCAAAACGATACATGATTTGCGGGATGCTATAAGATTTTGGGTAGAGATGGTGGAATTGAATGGACTTAAATGATCCATGCGAATATAAATGATCCCTGTGATGAATGCTCTCGATGATTGAGTTGGCCGGAGAGGGGAAGGGGAAGAGGACCGAGTGCTCAATAGCAATAATGTATGGCATTGAAGGTGAATGGCTGGGCAAATGTATATGCTTTAGGTTTTGTATGACATGAACCATATTGTAGGAACCTCTGAAGTTAAAAGGCTGATGCAACCAAAGGATACCAAAACAACCAAGTCTTCCAACATGAACTTCAGAACAAAGATGAACTAGCTTCGAAAGCTTTTACACACTCAGAAATATGCTAAGTGTAAAATCTTCCGAAGCCGAAGTTCAGAAGAAACTATTGCGAAAGCTTTACACTTAACTTGAAAAATATTCTAAGTGTAAAGTCTTTCGAAGCCAAAGACTCAACTCTTCCGTAGTAAAAGATGAAGTCTTCCAAAGCTTCAAAGACAAAGTCTTCCGAAGCTGTTTACAAGACAAGACTGATTTCTTCTGAAGAGAGAGAAAATATTTCTTTTCCATCAACTTTATCATAAAACAACCTACTTTCCGCTGCATGCTCTGGTGGTTCACCTGCTATCACTAGTTGGTGAAACTTCCATGCTTTATGATAAAGTAGATAAGGTCTTTGCCTGCAAGTTTCTCTTTTTGTTCCTTTTGGCTTTTTGTAATAGGAAAAGTCAGTGAGCTATGGCATGTCATAGTCACTTGTCAAAAAGGAAATCTGCCTTTTTGACTTTAGATTGATCTTGTTGTCTAGATTAGTCAAATCCCAACTGTCTTTACATGTAAGTGACGGTTGTAGGTTGTAGTATAAAAGTGTCTCAGGTTCTTGTAATTTCTTCATGCTTCATAACACTTGTAAGAGAACTGGATATCAATATACAACATCCTTGAAAACTAATCTTGTCTTGATTCTTAGTTCTATCTCTTTGATTTACTTGTGTTCTTTGGAGCATCTGTTTTAAGTTACTAGTTACCTATTTGAATTGTTAAGTGATCTAAGATCTCTCCTCTGTGTGAAACTAAGTGTTAAGTACCCTTACCCGGTCCTGCATTTGGTATCAAAGCATTCCAGGCTCTTGATTGTAAGATCTCACCATCTTCAAATCCTTTTAGTTACACACATCATTTAACTCTTCAAATGGCAGCTATCTCCAAGGCTGATATGGAAACTGGAACTATGACAAAGTCCACACTGATCACTCCTGTGGATTTTGACACTTGGTGTCAAAGAATGGAAGGCTTTATCAAGTCTCAAGATTCCAGGATGTGGGAATCTATTGTCAATGGACCTTATGTACCATGCACCTCTTCAGCTGCTGCTGGTGGTGGCATGATACCAAAGGAGAGGGCTGACTTTTCTGATGAAGACTGGAAAAGAATTGACATTGATCAGAAAGCCATGATAGCCCTCCAAACTGCTCTTCCAAACTCAGTCTACAGAGGTTTCAAGAAGTGCAAGACCGCTAAACAGCTATGGGATGCACTGAAACTGATGTATGAGGGTTCAAATGAAGCCAAGGAGAACAAGAATGATCTCCTGAAGCAGCAGTTTGAAAACTTCACCTTCAAGACAGGTGAAACCATGACTCAACAATACTTTAGGTATGTTGAGATTGTGGATACTCTGGCTGATGTTGGGGTAACTATTGAGAACAGGGATATTGTAAGAAAGTTCATGTCCTCTCTTCCCAAACAATGGACACACTACTGTGTGATCATTAAGAGGACTGAAAACCTCAAGACCCTTACTCTTACTGAGTTGTATGGGATACTCAGTGGATACCAGATGGAGATGAACATGCAAAATTCATCTGGTAACTCCAACACTCACCAGAGTTCAGCCCTTCATGTGGTTGAAAGGGATAGCGGAGAACCACAACATCATCTCACCTGCTACCCTGAAACCTCACAAAAGGGTCCTTTCATCACCTTCCCAGAGACACCCAAAGAGAGCTACATCCAAGGAAGTCCTTTCCAAGAGACAAGTTCTTCTCAAGCATTTGTCTCTACTGATGAAAGTTCAGGCAACTTTCTTTTCACTCTTGAAGACCTGGACTATATCCATCCAGATGATCTGGAGTACATGGAGATAGTCCAGAAGATGGCTCTTCTCACTCACAGGGCCCAGAAGTTCTACAAGAAGACTGGGAGAAGGTTTCCTAACAATGCAGCCAGTGGCAAGTTTAGGCTAGAGAAGAGCAAGCCAAGTGTTACAACTGTAACCAAATGGGACACTTTGCTAGAGAATGCAAGGCACCCAAGTCAAATGGTGGCCAAGCTTCATCCAGGCCAAACTACACTAAAGGAGGGCACCAGAATGAGAAGCCAAGACAGCAAGCTGTAGTTGCTGTTGAAGAAGGAGGCTTTGACTAGAGCTTTCAAGCAAAAGATGCATCTCCAAATCAAGCACTCATGGCTGACCATGATGAAGCCAAGGTACTTGAACATCTTTGCTCTCCTGAATGTATTGCTAAAGTAAATTGATACAGGTCCTATAACTTGGAAATGAGATCTGACATTAAGTCTTTAAATATTTTAAAAGCTGATTTTAAAAGAGCTGAAAATGACTATAAACTTAAGATAGAAGATCTAGAGAAAACAGTTTCAACTCTTAAACATGAGCAAACAAACTACAGGACTCAAATTAAGGATCTCATTACCAAGTTGACTGAATGCCAGGCTAAGCTTGTGATCAGCAAAGCCAGGGCAGAAAAATATGTTCTTGAAGAAGAGACCTTCAAGAACATAATATCCTCATCTTTGCATGCAAAAGTGTGTTATCAGAATAAGCAGGGACTGGGATCTAGTGAGATAGCTCCTCCACACACTCTACTATCAGTTAGATCTCCAAGGTGTGGAACTGGTCAAGATGAGCTGCCATCCATAGACCCCAGTGATGAAGAGGATAAAGAGGAGATGGTGAGGGATGACTCTGAAGTGAGTGAAAAGAATCAATTCAAATAGGGTCACCATGCTCCTAAGGAGGAGAAAGGATCTGGTTTGAGTAAGTCCAAGAGAAAGAACTTGATCAGAAGAGCAAAAAAAAGATCAAGGAAAGCTCAAGACATCAAGACCACTTTTGACCCCAAGCAGAAACAAGTATTTATCTCTGCAGGGTTTGAGGTGGTGAAAGCTGAAGATTCTGCCAAGAACTCCTGTTCCAAGAGTTCTGCTTCAGCTTCAACTCACTCCAGCAACAACAAGAAGATTGATCAGCTGTGCGTCACTGCTACACAGCCTGAACCATCCATTTCAAAGAGCAAGCTTCACCCTAAGAAGCCTGCTTATCACCTGAAAAGTTGAAGAAGGAAAAAGAAAGTGTTTAAGCTCAGTCTTCTTTGGGAAAGAAGGCTCTCAGAAGGAAAGATTTGGAGTGTGTAATGTGTGGTAGTACTTCACATATGGCTAAGGATTGTCAATATAATCCCAAGAGTACTATCCATATGATCAAGAAAAAAACTTCTGAGAAGAAGAAGAAACAAACAGCTTCGGAAGGAAAATTTGTTTCCTTCGGAAGCTCCATGAAGAAGAAGGCAAGTAAGAAATTGCCTTCGGAAGAAAAGTTGGTCTCGAAAGAAAGGAATGCTTCCGAAGTACTGAAGCTTGCTGCAGTGAAAGCAAGATCTTCCAAAGGATCTGTCTCCAAAGCTTCCGAAGCTACAAAAGCTTCCGAAGTATTGAAGGTCAAGCCTAATCTTCCAAAGGTGGTGTGGAAGATGAAGGAAGACCTTGAGACTGAAAGCTCCTCTTCAGCAATAGCAAATGATCCTCAAAGCCTGAACATAGGATCACTTACTGTCTCATTGCCTTCATTTGAATTTTATAAGCCCAAGACCAATGAGGCTTGGGTTTCCAAATATAACTAAATCATCTCTTTTGCGCAGGGATAGCCAAAGGCAAACAGAAATGTGTGGATCATTGATAGTGGCTGCTCCAGGTACATGACAGGCAATGAGTCATTACTTCAAAGCTTTAAGAAGTTTGATGGAGGGCCAGTTGCTTTTGGAGGAGATGCAGGAGGTTACATCACTGGCAGGGGCATGGTCTCAAATGGTAAGCTCAGAATTGAGAAGGTAAATTTTGTCAAGGAGCTTGGATACAATCTTTTGAGTGTGTCCTAATTTTATGACCAAAAACATCACATGCTCTTCACTGAGCATGAGTGCATTATTCTTAAGCCTGGGGTGGTTATTCCTCAGGAGTACATTCTGCTTAGAGCCCCCAGGAAAGAAAACATGTACAAGATGGATCTGCAAGAAACAACTCCCTCCGGAGAAGTGTCTTGCTTTCTATCTAAAGCAAATAGTGATAAGTCTTTCCTCTGGTATAAAAGAATATGCCATGTAAACTTTAAAAACATGAATAAATTAATTAAAAATGATTTGGAAACTGGAATGCCAAAGAAAGAGTTTACAAGTGATGACCATTATGTTGCATGCCTGAAAGGGAAGCAGCAGAAAGTTTCTCACAAGCCAAAGGAAACCAACTCCATCATTACTCCCCTACACTTGTTACATATGGATCTGTTTGGCCCCACCAGTGTAATGAGTCTAGGAAGGACCTCTTATTGTTTAGTGATCACAGATAACTTCATAAGATTCACTTGGGTATTCTTCCTTAGAACTAAGGATGAGACTCCTGAGATCTTGAAGAACTTCATTCTGAAAATTGAGAATTAATATGATCACAAGGTCAAAATCATAAGATATGATCAGGGAAAAGAATTTAAAAACCAAATCCTTGATACATTTTGTGATGAAAAGGGTATTTCAAGACAATATAGTGCTCCCAGGACTCCTCAGCAAAATGGTGTTGCTGAGAGGAGAAACAGGACACTTATTGAGGCTGCTAGAACCATGTTGTCTGACTCTAAACTGCCTATCACCTTCTGGGCAGAGGCTATTAACACAGCCTGCTATGTGCAGAACAGAGTTTTGGTAGTTAAGACACATGGTAAGACTCCTTATGAACTGTGGCACAAAAGGAGACCATTCATTGGTTTTCTCAGAACATTTGGATGTCCTTGCACCATCTTGAATACCAAAGATCAAATAGCCAAGTTTGCTGAGAAATTAGATGATGGACACTTTGTTGGATACTCTTCTTAATCTAAGGCTTATAGAGTATACAATCTCAGAACTAGAATCATTGAGGAGTCAGCCAATGTGACTTTCAATGAACACACACCCTGTGTGAAAGGTTCTAGTCTGGATTGGTTGTTTGATCTTGATTTAGTTACCAAATGTTTTAACAAATCTTATGAGAATGTTTCAGGATCTACATATAACAGATCAGCAGAAGATCCTGATCCAAGATTTGAGCTGAGAAGACCAACCAAGAAGACTACTTCAGCTCCAATGGTAACTAACCCAGCAAGTGAAGCTCCTATCAGCACAAGCATGACAAATACTGTTGTTTCATCTGAGGTGCCTTCAAATTACAGCTCAGAGGCTCCAAACCCAGGTGAAGGAACTTCAAATGCAGGAGGAACTGGAGGTGATGACAGTGATCAAGAATTTCTTGATGCTGATAATCACTCCATTGAAGACAACATGAATGATGTTAGACACTCATTGGATTAAGTTTCTCTTGATAAGTGTGCTGATGTGGTGGGAGACACCTCATTGCCAATCAGAATTTCTCAAATTTAGATTTGTCTAACCAACTTGCTGTGATCCCTCAACTTTGGATCCACAAGTCACATCCCACTGCAAACATCATTGGAAATGTTAACTCAGGGGTAAGAACAAGAAGACAAACTCATGACAGCCATGTTTGTCTACATTCTTGTTTCTGATCACAGATAGAGCCGAAGAAGGTTGATGACGCTTTGAAGGATGGAAGCTGGATTGAAGCTATGTAAGATGAGCAGCTTCAAATCAGAAGACAGAAGGTGTGGAACTTATGCCCTCTTCCTCAAGGGAAAAGTGTCATAGGAACCAAATGGGTATTCAGGAACAAGAAGGATGATAGAGGGATTATCATCAAGAACAAGGCTAGACTGGTTGTCCAAGGATATACTCAAGAAGAAGGGATTCATTACACTGATGTCTTTGCTCCAGTTGCAAGACTTGAAGCTGTAAGAATATTTCTGGCTTATGCTGCATCCAAGGATTTAAGGTCTACCAGCTTGATGTGAAGTGTGCCTTTCTCTATGGGATGATTGATGAAAAAGTTTATATTAAACAACCACCTGGCTTTGCAGAACCAGATCATCCTGATCATGTCTACAAGCTTGATAAAGCCCTTTATGGACTGCATCAAGCTCCAAGAAAGTGGTATGAGACACTATCAACATACCTCTGTCAACATGAATACAAAATAGGTACTGTTGATGGGGCTCTCTTCATCAAAGAGACAGGGAATGACACATTGCTAGTTCAGATATATGTAGATGACATCATCTTTGGTTCAACTAATCCAAGGCTCTACAAAGACTTTGAGATGCTGATGAAGAATAGATTTGAAATGAGTGCCATGGGGGAACTCAATTTCTTTCTAGGAATTCAAGTGAAGAACGTTGAAGATGGCATCTTCATTAGTCAGTCAAAGTATGTACAGGACATACTTACAAGATTCAAGATGACTGACTGTAAGGTTGCAAAGACACCCATAGCCAGAAACCACTCCCTTGGTCCTGATCTTGAGGGGGAGTGTGTTGATGAACATCTCTACAGGGCTATGATTGGATCACTTATGTATCTTACTACTAGCAGGCCTGTTATCATGTTTGCCACATGCATATGTGCAAGATATCAAGCCAACCCTAAGATGTCACACCTAATCACTGTCAAAAGGATTCTTAGATATCTAAAAGGTGCTCCAAATCTAGGCCTTTGGTATCCAAAGAATTCAAACTTTAATCTGTATGCTTATACAGATAGTGATTATGGTGGCTGCAACATGACTGCAAAGTCCAAATCTGGGGGGTGTTAGTTCCTAGGTGGAAGGATAATCTCTTGGCAATGCAAGAAGCAATCTTGTGTCTGCATCAACTGCTGAAGCTGAATACATTGTTGCTGCCAGCTGCTGTGCTTAAGTGCTTTGGATTCAGAATCAGATGCTAGACTATGGGTTCAATTTCAAAGAGACTCCCATCCACATAGACAACAACAGTGCCATCTCTATTACAGAGAATCCTGTACATCACTTAAGGACCAAACACATCAATATCAGGTATCATCTGATTAGAGATCATTTTGAAAAAGGTTTGATAAAACTAATCAAAGTTAACACAAATGAACAATATGCTGATATGTCACAAAAGATTTTGATGAATAGAGATTTAAATATCTTGTATCAGCTATTGGGATGATTAACTTTGAATAGATTTTTCTTAATAACTTAATCGACATTATTTCTTAAAACTGTGTGTCCTAGGTTGTCTATTAGATCACTTCATAAGCCCAGCTCTCTTTGGAAGAAAACAAACTTTTAAAATGATATCTCTTAGAATGATGAAAATTTACCTTCGGAAGAAGCAAAAGTTGCCTTTGGAAGAAGTTTAAGTCTTTAAATCATTTAAACAGCTTATCTGAGATTTACCTTCGGAAGAAATTCTTGAAGTATCTTCCGAAGCTTAAATTTTGGTATAAGTACTTAAATACATTTTAAGAACAAATCTCTTTCGAAAGCAATTTAGTCTCGAAAGACTCATTTATTTCTTCCGAAGCCAAAATTCTCAAAACTCTTTGAAATATCTTCCAAAGCAAAATTGCCTTCGGAAGCTTTGATTGCAAAGCTTCCGAAACTTAAATTGCCTTCGGAAGTTTTACGACTTCCAAGAAAACTACCTTTTTGGGTGCCTTTTTCAGCAGTAGGACCCACTTACAGATTTCAAAGTTTATCTTTTGTCTTAACTTTATCTCAGATCCAGAGTATATCTTTCCAAACGGTTCTATTTCATCTCTCTACTCTCATTGTTCCTTAACCTAAAATTACCCCCAAATTTCATCTTCTTCTTCCTTTCTTCACTGCAAAGCTTCCTCAAATGGCCAATCTTGATCGTCGTAACGACCCTGATTTCACCATGCACCTACACAGGCAACACAATCAAGTTGCACTGTTAAACTCTGAGAAGGATCCAAGCTTCTCAGACGTGTGTAGGTATCTTTTTTAGTCTCATTACTTCACCTACCTTACAATCGATCCTCCTCTCTATGAGGATCAGTTGCTTGAGTTCTGGCGGACCTGTCAAGAGGTCACCATGGACGGGGAGAAGGCACTGTCTGCCACAGTGCAGGGCAGGATGGTTTTCATCACTCCAGCCATTATAAACACCCATTTGCAGTTGGATGATGAAGCAGGTGAGCTGTCCTTTCCAAAAGCTGCTATCAACCAATCCTTTGCGCAGTTGGGCTTCAAAGGTGACTTTTCGGTCAAGACCTTCAGGAAGGGGAAGGTCTCATTCCAATGGAAATACCTCCTCCATGTAGTCATACATAGCTTATCCAATAAGCATGGGGGATGGGACCAGATTCCAGAAGATCTTTCCTTCATTGTCCATGGGATGGTACAAGGGGTCAAATTCAGGTACTCTCATTTTGTATTTACAAACTTACTTGCAAATTTGGACTCCTTAGAGTATTACATGTTCCCCCGGTATGTTCAACACATTCTCAACTGTGAAATGGGACCACAGTTGAGGGGAACATGTAATATTCTTAAACTTGTACACATGAGGCCCGACATTTTCAAGATTTTGAAAAAGCCAACTGTCGGCTTCTCAGGGGTAGAAACAGCCCTTGTCCCAAAACTGTTGGAGCTCATTGCTCAGGATGACATCCTAGCAGCACCAGCTAGTGATGAACCAACACCCTCTACTTCTCACCCACCTCAAATACAGCCTATCATCACCATCACCTACAAAAGAAAACACAAACGAACCCCTGCACTTGCTATTAAGCATGTGCAGGCCCCCATATCAGAACCTATGCAGGAGGAAGTGGAATCTCGAGCTCCCACTTCCCCTGAGGAGTAGACCACTCCTATCTTTCAAACAATCAGTGCTGAGGTTCCTCATGCTCAGCCTGATGAGCTCACAACTCCACAAACAGCCTTAAGCCGTCACTCTGAGTCTCAACACTCTAGTGATCAACCTTCAGGGGAAAGCTACCATCCCCAGTCTCTTGATCTCAACCGCCCCATACCCAGCTTTGACTTCTACTCTGATGAAGATTTGGGCTTCAGTGAGTACCATGAATCTCTCATTTCTTCCCACACTCATGAAGAAATGATTACTCCTGCTTCACCCACTTCTAGCCCACATCAGCTACCCCTAACTGAGGTGGATCCCTCTAATACTATTCAGGAGATCCATATGGCAGAGGCTATCACTTTTACAAGTGATAACATCACTAGGACCTCTACCATGGCAACCCAGCCTCTTGAAACTTCTCTGGAAGCTGTGATTAGGCAGGGGAAATCCAACAGCCAAGAAACCCATACTGGTAGTGAGGAAGAAGACTTAGGTCCAATTCTCTCATCCCCCCATGATTCTTCATCTGAAGATGAGGGGAGTCTGCAACAACAGGTGCACAAACTGTCAAATCTGTGCACCTACTTTGTGTCAAAGATAGCTCACCTGGAATCTCAGGTGAGTATCTTGCAGAAGAGGGTCGATGACCAGCAACTTGAGATCACCGATATCAAGGGCAAACTAGCTAAGAGACCCATAAGACCAACTCATCCAGGTCCACAAGAACCTGTGGATGTCATGGATCAATCTCCCAGCTCACCTATGCAAGAGGGTGATGCTACTAAAAAGGGGGAGAAAATTATGACAATCACAGAACCTGAGAGTTCCTCTCAGAGTATGGAAATAGAGGACTCACCATCCTCTCTTGCAGTTGTCCGTACTCAGCAACCTCCTCTAGACAATGATCTGGAACTGCTCATTCAACAATTGTTTAAGGAGGGAGTACCAAGAGCAATGTCTGCCCCATCTAAGAACCCAATCTGGGGTTGGGGGTATGACAGTGATAGGAAAGCTCTTATGATCTCTAAAGCTCAGGGTCAACAAGAAATTCTCAACATCTCCACCCTGAGTTTCTATGAGAGTATAAACTTGGTGGATTTGCCCCTTGTCAACCCAAGCAACAACAGACAAGCAGCAAGATTGGCAAAAAGGATCCAAGACAGGGTGTTAGAGGAGTTCAGACTGAGATCAAAATTATATAGACAAAGGCTAGAAAGTGAGATATTTGGTCAACTGGATGTTGAGGTGGACCCGGAGATTAGCTTCGAAGGGAAAACCTTGACTGAAGGCCCATAGGTTGAACTTGTGACCCTTGAGACAGGATCTCCCTCTACACCCACTACTCACAGTGAAACACCAGCCGGTGATGGTGCTTCACAACCTCTCTCTGGCTAGAGCTTGACAGCTGAACCAAGCAATGAAGGCCAAAGCTTTCTTCAGCCTGAGTCACCAAGGTCTGTGGTTGACAAAGGTAAAAGGAAATTAACTGCTGAGGAGATTGAAGAAGAGAAAAGAGAGAGGAAGAGGAAGCTGAGGGGAGAGAGTTTAAGTGGTTCCCCAGGATTTATGGAAGCTGCAATAAGGGCTGCCCCCAGGCTGAACACTCAGGAAGATGAGTTAAGGGCAGCCAGGCTAAACTACCTGGGAACCAGAAATTACAATATAGATGAACTCATCTCTCTCCCCTCAGATGAGCTGAATGAACTGGCTGACACTGAGTTGTCAAAGGAGAGGAAGGAAGCAGATGATGCTGCTTTGACCCTCAAGCACAAGGAATAAATGAGACTGAAAAGACTCTACAATAAACTTCCTGTCCTCTCCCCAGTTCAAGAAAGTCCTGAGCCAGAGACTGTGGCCACTGAACAACCTCAGGCAGCTACTGAAGAAGAAAGACTAAAGATGATCAGCTACCTGAGTGCCACAGGTCTCTATCAGGCAGATGCACTTCTTCCCTTACCATCTGAGTACATATTGTTTGAATATAATAAGCAGATGGAAGAAAAGACTAAAATAGAAAAACAAGCTGAGAAGAAAAGATTAAGGGAAGAAGCTGCAAGATCAAGGGCCATCATCCACAAAAGCCAAAAGACGTCTGCTGATAGACAAAGGATGATGAGCTTCTTGAAGCTGTATGGATTCTCCAGAAGGAGGCTTGGCCCTATGTCCCTATCCACAATGGATGAGCATATCAGGGTAATCAAGCAGAAGATTAAGAAGGGAGAGCTTGTGGACTTGCATTCTCCACCAAGTCAAGCTCAACCTGAAATTGTGGTGAAGGTTGAACCCACTGAGACAACACAACCTGAACCTGGAGCTGCATCTCAGCCAACTTCATCTTCTGATCCACAGCTAGGTACTCCTCTCACCCCCTCTGAACCTGTGAGAGAGGAGATCCCAACTAAGAGGGACTCTACTGAACAACCTGGTACTCAAGACCAGTCCCCTCAATTAAAATCATCTGGGATGAGAAAGAGGATGGCCAGAAGATCAACCTCAAAGAAGAAGAAAAGAAAGGCATCTACCTCCCAACCTCAGGAAGAGTCAGAGCTTCCTAAGGAAGTGCATGAAGAGGCTGCTCACCAAACTCCTATGATAGTAGAGCCTCTTGCCATTGGAAGACCCATTTTGTCTTGGAGTTATGATGAAGACTCAGACAAATGGTATGTCATAAGAGATCAGGAAGGCATGCATGTCATTCCTCTACAGACATGCTCAATCTTCCTCTACATGATCTCTTTGACATGAGAAGGATCTATGTTAGTCTGAAGGATCCAGATCTTATGATGAAGAAAGGTATACTGAGGATCCTAATGTGGACTATCAAGATCTGAAGAACTTCTTTGTTTTGGTAGCATCAGCCTAGGGGGAGTTTGTAGGAACCTCTGAAGTTAAAAGGCTGATGCAACCAAAGGATACCAAAACAACCAAGTCTTCTAACATGCACTTCGGAACAAAGGTGAACTAGCTTCGAAAGCTTTTACACACTCAGAAATATGCTAAGTGTAAAATCTTCCAAGCCAAAGTTCAGAAGAAACTGCTGCGGAAGCTTTACACTTAACTTGGAAAATATTCTAAGTGTAAAGTCTTCCGAAGTTAAAGCCTCAACTCTTCTGTAGTAAAAGATGAAGTCTTCCAAAGCTTCAAAGACAAAGTCTTCCGAAGCTGTTTACAAGACGAGACTGATTTCTTCTGAAGAGAGAGAAAAGATTCCTTTTCCATCAACTTTATTATAAAGCAACCTACTTTCCGCTGCATGCTCTGGTGGTTCACCTACTATCACTAGTTGGTGAAACTTCCATGCTTTATGAAAAAGTAGATAAGGTCTTCGCCTGCAAGTTTCTCTTTTTGTTCCTTTTGGCTTTTTGTAATAGGAAAAGTCAGTGAGCTATGGCATGTCATAGTCACTAGTCAAAAAGGCAATCTGCCTTTTTGACTTTAGATTGATCTTGTTGTCTAGATTAGTCAAATCCCAACTGTCTTTACATGTAAGTGATGGTTGTAGGTTGTAGTATAAAAGTGTCTTAGGTTCTTGTAATTTCTTCATGCTTTATAACACTTATAAGAGAACTAGAGATCAATATATAACATCCTTGAAAACTAATCTTCTGTTGATTCTTAGTTCTGTCTCTTTGATTTACTTGTGTTCTTTGGAGCATCTGTTTTAAGTTACCAGTTTCCTATTTGAATTGTTAAGTGATCTAAGATCTCTCCTTTGTGTGAAACTAAGTGTTAAGTACCCTTATCCGGTCCTGCACATATGTTATACTAAGGGCATAAATGGAACAAAAAGGTTAATTTTTAAGTATTTAGACATGACCTTTCATATGAGTGTCTTAAACCCCCTATGAAATTACCTCTTTATCCTTCCTTCCTCCTTAATATAGTAGTATAGATATAGATATAGATATAGATATAGATATAGATATAGATATAGATATAGATAGAAAAGATATAGATGTAGATATAAATAATACATGTATTAAAAATTATATCCGATTCATTGATGAATAATAGTGTTTGAATTCATCATCATCTTGTTTCTAATATTTTCAATAGAAAGATATGTGATGTGTGATAAAGGGAAAATAAGTTTTTGCTAATATTGCTTTTCGTGATTAAAGAAAGAACTCTTTTCTATGATTATAATCCAATATCATCTTTAAAATATGAATATTATACCATTAATCATGCACACGTAATAAAGACTAACATAATGCAAACCACATCATGCAAATTTCCAAAAGCAAACGCGTCTCACCATCATAAGTTCGTATATTTATGAATAATGCAAAATTGGTCTATCAATTTTCTTATTTGTTTCTTTGATCCGTTCACTTCATCATTCAAAATTTTAATTATCATATTTCACTTTGTATTTTGTTTTTTCTAACATAATACGGGTGTTTATTATATGAATCTAATGTACAAATCTCAAAATCCGGTTCGAACTAAATTTTAATGAGGAATTCAAAATGTTGTATGGGAAGTTTGAAATTGGTCCTTATTCGAACCGGATTCTGAATTCAGTCCAAATCTAACTTAGATATATAAATTTCAAATTAAAATCATTTCAACTTAAATTGACAAATAAAAAGATATACAACTTGCACTGCACAACACACTAAAACGAATTTAATCAATGTAAATAGTTATAGAAGAAGAAATATACAATACCTACTTACCCCTACTATCATTTCTCAGCATCTTCTTCTAGACATAGCTTAAACATCGATTACCAGAGCTTCATAACCAAAATCAATAGAATATACTGACCAAGATGTCGAATAGTTAAGACAAAGATAGCAAATGGTTGCCATGAACCAGAAAATTAAAAATGTGAAAACCTATAATGCTAAAAACAGAAGTAAATTTGCCACATGCATGTAACTCATACAAAGGAAGGGTGAATTATCAATGTTTTTACCTTAATCTCCGTATGAATCAGCTCAAACCGCATCTATCACCGCAATCATAAACCCTAGGTCGTCGTTTCGTCGTTTCCTTACTTTGATGTAGGCTCAAATTGGGTTCTTTGTCCCTGCTGGAATCCTAAGGAATGGGTTGCCAGGAACTTCACCAAAACCAACCCGACCTCGCCGGAAAGTCGAGGGTTGCCGGAGTACACCTTTGTGCGGCCGGCTCTCAGATATGGTTTTTATTTAAAATGGTAGTCCTAAGAAAAAGACTTTACCAGCTACCACTCGCAAACATCGCTAGCAACAACCGAGAACTACGATTTCTCCTCTTTGATCAGCAGTCTCTCACCTTTCTCTGTAATGACGTGTCGTTGGAGTCATTTAAAAACCTAATTAACCTAGGTAGCTAGGGTAAGTCATGTATCGTATCAACGGGGAGCATGTGGTTAGTGTTACATGATTTGTTTGATTATACGAAAACTTGGACTTGGTTTGGAACTATTGAGATGAAAGAGATCACAACCAGGTTTCAGGAATGTAATTGAATACACGGTTTATGTTTCATCTAATCTTGAAATCACATAGACATAACTTGTTTATCACATATGTTGAATGGTAATTACCAACTCAATATTCGATTATGTAAATTAATTAGTAAACTAACTAATGCCATAATCTAGAAACTTTATTTGCAATCACCGGTTAATGATGATAACCTAATTACTACTCAATGGTTAACAATATAAAACTGATAACTTGATAAGTAATAATCAAATCAACTAACACGAATCTTTAATCAACACATGATTCAAAACACATACGATTAAAAGTTGTTAAACAATCAAAGTTTATGTCTTGACTAGGTAAGAACACAAGAAAGCATAATCAAATCACAAACCATCCACCCGGAGATGATCACGGATGGTTAGCCTTGCATCTTCATCATAATCTCTTCAATCTTTAACTTGGGCATATGACTAGTTGATGAATTGATGATTAAAGAGAGTTCCAAAGGCTCCAAATAGTCTAAAGATTCGTTCTTGGGGTTTGAGGCAAGTCCCCCTTCGAAACCCTAATGTTAGGGTTTAAATAAGTTTTAAAATTTGAAACAATCCTCAAAATATCATGTTAGAACGTAACTTACGGCCTATAGGCCGTAGGTTACGGCCTACCCCCTTCCCAGACGGCCTTGGCCTCTGTCTTGTGGCCTTTGTGGATGGTCCTGTAGTGAGGCCGTAAGCTACGGCCTATAGGCCGTAAGCTACGGCCTTAACTTTTCCCTCATGTTTTTCTTTGTTTTCAGCTCCCTTTCCTCCATAATCTTGCTAACATTTGTATCCTTATCAAATAATGTTCATTAAGCAACATTTGACCTACATGTCAAACACGTAACATAGTAATACCATTCAATACATAAAGTATATTAAAAACATGATATTAACTATGATATGTGTATGCATTATACCCAATTATCACTTGGTAACTTCTTCTCATTATTATCAAGAACAGGTGGCTCCATCAAAAAGAGAGAAATGGCAAGGTTCTTTTTGTCTCTCTCAGGTTTTGAATAAAATACCAAAATTACCTCTATTTACTGTTCATCGCCTTACTTTTTTAATATATAGGTGTTATAATATCACAATAATTAACACAAGATTAGTGTTATAACCTTAAGAAGTTTAAACAGAATTGCAAGAGCAAGAAGAAGATAAATGTATAACTTATGAAAGTATATAAAAGATGTGCATTTTCTTCTCTACATTGAGGTGGTATTTATACTACAAAGATCAATTATTTTGATAGACAAGTAAAACTATTTGGTAGATAAGTAGCATAGTAAACTTATCTACAAGTTTGACAAAGAGTTCAGCCACTTGCTATGATAATAATTCATAATACTCCCCATTGGATGACACTTTTCAAACATCAAAAGTTTAAGTACTGTCTTATTAAAAACCTTGCTAAAGAAAAACCCAATGGGAAAAAAAAACCTAAGCTAATGAATAAAAAGTGAAGCTTATACCTCCCCCTCAAATTGTCTTCTGTAGATCATCATATTGTGTGTACGTGTCGCATGCCAATATCATAAACATGTTTTCTTAAAGTTGTTTTAGGAAGTACCTTTGTGAAAAGATCAGTTGAATTGTTGCTAGATTGAATGTAGCTCATTTTAACTTGTTTATCTTTAATAAGGTCTTGAGCGTATGAAAAAAATCTTGGTCGTATATGTTTTGTTCTGTCACTTTTGATATACCCTTCTTTCATTTATGAGACACGAACTACATTATCTTCATACATTGTTGTTGCATTTCTATCTTTCTCCAATCCACAAGAAGTTAATATAAGTTGTGTCATAGATCTTAACCATACATATTCTCTTGAAGCTTCATGTAGTGCAATGACTTCAGCATAATTTGAGGATGTCGCAACGAGTGTTTGTTTCCGAGAACGCCATGAAATCTCATTTCCTGCATTCTTAAATACGTATCCAGTTTAAGATTTTGCTTTATGGGGATCAGATAAATAACCTGCATCTGCATACCCAACCAATCTTTCTTTTGAATTATTATGATAAAACAAGCCTAAATCAATAGTACCTCGAAGATATCAAAAAATATGTTTAATCCTATTCAAGTGTCTTTTAGCAGGGGCTGAACTAAATCTTGCTAACAAATTAACTACAAAAGAAATGTCAACTCTCGTACAGTTAGTAAGATACATAAGAGCTCCAATTCTACTGAGATATGGTATCTCTGGACCAAGAACCTCTTCATTATCTTCGCAAGGACGAAATGGATCATTATCAACATTAAGTGATCTAACAACCATCTGTGTGCTTAAAGGATTTGCTTTATCCATATTGAAACACTTTAAGAGTTTCTCAATATAAGTTGACTAATGTACAAGTATTCCATTATGCATTTGCTCAATCTGCAAACCAAGCCAATATTTAGTTTTTCCAAGGTCTTTATTTCAAATACTTTCTTTAAAAGAGCAATTGCTTCATTAATTTCCTTTTGCGTCCCAATTATATTTATATCATCAACATACACAACTATGATCATATATCCTGATGTTGTCTTCTTACTGAACACATATGGACAAATAAGGTTATTTGTGTATCCTTTACTTGTCAAATAATCACTCAAACAGTTGTACTACATCCTTCCAGATTGTTTAAGTCCATACAAGGATCTTTGTAATTTGATGGAATACATTTCCTGAGGCTTTGAGCTTAATGCTTCGAGGAATTTAAAACCTTCAGAATTTTTCATATGGATGTCACTATCTAGTGATCCATACAAGTAAGCTGTGACAACATCCATAAGACACATCTCTAAATTTTTGGAGACTGCTAAGCTGATTAAGTATCTAAAGGTTATTGCATCCATAACAGGGGAGTATGTTTCTTCATAATCAATCCCTGCCCTTTGTAAAAAACCTTAAGCTACAAGTCTAGCTTTATACCTTGTAACTTCATTTTTCTCATTTCTTTTTCATACAAAAACCCATTTATACCCTACTGGTTTTACGGCCATCAGAGTAATAACAATAGGTCCAAAGACCTTTTGTTTGTTAAGTGAATCTAATTTAGCTTGCATAGCTCCTTTCTATTTATCCCAATCATGTCTATTTTGACATCACTAACTGATTTTGATTCAGAATCATCATCTCCACTCATGATGTCACTTGCTATTCAATAAGAAAATATTTCATCAATACCTTCCATTTCATCTCGATTCCATAAGATATGTATGTGACCATAGTTAATTGACATTTCTTTGTTATTTTCATCCAAATCCTCATGAGAGGTTTTGGTATTTAGCGTTGCATCAAGATCATTCACTTTATTATCAACTTCCTTTTCATGAGTTTTCCTTTTTCGAGGATTTTTATCCATGGAACCGATTGGTCTTCCTCGTTTCAAACGTCTCTAAAATTCATAATCCAATGTGTTATTTATTTGTTTATTTAGAATCTCAACTCGAGCTAGAGCATTAGCAGCTTGTATATGAGATTTAGTAACTTTGTTTGTATCAGTAAATGTATTAGGTAATTGATTTGCAATTTCTCGCAGGTGTATTCTCTTTTAAACCTCTATCTCACATTGATTAGTTATTGGATCAAGATATAATAATAAAGGAACATACCATGAGACATCATTTTCTTGTTTTTTATTTTGTCCCCCTAATGCCGGGAAAACTGACTTGTTAAAGTGACAATCAGCAAAATGTGCTGTAAATACATCAGCCGTTAGAGGTTCAAGATATCTTATAATAGAAGCTGATTCATATCCAACATATATTCCCAACCTTCTTTGAGAACCCATTTTTATGTGTTGTGGTGGTGCAATAGGGACAAATATAGCACACCCAAAATTTCTAAGGTGGGAAATGTTTATCTCATTGCCAGAAACAAGTTGTAAGGGAGAGTATTTAAGATTTGCACTTGGTCTCACACAAATTACTGATCCAGTATGAAGAAGTGCATGACCCCAAAATGACATAGGGAGTTTTGTCATCATTATTAATAGTCTAGCTATTAGTTGTAGATGTTTGATTAATGACTCAGCTAAGCCTTTTTGTGTGTGTACATGAGCAACAGGGTGTTCAACAATAATTCCTACATACATACAATAATCATTAAAAGCATGTGATGTGAATTACCAGCATTATCAAGTCTCACCTTTTTAATAGTATAATCAGGAAAATGTGCTCGTAATTTGATAATTTGTGCAAGAAGTTTCGTAAATGCTACATTATGAATTGATAACAAAGAGACGTGAGACCATCTACTTGACGTGTCTATCAAAACCATAAAGTATCTAAATAGTCCACATGGTGGATGAATTGGCCCACATATATCTCCTTGAATTCTTTGAAGAAACAAAGGTGATTTCTTTTTAATTTTCACAAGTGAAGGCCTTGTAATTAATTTCCCAAGAGAACAAGATGTACACAAAGGAATTTTATTTGATTGTGGGATCTTTTAATATTTCAATGGATGCCCATGAGTGTTTTTAATTATTCTTCTTATCATTGTAGATCCTGGATGACCTAATGTGTCATGCCATAAGTTAAGTGTTTCAGGATCACAAAATTTTTTTCTTAAACTGCCATATATACCTGAGGCACATTAATGTGTGTATAATGTAAACCAGACTGAAGCATTGATAGTTTTTCTAATATCTGATCTTTACTTATGATATGCAAATATTTTTCATTATCAACAGTCCTTGACTGAGTATCATATCCGTTATGATATATGTTTTTGAAACTCAACATATATCTTGTTGACTTTGGGGAAAATAAAGCATTTCCTATTATAAGCTTTGTACCATTTGGTAATAATAAATTAGTTTTTCCCACTTCTTCTATTAGGTCTGTAGGGCCTGATATTATATTAACGATTCTTTTTGTTAGTTTAAGTTTATAAAAATATTTCTTAGATCTAAGTATAGTATGTGTGGCTCCACTATCTGCTATACATATATATGCTTCATTTGTTTGATCTTGCGCTCCAATGATGTTCATTCTAATCTTGAAAATATAAAGAAAAATAATATGTGAATGACGATGATATTGTTATATTTTAACAAGAACTTTATTTAATCGAAAGAAAACATTACATGAAGAAAAATACATAACTAACGATAGAAAAACACTTAATTGTTGCATATAACTATTGTGGTCAAGCAACATATGTTTTAGAGTTCTTTGTCAAAGTCTACAGTTTTAAACTCAACGTTAAGATTATCAAAATTATCAACAGAGTTCACTTTCTTCTCTTTCATTTTAAGAGAGGCTTGGTATAGTTTACATAAATGTGGAGTTGTGCGACAAGCCTTTAACCAATGGTTTGTGCTACCACATCTAAAAGAGGAAGTGGCATTGTTTTCGGACCTACTAGCTTCATTCCTGCATGACCGGTTAAGGGATGGTCAATAAAATCAATCTTAAAATGAGGAGAGTGTTTGAACACTTAACAGATCAAATGGGGAACCGGGTTTATGTAAAGGATACTAAGAACACAAGTAAACAATGAAACAGAACTAAAAACAAGAACAGATAATATGGTTTTCAAGGATGTTGTATATTGCTCTCAAGTTCTTTTACAAGTATTGCAAAGCATAAAAAGAAATACAAAGACCTAAAATACTTTATACTGCATCCTACATCTGGCCATACTTTGAAGGCTAGCTGGAAACACTAATCTAGAGAACAAGATCAATGTAAAGTCAAAAGGCAGATTGCCTTTTGACTAGTGACTATGACATGCCATATCTCACATCCTAATATATTATAAAAAGGATAAAAGGTACAAAGTAGGAAGTTACAGACTCAAGACCATAATCTACAGTTTACTAAAGCATGGACCTTTTCACCAACTTGTATAAGTTGGTGAGTCTTCAGAGTTGCAGCGAAAAGTAAGTCAGCTTTATGAAAAAGTAGATCAGAGAAAGCATGTCCTCTCTGTCTTTGAAAGAAATCAGTCTTCACTTCATTGGCTTCTGAATACTTTTTCTTTGAAGCTTTGGAAGACTTCATCTTTGGCTTCGAAAGATTTGGTCTTTGGCTTTGGAAGATTTTACACTTAGAATAATTTCTATGATGAGTGTAAAACTTCAGAAGTAACTTCTACCTTGTACATCAGTGCATGCATGCAGGAAGCTCCTTGGTTGTTTTGGCTTCTTTGGTTGCATCAGCCTTCTAATATAACCTTACAAACTCCTCTTATGCTGATGCTACCAAAATAGAGAAGTTATTCACATGTTGACAGTCCTCATTACAATCAAGACTATACATTTCTTCATCATCTGGTCAGGATCCCTCAGACTCTCATAATACCTTCTCATGTCATAGAGATCATGTAGAGGAAGATCAAGCATGTCCTGCCAGAAATAGACATCTTGACCTCCTTGATCTCTCATGACATACCATCTGTCTGGATTAGTAGCAAAAGTCCAAGACAAGATGGGTCTTCCAGTTGCAAAAGGCTCTACTTGAGTTGGAGTTGGTTGAGTAGCCTCTTCTTGCACTACCTCAGGATGCTCTGACTCATCCTGAGGTGTAGAGATTGATGCCTTAGACTTATTCTTGGGAGCACTCTTCATGGCCATCCTTTTCCTCCTCTTTAAAGTCTTTAACTGAGAGGGTTGATTTTCAGCACCAGGTTGTTCTACTTTGTCTCTCTCAGTTGGGTTCTCATCTCTCACATGTTCGGAAGGAGTGGAAAGAGGACCTTGTAGTGGATCAGAAGATGAAGTTGGCTCAGATGTAGCTCTAGGTCCAGGTTGTATTGTCTTAGGGGTTCAACCTTGTCCTCAACTTCAGGTTGAGCTGAACTTGGTGGAGAATGCAAGTCAACAAGCTCTCCCTTCTTAATCTTTTGTTTGATCAACCTGATATGCTTATCCATAGTGGATAGAGACATTGGACCAAGCCTCCTTTTGGAGAATCCATACAACTTCAAGAAGCTCATCATCCTTTGTCTGTCAGCATACTTCTTTTGGCTCTTTTGGATGATGGCTCTTTTGGATGATGGCTCTTGACTTTACAGCTTCTTCCTTTAGTTTTCTCTTAGCAGCCTTTTGTTCCTTGATGACTTGTTGCTCCAGCTGCTTAAGATACTCAAATTCAACATGCTCATATGATAATGGAAGAAGTGCAGATACCTGATAGAGTCCTGTGGCACTCAGGTAGTTGATCATGTTCAGTCTATCAGCTTCCTTGTCTACCTGAGGTTGTGCAATTCTCACAACCTCTGTCTTAGAACTTTCTTGAATTGGGGAAAGGGTAGCAGCATGCTTGTAGAGCCTTTTCTGTCTCCTTTCTTCCATGTTTTTGAGGAGCAAGGCTGCATCCTCTGCCTCCTTCCTCTCCTTAGACAATTTCTTGTCAGCCAGTTCATTCAGTTCATCTAAGGGGAGAGAGAGTAGTTCATTTACATTGTAGTTTCTGGTCCCAAGTAGTTTATCCTGGCTACCCTCAACTCATCATCTTGAGTATTTGGCCCGGGGGCAGCCCTGATGGTAGCTTCCATGAAGCCTGGAGAACCTCTTGAACTTTTCCCCTCAGCTTCCTCTTCCTCTGTCTTTCCTCCTCCTCAATCTACTCAGAAGTTAGTTTTCTTTTCCCTTTGTCACTCACAGGCCTTGGTGACTCAGGGTGGAGAGAGCTTTGGCCTTTATTGCTTGATTCAGCAGTCAAGCTCTGCCTAGAGAGAGGTTGTGAAACACCTTCACCAGCTGGTGCCTCACTGAGGGCAATGGGGGACGAAGAAGTTCCTGTCTTAAGGTTCACAGGTACAACTTCTGGGCCATCAGTCATGGCTTCTCCTTTGAAGCTAATCTTAGGGTCCACCTTAACATCCAGTTGACCAAAAATCTCACCTGCTAGCCTCTGTCTATATAGTCTTGACCTCAGCTTGAATTCTTCTAGCACCCTTTCTTGAATCCTATCTGCTAATCTTGCAGCTTGTCTGTTTTGACTTGGGTTGACATATGGAATATCAATCAGATAGATGCTCTCATAGAAGCTTAGGTTGAAAAAGTTGAAAGTTTCATGTTAACCCTAAGATCTAGAGATGACTAGAGCTCTTCTATCAGTGTCATACCTCCATCCCATGATTGGATTCTCAGAGTGAGAAGATGGGGTATTCATAGCTCTGGGAATACCCTCCTCAAACAAACTTTGTGTAAGTTTACATCCATGTAGACTTGAGGAGGTTGCTGAGTATGTACAATTGCAAGTGAGGGTGGTGAATCCTTAAATTCAATACTCTATGAAGAACTTCCAGGTTCTGTGATTGTTTGGACTTTCTCCCCCTTTTCGGTAGCATCACTTTCTTGCATAGGTGAGCTTGGGGTTGGGTCTATCACATCCACAGGTTCTTGTGGACCTGGTTGAGTTCTCCTAAGTGGTCTCTCATCTAACTTTCCCTTGAGATCGGTGATCTCAAGTTGTTGGTCATTGACCTTCTTTTGTAAGACAGTCACCTGAGATTCCAGATGACTTATCTTTGATACTAAATAGGTGCATGTTTTTGTCAGTTTGTGCACCTTTAGTTTCAGACTCCCCTCATCTTCATCAGAAGAATCATAGGGGATGAGAGAATAGGACCAAGGTCTTCTTCCTCATCACCAGCACTTTGTTCTTGGCTGTTGGATTTCCCCTGCACCATAACAGCTTTAAGTGAAGGTTCAATGGGCTGGGTTGCCATGGTTGAGGTCTTAATGATGTAGACACTTCCTGAAGTGAGAGCCTCTTTCATATGGATCTCCTGAACAGGTTCAGAGAGATCCACCTCAGTAGTAGGTGGATGATGTGGGCTAGACATGGAAGAAACAGGAGTACTCATCTCTCCTTGAGTAGGGGTGGAGAAGAAAGACTCATGATACTCACTGAATCCCATGTCTTCATCATCATAGAATTCAAGGTTTGGGATTGGTTGGTTTAGATCAAGAGGTTGGGGATGGTAACTGTCCCCTGAAGGTTGTTCACTAGAGTTTTGAGACTCTGAGTGAAGGCTTAAGGCTGTGGGGGTTGTGAGCTCATCAGGCTGAGCATGAGGAACCTCAGCACTGATCATTAGTAAAATGGGAGTGGTTTGCTCCTCAGGAGAAGTGTGAGCTCCAGTGTCCACTTCCTCATTTATAGGTGATGATATAGGGGCATGCACAGAGTGAGTAGCATGTGCAGGGGTTCGTTTGGATTTTCTTTGGTAGGTGATGGTTATTTTTGGCTGTATAGGTGGTTGGGAAGTAGAAGGTGTGGGTTCAATACTAGCTAATGCTGCTATATTGTCACCTTGAGCAATGAGCTCTAACATTTTTAGGATAAAGGCTGTTTCTACCCCTGAGAAGCCAACAATTGGCTTCCTCATAGTCTTGAAGATGCCGGGCTTATCTGTCCTATTTGGAAACCCAAGCCTCATTGGTCTTGGGCATATCAAAGTGATTTGAAGACAATGTAATAGTAAGTGATCCTATGTTCAAGCTTTGAGGATCATTAGCTGTTGTTGATGAAGAACTTTCAGTCACTTGGTCTTCCTTCATATTCCATACCATCTTTGAAAGATTAGATTGACCTTCAACACTTTGGAAGTTTTGACAACTTCAGAAGTTTTGGAGACTGGACCTTCGAAAGATCTTGCTTTCACTGCAGCAGACTTTGGTACTTCGAAAGTATTCTTTTCTTCCGAGACCAATTTTTCTTCCGAATGCAAGTTTCCACTTGTCTTCTTTTTCACCTTGGAGCTTTCGATTCCTTCCGAAGCTACTTTTTCTTTCTTCTTCTCAAAAGTTTTCTTTTTGATCATGTTGACAGTACTTTTAGGATTGTAGATGCAATCCTTAGCAAGATGAGAAGTACTACCACACATGATGCAATCCATTTGCTTCCTTCTGAGAGTCTTCTTTCAAGACAAAGACAGAACTTGATCACTTTCCACCTCCATCTTCATCTTCACAGATGATGCAACAAGCTTCTTAGGGTGAGGCTTGCTCTTGGAACTGGATGGTTCAGGCTGTGTAGCAGTGGTACACAACTAATCAGCCTTCTTCTCTTTGCTGGAATGAGTTGGACATGAACTAGACCTCCTGGTACTAGAGTTCATAGTTGAGTCTTCAACCTTCACCACTTTAAATCCTGCAAAGATGAACACTTGTTTCTACTTAGAGTTGAAAGTGGCCTTGATCTCTTGAGCCTTCTTTGATTTCCTCTTGGCTTTTCTAATCAAGTTCTTCTTCTTAGACTTGGTCATCCCAGATTCTTTTCTCTCCTCAGAAGAATAGTGACCCTTCTTAGGATGATCTTCTTCACTCCTCTCAGAATCATCCTTTACTATCTTCTCTTCATCCTCTTCATTAAGGGGGTCCATGAGGGGAAGCTCATCTTCACAAGTTCCACACCTTGGAGATCTTACAAACAATAGAGTATATGGAGGAGCTATCTCAGTAGATCCCAGTCCCTGCTTATTCTGATAACAAACTTTTGCATGCAAAGACGAGGATATCATGTTTTTGAAGGTCTCTTCTTCAAGAACACACTTTTCTTCCCTAGCTTTGCTGATCACAAGCTTAGCCTGGCATTTAGTTAACTTAGTGATGAGATCTTTTATCTGAGTCTTGTAGTTGGTATGTTCATGCTTAAGAGTTGAAATGGTTTTCTCTAAATCTTTCGAGACTTAATTGCTTTCGGAAGAAAATTATCCTTCAAATACATGTAAGTACTTAGAAGCATATTTAAGGTTCGGAAGATATCTCAGAATTTCTTTCGAAGGTAAATTTCTTATAAGTAGTTATTTGACTTGAATACATAATGTTCTTCCGAAGGCAACTTAAAATCTTCTATTTTAAGTTTGTAATCATTTTCAGCTCTTTTAAAATTAGCTTTTAAAATGTTTAAGGACTCGAGATCAGTTCTCATCTCTAAGTTATAGGACCTATATCTGTTAACTTTAGCAATACATTCAGGTGTACAAAGATGTTCCAATACCTTGGCTTCTTCATGATCTGCCATCAGTGCTTGGTTTGGAGATTCATCCCCTTAACCTGAAAGCTCTAGTCAAATCCTCCTTCTTTAACAGCAAATGCAGCTTGCTGCTTGGGCTTCTCATTCTGGGGAGCTCCATCAGTGTAGTTTGGTCAGGTTTATGCTTGGCCACCACTTGTTCTTGGTGCCTTGCACTCTCTAGCAAAGTGTCCTATTTGGTTACAGTTGTAACACTTCACTTTGCTTTTGTCCAGCCTAAACTTTCCACTGGTTGTATTGCTAGAAAACTTCCTCCCTGTCCTCTTGTAAAACTTCTTGGCTTTGTGAGTGAAAAGAGCCATTTGCTGGACTATTTCCATGTATTCCAGATCATCTGGATGGATGCAGTCCAGGTCTTCAAGTGTAAAGAGAAAGTTGCTTGTGCTTTCATCAATAGACAAAAAGGCTTGTGAAAAGCTTGCCTCTTGGAATGGGCTTCCTTGGGTGTGGCTCTCTCTTGGTGTCTCCGGGAAGGTGATGAAAGGACCTTTTTGTGAGTTGTCAGGGTAGCAGATGAGATGATGATGTTTTTCTCTGCAATCCCTTTCAACCACATAAAGGGCTGAACTTTGCTGATTGTTGGAGTTACCAAATGAATTTTGCATGTTCATCTCCATCTGATAGCCACTGAGGATACCATACAACTCAGTGAGAGTAAGAGTCTTGAGGTTCTCAGTCCTCTTAATGACCACACAGTAGTGTGTCCCTTGTCTGTGAAGTGAGGACATGAACTTCCTCATAATGTCCTTGTTCTCAAGAGTTACTCCAACATCCATTAGAGTATCCACAATCTCAACATACCTGAAGTATTATTGAGTCATGGTTTCACCTGTCTTGAAGGTGAAGTTCTCAAACTGCTGCTTCAAGAGGTCCTTCTTGTTCTCTTTTACTTCATTTGACCCCTCATACATAAGCTTCAGTGCATCCCATAGCTACTTGGTAGTCTTGCACTTCTTAAAGCCTCTGTAGATAGAGTTTGGAAGAGTAGTTTGGAGGGCGGTCATGACCTTCTGATCTATGTCTATCTTCTTCCAGTCTTCTTCAAAATAATCAGCCACTTCCTTTGGTATCATACCACCAGCAGCAGCAGCTGAAGAGGTGGATGGTACATGAGGTCCATAGACAATAGATCCCCACATCCTGGAGTCTTGAGACTTGATGAAGCCTTCCATTCTTTGGCACCAAGTATCAAAGTCATCAGGAGTGATCAGTGGAGACTTTGTCATAGTACCGATTTTCATATCAGCCTTTATGATAGCTGTCATTTGAGTTGTTAAGTGTTTTGTGAAACTGAAGGGATTTAAGATGGTGAGATCTTACAATCTAGAGCCTGGAACTGCTCTGATACCAATTGCAGGACCGGTTAAGGGATGGTCAATACAATCAGTCTCATAATATGGAGATTGCTAGAACACTTAACAGATCAAATGGGGAACCGGGTTTATGTAAATGATGCTAAGAATACAAGTAAACAATAAGACAGAACTAAGAACAAGAACAGAGTAATATGGTTTTCAAGGATGCTGTATATTGCTCTCAAGTTCTTTTACAAGTGTTACAAAGCATAAAAAGAAATACAAGGACCTGAGATACTTTATACTACATCCTACAACCGGCCATACTTTGAAGGCCAGCTGGAAACACTAATCTAGACAACAAGATCAACGTAAAGTCAAAAGGCAAATTGCCTTTTGACTAGTGACTATGATATGCCATAGCTCATATCCTAATATATTATAAAAGGATAAAAGGTACAAAGTAGGAAGTACAAACTCAAGACCATAATCTACAGTTTACTAAAGCATGGACCTTTTCACCAACTTGTATAAGTTGGTAAGTCTTCAGAGTTGCAGCGAAAAGTAAGTCAGCTTTATAGAAAAGTAGATCAGAGAAAGCATGGCATCTCTGTCTTTGGAAGAAATCAGTCTTCACTTCATTGGCTTCGGAAGACTTCATCTTTGGCTTCGGAAGATTTGGTCTTTGGCTTCGGAAGATTTTACACTTAGAATAATTTCTGTGATGAGTGTAAAAATTCCAAAGTAACTTCTACCTTGTACATCAATGCATGCATGCAGGAAGCTCCTTGGTTGTTTTGGCTTCTTTGGTTGCACCAGCCTTCTAATATAACCTTACAATTCCCTTTGTGTTGGTTAGAATTTGGTATTTTGTGGAGCGTAGTAATTGATTGTTCTTTGATTTCTACCACGGCCACGACCACGTCCACGACTATAGAAGTTATCTCGATAATTATTATTACCCTTGAAAGGATGGTTGCGACCATTAGGGTAACTCTTATCAAAAGAACCACGACCACGACCTCGTCCCCACTTTCTTCCAAAGTTTTTAGTAGCAACATTTACTTCTGGAATTGTTAATGATCATGTGGGACGAGCTTGATGATTTTTCATCAAAAGCTCATTATTTTTTTTCCGCTACAAGGAGAAATGAATTTAAATTAGAATATCTTTTAAACTTTTGTAACTTATATTGTTGTTGCAAGTTTATATTTGATGCATGAAATATGAAGAAAGTTTTCTCCAACATATCTTCCTCGGTAACATTTTGTCCGCAGAATCCAAGGGTCAGGCATATTCTAAACAAAGCAGAGGTGTACTCGTTTACCTTTGGTGATCATTTTGTTCCATTCATCTCTAGCAGTAGGAACTAGAACTTCCCTTTGGTGATCAAATCTGCTTTTTAAATCTTTTCATAAAATGTACGGATCTTCACAATTTGAATATTCAAACTGTAACATTTCATCAATATGCTTATGCAAAAAGACATCAGCTTTCTCTTTGTCTTGTTCCGAGCAAGCATTTCCCTCTTGTATAGTTTCTAAGACACCCATGGATTTAGGATGTCTTTTTACATGAGCCGTCCACGGCATATAATTTTCTCCACTGATATTAAGAGCTGGGAATTCGATTTTAGTAATGTTCGACATTTTTGTTTGCTAAAAAACAATTAAGCAAATAGTAAGATAATTATTTGAATCCATATATATCAATAAGCATTGTGATACAATAAAGCGGTAGAGCTATAAACAAATACAAAAATAAGAAAAGTTTAAATTCTTCAGGTGGTAGTTCAACAATAGGGATAAGAATTAAAATGAGCATTATGGTTGCCAGTACTAAAACCGGGTGTATCATATTTGAAAAATTGCCTTGGATAAAATTAAGAAAATAGATAATTTGTTTATTGTAAACGAAAATAGATTGATAGTGATCAATTTATAGTTTAAATTATAACCATTTGTAACGGCTATGTAATTGTTCATAACGGCTATATAACCATTTATAACGGCTATATAACCGTCTGTGTGTATATATCGATAATAATTTTAAATAAAATAGATAAGTATAAGATTATGTTATAAAAAACAATAGAGAATAAGAACGACAAGTTAGGATAAGAATAAGACGTTAGTACGAATAAATGTTAATAAACATAATCAAAATGTTAGTTGTATAAAGTTAGTTGACATAAAAGGAAATGTTAGTTTTATAACTAAAGATTTTAGTAAAAGTTAGATGTATAAGTAAATATTAGTTGCATAAGTAAAAGTTAGATGCATAAATAATACGTTAGATGCATAAGTAAAAGTTAGTTGACATAAAATAAAATATTTGTTGCATAATCAAAAGTTAGATGCATAAATAAAGGTTAGTTTGTTAGTATTCTCATGGTTATCAAGATGTCCATAGTAAGATCTCCTTTATGCTTACTTTATTTATCTTAGTTATCTTCTCAATATAAGATATTATATATTATTACTTAATGAAGTCATTACCTTGATTAGTGGATGATTTTATGCTTTATTGATCTTCTTGAATAGAATTTATGAGCTCTTGTGCTGATAACGTGTTATAATATAACAATAATTAATACAAGATTAGTGTTATAACTTTAAGAACTTTAAAGAGGATTGCAAGAGTAAGAAGAAAAAAAATGTATAACTTATAAAGTGTATACAAGAGGTGCATTTTCTCATCTATATTGAGGTGGTATTTATACTACAAAGATCAATCATTTTGGTAAACAAGTAAAACTATTTGGTAGATAAGTAGCATAATAAACTTATCTACAAGTTTGACAAAGAGTTCATGCACTTGCTATCGTAATAATTCATAATAATAGGATAATTTTAACGTTATTTTACGATTTTTTATTTTTTTATTGAATTTCTTCAAAAACTAGCATTTTTTTTCTTCAAATCGTTTCCTTATTTAGAAATCTGTGAATTAAATTTTTTTTTAATTTAATAAAAGTGTAACTATAAAAGACACATGGTAACACCACATTATTTTCCCTCACCAAATTTTTTTCGTTTCTCTCTCTAATTAAATAATTACCTTAATTACAACTAATATTATTTAGCTCTTTTTTAAATTAAAAATAATTTTAATAAACCAAGAATAAGATCTTTTTATTACATTATTTCTAAAAAAGATAAATTTTTATAAAATAAGAAAATTTTCTATTTTATAAACATTAAATATTAAAACTAGAGTTTTTAAATAGTTAATTTATAAACTAAAAATAACTAAAATTGAGAGTTATAATAAAGAATTATTTAAAAATGACTTTTTAATACGGTTTGTTTGAAACAAAATGTTTAATTTTTCTTTTTGAAACAACGGTTTTAAAACAAATGTTTAAAAAGATGATATCGTTGTTTTAGTATTACTTATAGTTTTTACTCATATGTAATTTTAATCATATTTTATATTAAAATATTGTTTTACACTTAATAAAATTTCAATTTATTTGATATTTTGTAGTACACGAATTTATTAAAGCTGGTTTAGATATATATATATATATATATATATATATATATATATATATATATATATATATATATATATATATATATTATAGTATAAACTCACGTATTACAAAGTACATAAGATTTAGAAAATTATCATAAAGTTATAATTAATTTAAAAAATAAAATCATTACATTTAATATCATTATTATTTGAAACTTAATAATATACTTTTTGATTTTGTTGTTATTTACTATCATCATTTCAGTAATATAACCAAGTTAGTAATATTCGCCAATTGCAAGGTTTGAATCTTGGACCTCCAAAAAAGGCAAAACCTCCCACCTCATCCTTGACCACTAAGCGAGGGAGAAAACAAAAGAATTAGAATGTAACAGCACATGTTTTCCTAATTTTTAATCTACAGTTAAGTAAAAAGATTTATTTTAAATACACACACACACACATATATATATATATATATATATATATATATATATATATATATATATATAATAACAGCTAAAATATTTAGGATGCAATGAAAAACACATAGATAATTAAAGAGATGTCACTATTAGGATTCGAACTTACAACCGTTGATTAATATGATAACATCATTCTAACTCCTACATATTTATTACTAGGTTTGATACCCGTGTGTTACACGAATTGAAATAAAAAAAATTATATAATAATAGATTATATACATGTATAACATGTTATATATAACATATCAATGAAATTATTATATATAACAAACATATTTAAGTTATAAACAATAGTATAAACTAAAAAAAAATATTATTCATAAATATCCATATACATCTTTATATGTATTTTTATAAATTTTAGTTTTAACAATATTTAGCTACAAATAAAATTATATTTTAACAAAACTAAGTCTTATTAAAATATTTTTTAATGAAACCTTATTTATTTCTAGAAAGAAATTATGATTAATATAATATTAAATTAGCATTTATTAAAAAAATATTTTTAAAGTCGAGATTTTTACTAAAAATTGTAAATTTATTGTGGTGAGTACATGTGTACAATCTTAGATGGAGATAATGTGAATGTGCTAAAAAATTGTTAGGCGTGTAATAGTTATTTTGTTTTATTAGTATAGATTACATCCAACATCTCTTCCTATTATTTTATCAATTATTTTTTAACTAGTAAACACACTCTATCTACTATAAAATCTATCTAGTGTTCGTTGTGTTAACCGTTTAAGTTGTATGAAAATTTTATACCTATGATCTTTTGCCTACTCATAAAGGTGGTGTAAGTTTAGACCGTTACACTACAAGTAATGTGGTATTTAGGTGCGACATATATTGTTGTTAAAAATGTATAAACATTTCTTACTAAAGAATATTTAAATTATTAATAATTGATTAAGAAGTGTTTATTGATTAAATTTTTTAGAAGATTTGTATTATTGAGGATATGTCTACTTCACTGTCGATTATAATATTTAAAAAGATTTTACAATGATCGAATAATGTATCTTAAAACATAAACCAATCATTCAAAGTATAAAGTAGAAGTCAACAATCGGTCCAATACTAATTAAGCCGAAGAATTGAACCCAGTATAATAATTAGCTTTTGAGTTTTTAAAGATTAGTTCTAAATTATCCCTTAATTAGTTTTTTTATTACAATTTCCAATATATTTGTATTAATTATATTTGCATTTTGAATAAAGAGGAAACACCTTATTGTGTTCTCTTAAGGACATCTCTTAATTTGTCAAAACTAAAATCTTAAGCTTATCCGGTATTTTACAAAATAACTTTTAAGTTTAAATAATCTTATTTATAATTTTCATTTATAAAATGGGCTATTTTATATATCCTTCTCTAAATTTATAAAATAACATATTTCATAAATTTTGTTTGAATATTATTGTAAATTATGTATTGAAAACATGTGTTTGGAGAAAATATATAATTCATGGTTACAAGGGAATATATGTAATATTCTCCAAAGAATATATATTCAAATTTATGTTCTGATTTAAGACTGAGCATGTTTTAAACTAAACTCGTAACAAATCCATGCGAGTCTATTTTTTAATTTCATTACTAGTTGTTTTTAGTTGAAACCAGACTTTCATACAATTTAGTTTAACACCCTGATTTATCGAGTTCTTTACTTATTAATGAAACAAAAGTTTTTTTAATTACTTTCATTGATACTACTAAATTTTTCTTAGGAATCCTTGATATTTCTTACAATAAAATTCATTTAAAAATTTGACTATGTTACTTTAAAACAAAAATACTACTAAATCTATTAGTTTTACTAAATCTATCAGTTTTATTACGTGGTTTGTTAAAAGAAACGAACTTTGTATATAATTTATTATAATGATTGGTTGTGTTGTGATAATTTATTGGTGATTTAGTCTTTTGCTGATTGAAAAGATGAAAATGCTCCTATTTTATTCCTCTATGCTTCTTCCTTTAACTTCTAATTAATTTAAATCAAAAATGAAAAAACACAAATGTAAAGCACCGTAGTCACACAAAATCAAACCTTTATGTCTTGTTGTAACATTTGTAACTCATGTATAGTATGAATCATGAAGTTAAACGTTAAAATTTTACGCCCGCATAATAATTATGGAAAAGTTCAATTACAAAGTATTTTAAAACTAAAAACTATAAGAAGTGATCTCAACCATTCATCTAATTAATCAAATTGATGTCATTGTGTACTTTTAATTGTAAAACACAATGATAGATAACAAATTTATAATATATAAAAACAATGACAAAAATAACATAAAATAATCTAAAATATAAAACACAAATGATTAATACACATAACAAATGATATAAAATATATGACAAAATGAACGTATAAAACACAATGAACGTATAAGACACAATAAACTGATGTATTTAACACAATAACCAAAATACTCTGCTCTTTAAAACAATAAAAGTATACGTGTCAAGCACACAATCATTTTTAGTATTTTTAAATTAAACATACTTTTTAATATAATACTACCCTAATAATTAACTAATAGATTCTATGACAACGACATTTTCTAGATTTATGAAACACCACACATGCACATAAATAAAAACATAGGAGGCAATTTCAAGTGAAACAACTCATGATGGAGGAAGGGATCGCTAGACAAAGGCGAAGAGGCTAAATGTCAATGTAATTTGGGATCTGATTTTGTTTCATGCATGCACATTTATTATATATTCTTTTTACTTGTCTGTTTTCATATGCATGTATTGTTTGTTTCTCTTAGTCATTTAAATAAAAATAAGTAAAAGAAATAACTCTAAAAATCTTTGAATCTTAGATCTTTTTTCGTGTTGGAATGATTTAGAGTTTAATAAATCATCATTTTCAGATAGATTTAGGATTTTAGAATTTCATGCCATTGATAACAATGATCTGATTTATGATTTTGGTAAAGTTATAATTTTAAAGTCACTGGGATGAATAAGGTACAGTTTGTTTTTTCAGATATAAAATGTCTGCAATCTATGAATCACATCTACGGACATCTAAAGAAGAAAAGATGGACAAAACATCTGCAGTCTGTAAGAAGAACACTGTTTGGTTTTTAACTTCTGCATACAGATTACCTGTCGAAAATAAACCGACGCGGCGGCGGTTCTGCGAGAGGTGGTGGTCTACAGCGAAGGTGAGGGCCGACAAGTCTGCTAGAGGTGAAGGCCGACGGATCTGCTAGAGGTGAGGGGCGACGGATCTGCTAGAGGTGATCGGGGGGAGATGGTTGCAGACGGTGAGAGGTGGGTGGCAGACAAGAGGAGTGTGGAGGTGGAGTCGTGTTGATGGAGGAAGGAGGTGGAGGTGGTGTTGTGTTTAAGATTTGAGTGGTGAATATAGATAGCAAGATTTGAGAAGTTTGAAGATAACGTCTGCGTTAAGAAAATGTTTAGCATATCTTTTTAAATGAAAGGTGTTACAAAACACAAACACCCTGCAGACGTAAATGTTTGTGCGTGATCTGCGCAGCGCAGACAAAAAAGATCAAAAAGATATTTTCTGAAAAAACAAACACCATCTAAGTTATATATATATATATATATATATATATATATATATATATATATATATATATATATATAAACATGTCATTCCATTCTGATTTAATTGCCTAAAAACAAGAAAAATCTTCATTAATCCAAACGAATAAAAATCCTACAAACATATATATGTACATGCGATTTTATAATTTTATAATTAATATAATGTCTAACGTGAAAAATGATTCATCTTACACTCTATTTAATCAAAAGTGAGAAAGAAATGAAGAAAAGAGTAAACTTTGACTATCTATTTTTAGAAACCACTTTCTCATAACAAACTTATATATTAATTATAGTATATTAAGAGTTCATTAAAATAAGGTAACAAATCTACAAATCTTTAATTACCTCTAGAAATAAAAACAATCAACGGTAGGATTGCTAATTTTGACAAAGTCCCAATCAGTACAGCTCGACCTATCCCCCCCCCCCCCCCCCCCCCCCCCAAAATCCCCACTCAATTTTCTATCCATTAATACTACCACTGCCACAGCCTCATTATTTGTCTCTCTTCTTCATTATCTTTCACAATTGTCCCTTTGTCATGTGTCATCATCGTACAAAGATTATCATCGCAACCTAAACCAGAAGAACACAATAACAACGCCACCATCATGTCTGGTTTCCTCAACGATGAGCTCTCGAAAAAAACTTCAATTTTCGGGTTAAGATTATGGGTTGTCGTTGGAATTTGCGTTGGTGCTGCCATTGTTATCTTGCTGTTCTTGATTTCACTCTATTTCACCTCCAAACACAACAGTTCCTGCAAAAAGACCAAAACTTTACCTCAAAAACCCTCAATCCCCAACATCTCTAAAGAAATCCGCGAAATTCGAGTCGACCCGACCCGATCGAGTGTTCAAGAAACCCCAAATAACATCCACAAGCAGCAGATACAGCAGCACTCGGGTCAAAACCCGTTTCAAGAATCCGATTCTTTGGTGGTTGTTGATAGGCATGCAGAAGATGAGAGTAATTTGAACGGGTATCAGAAGATTCAGATTGAAATAGGAAAGAAGCACCGGATTTCATTCCCGGAGAAGGGCGGTGGTGGCGGTGGCGGTGGCGGTGGCGGTGGGTCCTCTTATGAAAGTGGGTCCGGTGATCAGCAGGCGATTGTATCGGTTCAACCTGAGGTTTCACATTTGGGTTGGGGCCATTGGTACACTCTTAGGGAGCTTGAGATTGCAACTAATGGATTTGCAGATGAGAATGTGATTGGTGAAGGTGGATATGGGATTGTTTATTATGGTGTTTTGACTGATAAATCGACTGTTGCTGTCAAGAATTTGCTCAATAACAGGTTGAATTCTGTAGTTTTACTCACACAAGTTCATATTATGAATCTTTCTTTGTCTTGTTTATGCATATAAACATAAATTTGATGTTTGGTGTACTAATCTGTGCGTCGTGTATGCATATTCTGTATCTTAATGATGGTTTTTGAAGCTTTGATCATTGAATTTTGCTCAATTTGTTTCAATTTTCCAATTATGAACAGGATCGTTGTTTGATGTCTATAGGTTTTCGTTTCTAGTGTTTGGATATTGTGATGCTGATTATTATAATTGCAAACAGAAGATGAACCTTCAAAATGCTATCTTGAATCTTCTGCAGCTGGTTTTATTATAGTTGATAGTTGATTATGATTGTTGTTGCATGATATAACTTTTAACAAACATTGCCAAACAACCACTTATCTTTGTTTCTTAAAATGATAATAAGCAGAGGACAAGCTGAAAGGGAGTTCAAGGTTGAAGTAGAAGCAATTGGGCGCGTACGCCACAAGAATTTGGTCCGGTTGCTTGGTTATTGTGTTGAGGGGGCTCATAGGTAACCTTTTATCTTCAAAAGCTAAAATTTTATATTGTGTAATTGAGATCAATAGATTCTTTACATAAGGTTTGTTTCTTGTTTAGGATACTTGTTTATGAGTATGTCGATAATGGGAACTTAGAACAGTGGATCCATGGTGATGTGGGACCCACTAGTCCGCTTACATGGGAGATACGAATGAACATTATACTTGGTACCGCCAAAGGGTATATTCTTAATCCAAAGCTTTCAGTCTTTGTCCATTTAATAAATAACCTTGTTATCGTTCATGTATAGGTTGACGTATCTGCACGAAGGCCTTGAGCCCAAAGTTGTTCATCGTGATATCAAGTCTAGCAATATCTTGCTTGATAAGCAATGGAATCCTAAAGTTTCAGATTTTGGGTTGGCAAAGCTTTTGGGCTCAGAAAGCAGTTACGTCACCACCCGAGTAATGGGAACATTTGGGTATATAAGTTAATCTTTCATGTTCACGGTTATTTTTACAAATATGGCAATTTCGACTGTTTAAGTTTTGAGCTGGCCTAATTGGGACATGTTTCGTCTCTAACATGTCAAGCAGAAAGAAACTTTTTTTAGTAAAAAGAATCTCAGCATCAAATGATATTCATGACCTCCTAACCTTTTTTTTCATAAAGATTATATTATCATTGAAATAATCGAATCCTTGTAATTGTATCTGACACACTAATTGTTTCAAAGCAATATCAAAATAGATACAAAGTGTTTCTCGTCATCTCAACCCGACCCCACCCATGTTTGATGTGTGCAATATTTACCCGTTTTGAAACGAATCAATACCGTTTACATTCCAAATAACGCGAGAGTAACTTTATATTTTTCTGAATAGGTATGTTGCTCCGGAGTATGCTAGCACCGGCATGTTGAATGAAAGAAGTGATGTGTATAGTTTTGGGATTCTTATTATGGAAATAATTAGCGGTAGGAACCCTGTAGATTACAGTCGGCCTCAAGGCGAGGTTTGTGTTGATATTTTTTCTGTTTAAGTGTCTTGTTTATTATGTTACTTTGATTCTAAATCAAAATTGACGCAGGTAAACCTTGTTGATTGGCTTAAAACAATGGTATCAAATCGGAATGCGGAGGGAGTTTTGGATCCTAAAATACCCGAGAAACCTTCTTCGAGAGCATTGAAACGTGTTCTTTTAGTAGCATTACGGTGTGTGGATCCAAGTGCTCAAAAGAGGCCGAAAATGGGTCATGTGATTCACATGCTTGAAGCAGATGATTTTCCCTTTCGAGATGTAAGTATCTTGATAATCAGCTTTTAATGTCACCCTAATTGCTTCTTGCTAGGGGTGTTCACGATCCGTTCTCCCTGTTTAGATGAAAATTCTAGGTCAAACAGTTAACTACAACTTCGGAAAACGACAAACCACACTGGCTGGTTTTAGCAGTTTGGCAGTTTGGTTTTGGAAGTTTAGCGGTTTGAACTGAGTTATTTATTTTCTTTCAAAATATTTAGTAAGTATTAAAATTTTAAAATGACAAAAACGGTTACATATTCCAAAAATGAGAAAAAAAAAAGGATAAATGGTTGGTTCCATGTTCCTACAGTCGACCAGACCGTTAAACCGCCAAAACCAAACTGTATAAATCTAAAACCAGCAAACTTGGTTCAGTTGGGCGGTTCAATCAGTTTTAATGGTTTGTGAACACCCCTGCTCTTGTTATGTGATTATTTAGGGAATCAATAGCTACAATAAAGATTGATTATGAAATGTTTAAACAAATTTATCTCATTACCACTCGAATAACGCCCTAGTTTGGTAATAACTATCTCTCGCGTAACTAATTGGAATTCGCTTGTCTGATTATTACATCTTCAAACAACAAAACCACATCCAAACACCATCTCTGATGATCGGAATATGATCATTGATTGCAGGACCGAAGAGGTAGTCGGGAGACGGGAAGAGAGAGATCATTCGAGAAACGACAAATTGAGTCGGGTGATAGTAGTGGATATGAAAGTAGCATTCAAACCAACAGAACAGAATGGAAAAGGCAAGAATATCAGTAGAATTTACTTTGTTTTAAGGTTTAATGTTTGTGTATAATGTTGTTAATTTAAGTAAGTTTACACACGTTCACAACTACTCATTGTAGATTTCATACCAATCTTGTCTGGTTTTTGGGTTCTTTACATTATAAAGGTCGTTTGTTTTATTGATGGATTTTTTGTTCTGGGTTTGTTTTGATTGGCTTTGACTTTTGAGTGTGGAAACAAAAAGATAGAAAAAGATTGACTTTTTGATTGATTGAATGTTTTCTGCTTTGTTAACTTCAAAATTGACTTTGAATCTTAATTCCTAATGATTTGTTAAGCAACACTTTGAAAAAAAAAAGATTTCAAAGATTGTATTAGTGTGTAGACGAGATGATAAGCTACTTGAAATCGGTTTATTAGCTTGAATTCCGATTAAACTAAATTAAGACTAAATGGAAGTTTATTTAATAAACAAGCTTAATATAGCATGTTATTTTAATATTTTCTATACTAATAAAACAAAATAACTATTAGGCACATGATTATTTTTTAGCTCGTTCATATCATCTACACATACCTAGAAATGTTCATATGTTCTCACCACAATAAATTTACTATTTTGGTAAAAATTATGATTTTAAAAAAGTTTTCTTTATCAATGCTTATTTAGTACTATATTAAAAATATTTTAATGAGACTTAATTTTTGTTAAAATATAAATTAATTTGTAGCTAATTATTGTTAAAACTTAAAGACAAATTGGATTTTAATAATCTAAATTATTACTTATTGGCCAATAATAATTCATATTATTGATTTGGATGATAATAATCCCAACTATCATTGTTATTACCAACAACAGTCCCAGTAGTATATTTATCATATATTCACACTCGATTTGTATTTATTTTAGGCTTGATTTAGTTTGTATGTCTTTTCATTTCGTTCATATTCATTATTATAAACCAAATCGAGTCAAAATCAAGCTTAAATTTTTAATAATTTTGTTACTGAGATTGTTGTAGGTAAGAAAAAAAAAGTTGGGATTGTTACCGGCTAAATCAAAAGTATGAATTATTATCAGCCAATAAGTAATAGTTTGGATTATTAAAATCCAATTTGCCAAACTTAAATCAATTTTTTGTTAAAATATAAATTAATTTGTAGCTAATTATTAATTTATGAATAATAAAATCTTTCTTTTCTTTTTGTACTATTGTTTATGACTTAAATATATTTGTTATTTATACTAATAATATATAATACTTTCATTGATATGTTATCTATAATATATATTAGACTACATATATAATCTATTATATAATTTTCTATTTCAACTCGTGTAACACACGGGTATATAACCTAGTTATTAATATAATATAATGTTTATGTGAAATAATGCCTTATATTACTTCCGACTATGTCTGATTCTTATAAACCGAAAGGTGATCATATTGCCATATAAATTTTCTGCTATAAATTAGTAACTAGTAAGCACTAGATTGAATTGAAATTGATAAATATGAAGAATAATAACTTTAAATCAATATAATTTATGCTTAAAATACTAAAATGTTATGTGTATAGAAGTAGAAGTAATATTACATAAGAGTGGTAGAGACCATTTAAGAATTTAAAAAATTGATCAAAAAATTATATTTTAATAATGTAAGGTTTTTTTATGAATTAGATGCTTTAATAATACTAATAATAGTTGTTTTCTTTGCGGTTACCGTCGACTATGACATGTTTGAAAACTTAAAAAAAAAAAAAAAGAAACAGAAAAGGAAAATAGGTGCCCGTTCTTTAAACTTTTTGTTACAAATAAAATACCTTTTGTATTATAGGCAAATTTGTTATTCTGTTGATTTTACACACCGTAATAACCAAAGTGATTATCAGAGCATTTATATTTTATTATTTATTCTTATTTTTATAACTATATTAAAAATTATTTTTTTATATTTTAATTAAATAATCATTTTTATACCTTTATGATTACCTTTTCTTTCTTATTATTCACAACTACTTTTACAAATATTTAAAAAATTTATAAAAGTTTAACATTGTATTATCAAATATACTCATGAAGGGTAACATTTCTATTTTCTCCCTCACAACTATTTCATATAATATAAAGAATACACTTACAAAAATATAAAGAACATAATGTGAATGCTCTTAGATTACTTTGTTTATAAATTGATTTTTTGATTTATTTTTGTGACATCAAAATAAATGTAAAAAGTGACAAGTTTATTATAATATTTGGGTTGGATGTATCTATTCTTTTAAAATTGACTTCAACTCTTCAGGTGAGGCAATCAATATCCATGGAACAATGCGATTTAAATGAGAATTTAGCATCATTGTATAGCATAAAACATTCCAGAAACAACATACCAAAATTTTAGGATTCATACTAATTTTCATGTAGATGCATATTTTTTAATCAAATTTAATATCCTATCTAATATAAGTTGTTTAATGAGGAAAAAATTACTGTATACATAAAAGTAAGATTGGAAACATCACTCCTTTCCACACTGGTTAGAAACAAACTGGTGCGAAATAATATTCTTACAAAAAAGGAGCTTCCTCCGTTAAAGAAAGAAAGATAAGTTAAAGAACTCTTATCATTTAAGGGTCAGTTTTTCTAGTTTCTACATGACTTCTAAGCTATTCTTATGTAATCACTTATATTTGCATTTTGGTGGATACGAACGACTATCTCTTAAATAGATGGGAGATGTCTTACGGGATATTCGGTTCGCCTTTTAAATGTTATGGCTTAAAGCACTTGCTCTTCTAATATAGATTAGAGTCGGCTCATGGTGATGCTTGTAGATGGTTGGTGGTGTTTACGGTTGAGCGGGTGATTGTAATCTTAAGAATACATGTTAGGTTTTGATCTAACTAACAAGCCTTTTTTTCTATTCAACAAAGAGTTTTTGCCGACTTCTTATACATAAAAAGGTGGAACAAGATATAAGTGTTTTTGGATAATACAAAAAGACCCCACGTAGTACTAAAAATAGTAACTAGTAAGGGTCGTTTATTAAAAAAAACCTCAATGTTTTTCACATTGCATCATAATATATAGATATATAATGTAACAACTCTTGCTTCATTTTTTATTAGTAAGTTCATGTTGTTACTTTTTACTTGTCTATTTTTTAAATCCATGCACATTTATGTATAAATGTGTCCCACAAGTTGTATCTATCTAGCTAGTATGATTTAAAATATATTTACCATTTAGATACACAAAGTGAAGGTCGCCGTTAAAACCGTTAAAAGGATAAATTGAAGGTCAAATCAACTTCTTATTATTATTTACTTGAAACGTTTCAACCACTTACAACTAACATTCCTAACTGTATTTGTAGTGCAAACAATCATTAAATTTGTTGTTGTTGACTCTTTTATCAACTATTTTCCAGAAGTATCAACGACACCAATATCTATCTCCCTCAAACAAAATAATTACATCTAAGGATACGGTCAGCAGCCTCGTATCTCTCATTTCTCTCTTTCTCTTTGTTGGGCTTAGAACTAATAACACACAAAGACCATAACTTTCCTACTAAATCGAGTTACAACTAATAAACTAAAAGATCATTTGCAACCGAAGAACCAAAGCAGTGTTGGAGAATATTGTTGTTGAATGCAATATCAACTGACTAAAGCTTACAATTGAAAGTCAGTTGCCATAAGAAATAATCTTGTCACTACAATGTCTTATGACTGAAGTTGTTGTTGCTCAAAAAGTTTACTTGAAATCGAAAATCTCCCTAGTGAAACCTATTTGCCACACTGCTTATAATTGATTATAATCACAATCAAGTATAACACTTTTAAGGCCATTACTAAGACGATGCCTTCTCAACATCCTAGTGATGTCATTAATATCTTTTGTATGTAATTTCTTATGTAATGTAGGTGTGTGAACTAGGTGAAGTGTGTGTGCACCATAAATTATTGTAAATGTGTGTGAGATAGAAAGTATGATCTTCGTGCAAGTTCATTGTTTGAGTGAGCGAGAACCAATTCCTTTTATTGTAACTCTTCAATTCAATCTAGAATCATATTTTTATATTGCTTGATTGTTTGTTATATTTCCACCATAATCATATTCTATTCTTATCAAACCAATTGGGTCTACAAGTTTGCAAACATAAAACAAAGAAGAGTAGAACGAGTTAGACTTGATCCCAACATTCTATATATGGTATGTGTATGTACATACATACCTACATATGTACATACATACATATATATATATATACATACATATATATATATACATATATATACATACATATATATATATATATATATATATATATATATATATATATATATATATACATATATATATATATACATACATATATATATATACATATATATATATATGTATGTATGTATATGTATATATGTGCAGGACCATTTAAAGGGATGGTCAATACAATCAGTCTCATAATTAGAAGAGTGTTAGAACACTTAACAGATCAAATGGGAAACCAGGTTTATGTAAATGATGCTAAGAACACAAGTAAATGAGACAGAACTAAGAACAAGAACATAGTAATATGGTTTTCAAGAATGCTGTATATTGCTCTCAAGTTCTTTTATAAGTGCTACAAAGCATAAAAAGAAATACAAGGACCTGAGATACTTTATACTACATCCTACAGCCGGTCATACTTTGAAGCCTAGCTGGAAACATTAATCTAGACAACAAGATCAATGTAAAGTCAAAAGCTAGATTGCCTTTTGACTAGTGACTATGGCATGCCATAGCTCACATCCTAATATATTATAAAACGGATAAAATATACAAAGTAGGAAGTTACAGACTCAAGACCATAATCTACAGTTTACTAAAGCATAGACCTTTTCACGAACTTATATAAGTTGGTGAGTCTTCAGAGTTACAGCGGAAAGTAAGTCAGCTTTATGGAAAAGTAGATCAAAGAAAGCATGTCCTCTCTATCTTCGAAAGAAATCAGTCTTCACTTCATTGGCTTCGGAAGACTTTGTTTTTGAAGCTTCTTAAGACTTCATCTTTGGCTTCGGAAGATTTGGTCTTTGGCTTTGGAAGATTTTACACTTAGAATAATTTTGGTAATGAGTGTAAAACTTCCGAAGTAACTTATACCTTGTATATCAGTGCATCAGCCTTTTAATTTTGGCTTCGGAAGATTTGGACTTTGGCTTTGGAAGCTCCTTGGTTGTTTTGGCTTCTTTGGTTGCATCAACCTTTTAATATAACCTTACAGACTCCCCTTAGGCTGATGCTACCAAAATAAAGAAGTTATTTAGATGTTGACAGACCTCATTAAGATTAAGACCATACCTTTCTTCATCATCTGGTCAGGATCCCTCAGACTCTCATAATATCTTCTCATGTTATGGAGATCATGTACAGGAAGATCAAGCATGTCTTGCCAGAAATAAACATCTTGACCTTCTTAATCTCTGATGACATACCATCTGTCTGGATTTGCTGCAAAGGTCCAGGACAAGATGGGTCTTCTAGTTGCAAGAGGCTCTACTTGAGTTGGAGTTGGTTGAGCAGCCTCTTCATGCACTACCTTAGGGTGCTCTGACTCTTCCTGAGGTTTGGAGGTGGATGCCTTTGACTTCTTCTTGGGAATACTCTTCATGGGCATCCTTTTCCTCCTTTTTGAAGTCTTTAACTGAGACGACTGGTCTTTAGCACTAGGTTGTTCTATTGTGTCTCTCTCAGTTGGGTTCTCTTCTCTCACATGTTTAGAAGGAGAGTGAAGAGGACCCTGCTGTGGATCAAAAGATGAAGTTGGCTGAGATTCAGTTCTAGGTCCAGGTTGTGTTATCTCAGGGGCTTCAACCTTTACCTAGGTTGAGCTGAACTTGGTGGAGAATGCAAATCAACAAGCTCTCCCTTCATAATCTTCTGCTTGATCACTCTGATATGCTCATTCATAGTGGATAGAGACATTAGACCAAGCCTCCTTCCGAAGAATCCATACAGCTTCAAGAAGCTGATCATCCTTTGTCTGTCAATAGACTTCTTTTGGCTATTTTGGATGACGGCTCTTGACTTTGCAGCTTCTTCTCTTAGTTTTCTCTTAGCAGCCTTTTGTTCCTTGATTACTTGTTGCTCCAGCTGCTTGAGATACTCAAATTCAACATACTCATATGATAAGGGAAGAAGAGCAGATGCCTGATAGAGTCCTGTAGCACTCAAGTAGTTGATCATGTTCAGTCTATCAGCTTCCTGAGGTTGTGCAGTTGTTATAACCTCTGTCTCGGAACTTTCTTGAACTAGGGAGAGGGTAGGAGCATGCTTGTAGAGCATTTTCTATCTCCTTTCTTCCATGTTTTTTAGGAGCAATGCTGCATCCTCTGCCTCCTTCCTCTCTTTGGACAATTCCTTGTTAGCCAGTTCATTCAGTTCATCTAAGGGGAGAGAGAGTAGTTCATCCATATTGTAGTTTCTAGTCCCCAAGTAGTTTATCCTAGTTGCCCTCAACTTATCATCCTGAGTATTTGGCCTGGGGGCAGCCCTGATGGCAGCTTCCATGAAGCCTAGAGACCCTCTTGAACTTTCTCCCCTTAGCTTCCTCTTTCTCTCTCTTTCCTCCTCCTCAATCTCCTCAAAAGTCAGTTTCCTTTTCCCTTTGTCACTTATAGACCTTGGTGACTCAGGGTGGAGAGAGCTTTCGCCTTCATTTCTTTATTCAGCAGTCAAGCTCTGGCTAGAGAGAGGTTGTGAAGCACCTTCACCAGCTGGTGCCTCACTGAGGGTAATGGATGTTGGAGTAGTTCCTGTGACAAGGTTCATAGGTTCTATCACTGGGCATTCAGTCAAGGTTCCCCCTTCAAAGCTAATCTTAGGGTCCACCTCAACATCCACTTGACCAATGACATTGCCTGGTTGACTTTATCTTCTTCTATATTTGAACTCTTCAACAATCCTATCTTGAATCCTCTCAGTCAGTCTGTCAGCTTGCCTATGTTAACTTGGGTTGGCAAGTGACATATGGACTAGAGGAAGACTATCATAGTAGTTCAAGGTCTGAAAGTTTAAGACCTCTTGCTGCCCCTGAAATCTATGCAGTATCAGGGCTCTTCTATCAGCATCATACCTCCACCCAAGTATTTCATTCTCAGTTCTATAGAGTGGGGATGACATAGCCCTTGGTAAACCCTCCTCAAACAAAATTTTTATGAGTAAGTCCACATCCATGTAGACTTGAGGAGGTTGTTGAGTATGAACAATTGCAAGTGAGGGTGGTGAATCCTCAAAATCCATACTCTGTGAAGAACTCCTAGGTCTGTGATTGTTTGGACTTTCTCCCTTTTTTTGGTAGCATCACCTTCTTGCATAAGTGAGCTTGGGGTTGGGTCTGTCATATCCACAGGTTCTTGTGAACCTGGTTGAGTTCTACAAAGTGGTCTCTCAGCTAACTTTCCCTTGAGATCGATGATCTTAAGTTGCTGGTGATTGACCCTCCTTTGTAAGATAGTTACCTGAGATTCCAGGTGACTTATCTTTAAGACTAAATAGGTGCATGTTTTTGTCAATTTTTACACCTTTAGTTTCAAACTCCCCTCATCTTCATCAGAAGAATCACGGGGGGATGAGAGAATAGGACCGAGGTCTTCTTCCTCATCACCAGCACTTTGTTCTTGGCTGCTGGATTTCCCCTGCACCATGATAGCTTCAAGTGAAGTGTCAATGGGCTGGGTTGCCATGGTTGAGGTCTTAATGATGTAGTCACTTACTGAAGTGAGAGCCTCTTCCATATGGACCTCCTGAATAGATTCAGGGAGATCCACCTCAGTAGTAGGTGGATGATGTGGGCTAGACATGAGAGAAACATGAGTACTCATGCCTCCTTAAGCAGGGGTGGAGAAGAGAGACTCATGATACTCACTGAATCCTATGTCTTTATCATTATAGAATTCAAGGTTTGGGATAGGTTGGTTTAGATCAAGAGGCTGGGGATGGTAATTGTCCCCTGAAGGTGGTTCACTAGAGTTTTGAGACTCTGAGTGAAGGCTTAAGGCTATGGGGGTTATGAGCTCATCAGGCTGAGCATGAGGAACCTCAGCACTTATCATTAGTGAGATGGGAGTGGTTTACTCCTCAGGAGAAGTAGGAGCTTCAGTGTCCACTTCCTCCTGTATGAGTGATGATATAGGAGCCTACACAAATTGAGTAGCATGTGCAGGGGTTCGTTTGGATTTTCTTTGGTAGGTGATGGTTATTTTTGGCTGTATAGGTGGTTGGGAAGTAAAAGGTGTGGGTTCAACACTAGCTAGTGCTGCTAGGTTGTCACCTTGAGCAATGAGCTCTAACATTTTTAGGACAAGGGCTGTTTCTACCCCTGAGAAGCCAGCAGTTGGCTTCCTCATAGTCTTGAAGATGCTGGGCTTCATCTGTCCTATTTGGAAACCCAAGCCTCATTGGTCTTGAGCTTATCAAAGTAATTTAAAGACAATGTAACAGTAAGTGATCCTATGTTCAAGCTTTGAGGATCATTAGTTGGTTGTTGATGAAGAACTTTCAGTCACTTGGTCTTCCTTCATCTTCCATACCATCTTTGAAAGATTAGACTTGACCTTCAATACTTCGGAAGTTTTGACAACTTCAGAAGTTTTGGAGACTGGACCTTCGAAAGATCTTGCTTTCACCACAGCAAGCTTCAATACTTCAGAAGCATTCATTTCTTTCGAGACCAAATTTTCTTCTGAAGGTAATTTTTCACTTATCTTCTTTTTCACCTTAGAGCTAGGGAAAAGATTTTCTTTCTGAAGCTAGTTTTCCTTTCTTCTTCTCAGAAGTTTTTCTTTTTGATCATGTGGACAGTACTTTTAGGATTGTAGATGCAATCCTTAGCAAGATGAGAAGTACTACCACACATGATGTAATCCATTTGCTTCCTTCTGGGAGTCTTCTTTTAAGAGAAAGACTGAACTTGATCACTTTCCACCTCCATCTTCATCTTCACAGATGATGCAACAAGCTTTTTGGGGTGAGGCTTGCTCTTGGAACTTGATGGTTCAGGCTGTGTAGCAGTGGTACACAGCTGATCAGCCTTTCTCTTTTTGCTAGAATGATTTGGACATGAACTAGAACTCCTGATACTAGAGTTCATAGTTGAGTCTACAGCCTTCATCACTTTAAATCCTACAGAGATAAACACTTGTTTCTACTTAGAGTTGAAAGTGGCCTTGATCTCTTAAGACTTTTTTGATTTCCTCTTGGCTTTTCTGATTAAGTTCTTCTTCTTAGACTTGGTCATCCCAGATTCTTTCCATTCCTCAAAAGAATAGTGACCCTTTTAGAATGATCATCTTCACTCCTCTTAGAATCATCCTTCACTATCTTCTCTTCATCCACACCTTAGAGATCTTACAGATAATAGAGTGTGTGGAGGAGCTATCTCAGTAGATTCCAATCCCTGCTTATTCTGATAACAAACTTTTGCATACAAGGATGAGGATATCATGTTCTTGAAGGTCTCTTCTTCAAGAACATACTTTTCTGCCCTGGCTTTCCTGATCACAAGCTTAGCCTGACATTCAGTTAACTTAGTGATGAAATCTTTGATCTGAGTCCTGTAGTTGGTATGTTCATGCTTAAGAGTTGAAATGGTTTTCTCTAAATCTTTCGAGATTTAATTGCTTTCGGAAGAAAATTGTCCTTGAAATACATAAGTACTTAGAAGCATATTTAAGCTTCAGAAGATATCTCAGAATTTCTTCCGAAGGTAAATATTTTATAAGTAGTTATTTGACTTGAAGACACAATGTTCTTCCGAAGACAACTTGAAATCTTTCGAAGACAGCTTAATTTCTTTCGGAAGAAAATTGTCCTTCAAATACATGCTAGTACTTAGAAGCATATTTAAGCTTTGAAATATATCTCAGAATTTCTTCCGAAAGTAAATTTCTTATAAGTAGTTATTTGACTTGAAGATATAATGTTCTTCCGAAGACAACTTTAAATCTTCCAAAAGAAAATATGTTTTGAGAAAAAGTTTTCAAAAAGCTAAGGAATATAATTTTCATCTCTTTTGAAATCAGCTTTTAAAATGTTTAAGGGCTCAAGATCAGTTCTCATATCTAAGTTATAGGACCTATATCTTTTAACTTTAGCAATACATTCAGGTGTACAAAGATGTTCCAATACCTTGGCTTCTTCATGGTCTGCCATCAATGCTTGGTTTGGAGATGCATCATCAACCTAAAAGCTCCAGTCAAAGCCTCCTTCTTCAACAGCAACTACAACTTGCTGTTTGGGCTTCTCATTCTGGGGAGCTCCATCAGTGTAGTTTGGTGTGGTTTGTGCTTGGCCACCACTTGTTCTTGGTGCCTTGCACTCTCTAGCAAAGTGTCTCATTTGGTTACAATTATAACACTTCACTTTGATTTTGTCCAGCCCAAACTTTCCACTGGTTGTATTGCTAGGAAACTTCCTCCCTATCCTCTTGTAAAACTTCTTGGCTCTGTGAGTGAGAAAAGCCATTTGCTGGACTACTTCCATGTATTCCAGATCATCTGGATGGATGTAGTCCAGGTCTTCAAGGGTAAATAGAAAGTTTCCTGTGCTTTTATCAGTAGACACAAAGGGTTGTGAAGAGCTTGTCTCTTAGAATGGGCTTCCTTGGATGTAGCTCTCTCTTGGTGTCTCCAGGAAGGTGATAAAAGGACCCTTTTATGAGTTGTCAGGGTAGTAGATTAGATGATGCTGTGGTTCTTTACAATCCCTTTCAACCACATGAAGGGCTGAACTCTGCTGATTGTTGGAGTTACCAGATGGATTTTACATGTTCATCTCCATCTGGTAGCCATTGAGAATACCATACAACTCAGTGAGAGTAAGGGTCTTGAGGTTCTCAGTCCTCTTAATAACCACATAGTAGTGTGTCCATTAGCTGGTAAGAGAGGACATGAACTTCCTCACAATGTCTCTGTTCTCAAGAGTTACTCCAACATCCATTAGAGTATCCACAATCTCAACATACCACCATTAGCAGCAGCTGAAGAGGTGGGTGGTACATGAGGTCCATAGACAACAAATCCCCACATCCTGAAGTCTTGAGACTTGATGAAGCCTTCCATTCTTTGGCACCAAGTATCAAAGTCATCAAAAGTGATCAGTGGAGACTTTGTCATAGTATCGGTTTCCATATCAGCCTTTCTGATAGCTGCCATTTGAGCTATTAAGTGTTTTGTGAAACTGAAGGGATTTAAGATGGTGAGATCTTACAATCAAGAGCCTAAAAAGCTCTGATACCAATTGTAGGACCGTTTAAAGGGATGGTCAATACAATCAGTCTCATAATGAGGAGAGTGTTAGAACACTTAAAAGATCAAATAAGGAATCAAGTTTATGTAAATGATACTAAGAACATAAGTAAATGAGACAGAACTAAGAACAAGAACAAAGTAATATGGTTTTCAAGAATGTTGTATATTTCTCTCAAGTTCTTTTACAAGTGTTACAAAGCATAAAAAGAAATACAAGGACCTGAGATACTTTATACTACATCCTACAGTCGACCATACTTTGAAGGCCAGCTAGAAACATTAATCTAGACAACAAGATCAATGTAAAGTCAAAAGGCAGATTGTCTTTTGACTAGTGATTGTGACATGCCATAGCTCACATCCTAATATATTATAAAAAAGATAAAAGGTACAAAGTAGGAAGTTACAGACTCAAGACCATAATCTATAGTTTACTAAAGCATGGACCTTTTCACCAACTTGTATAAGTTGGTGAGTCTTCAGAGT